>CAMZMU010000010.1:23294133-23550926 GCA_947311845.1 Poa pratensis
AGTCAGGCCTCGGAACCAGAGACCTCGGTCGCCGAAGTTGTGGTAGTGGGAATCTCGCGGGGGAAGAAGCCTCGGGAGGAGGAACCTCGGGCGCAGGAACCCTTGGTCGCGGAAGCAACCTCGGTTGTTGGAGTGGATGCCGGGGTGTCGTCCGTCGGGGGAGATCACCTCGGTGGCTACGGCTTTGCCGGACTTGCCCTTGGGGTTCGGAGGTTCGTCGAAGTTGAAGTCATCATCAGAATCTTCAGCCACCTCGGTTGTTTGGCCGGCCTTGCCCTTGGAGCTCTGAGGCTCGTCGAAATCAAATTCCTCGCCGTCAGAGCCTTCTTCACCAGTTCCTTCAGCAGCTTCTTCACCGGACTTCTTCCTCGTCGAGCTCTCTTCATCCTCAATAGAGGCGCCCGTCATCGAAGGTCCGGGTGTTTGCATAACTAGCAAAGAGGTCGGCTGCTGCTTGGCGTTTCTCAATGCCATCAGGAGTGGTGTTCCAAGGAGAGCCCTTGCGCAGGGAGGTAACCGTGTGGATCTCGCTAGATTCATACCAAGACAGCACGAACACCAGGGCCTTGTCCGCCAGCCCGAGCTGATGAGCATCTCCACTCCCGAAGTCTAGCCTCGGCTCCTTTAGCTTCGTGGCGAGCTCGTCGATGCAGTGGGAGGCTTAACCTTGGGCCAGAGGGCACGATGGACCTGGATGGCAGCATCTACCAGTTTAGTTCCAATGGCCCTGAGCGGCCTGATCCGAGCATTAAGGGCGACGAGGTGGTCCTGGATATCCCAGCTTTCGCCGAGGGTTTCTGTCTCAGCCCTCTTTGCCCGAGCTGCTAGAACTTCTCGGACAGCTTTGTCCTTGGAGTGCTCAAAATGCTCTGAAGAAGACAAAAAGGCTGTCGCTGAATTAAGACATACGGTGGCACGGGGTGTAGGTCGGCGGAAAATAAGGAAAAGGAGAAAGGAAACTTACTATCCATTTGGTGATTAATCCGAGTGAGCTCGGACAACCAACTTTTCGATGTAGCTCGGAGAGCGATCAGTTCGGTTTCGGCCGAGGTGGCGCGGTTCTCCAGGGTCTTGGCAATTTCTTTCTGCTGTTCGGCGGCCTGGTCTTTGACCTTCATAGCGTCCTCCACAGCAGCTTTGGCTTCATTAGCCCGGTTCAGCTCTTGTTGCAGCCGAGCTATTTCGTCCTGGGCTGTCTTCAGCTTGGAGGCATAATCTTTCTCGCTCTGCTCCTTTGCTGATAGAAGAGTCCGGTGAGACTTCTTCAGTGTGTTGTGATCCAGCAGGAGGTTCTTGAAGATTTTGGTCCGAGCATTGTTGCACTCCTGAAAAATAGAGAGATCAGTTCGGCGGAAAGAGATTTGACACGAATATTGAAGATTTACATTTCGAAGAAATCCGAGGTCTTTTTAGCACCCGAGGCCCAATTGAGTCCCGGGGACTCGGCATTGGCCTCGGGGACTCAGCATTGGAGAAATGACAAGTTTTTGAGATTCAAGCGAGCAATTTTAACTCGGTGGAGTGTCAATTGCTCAACCCGAATCTCGGGGACTGGGAATAGTGAGTGTTTGTCATTTGGTTTCAAAAGGAAGAAAGAGAGTTGCGTAAAGAAACTTACCGATGCCTTCTTGCTTGCTGCAATCAAGGACCGCAGTCTGCATGTTGTAAATGGACTGGAGCACGGCGCTAGGTCCAGCTGGATGCTCAGAGGTCGGATTAGAGGAGACCTCGGCAGTGTCAGCCGAGTTCCAGTCCATGTCGTAATGCTTCTCCGAGCCTAAGCTGTTCCGCTCTTGGTCCGGAGTTGCCCGACCTCCAGCTGCTGATGTTCGGCTGGATGGTAGCAGCAAAAAGAGCTCGGGAGGTGGCGACCTGAGAGCTCGAAGGCGCGTCTTGGTGGAGGTGGACTTCGGCGCAGGGACATGCGGCACCAGTTGGGTGCTCGCAGCCTTGGGTCCGGTGGCGGTGGCGGCATCGGAGTTTGCTGTGGCTGTTTGGGGGGCTCAACATCTCGAGCTGAATCTTTCTGCTGCTGCTGAAGCTTTTGCTTCTGCAGTTGTTGTTGTTGTTGCTTCTTCTGCTGTTGCTGCTGGTTGCGCGCAGCTTGAGACTTGGGGGAGAGCGAGCTCCAGCAGGTCTTAGCCGGAGTCTTGGCGTGATCTGACTCCGCATCCTTCTGAGGACGCGGAGGAGTCTGATCTTGGCTGGGAGCAGAGTGTCCCAGGCCTGAGTCAGAGCTCGGCGGTGGAAGTTCGGGGGAGGCGACACGCACGGGGGAGATGGTCCTCTCCGGGCTGTGGATATCAACGGACTGTTCTGGAGGAGAGGCTCTGGCGGGGCTGCCGAGGTTAACCTCGGCCTCGGTTGTCTTAGATTCAACCACTGGAGGCAGTGGTGAATGTATCGAGCTGTGGCTCTGTTTGATCTGCCGAGCCGGGCTAGACGAAAAAGAAAGATTAAGTTAGAGTATAAAAAACTTAACCTCGGAACAGCGTGAGGTAAAAAGGAGCAAGGTGACTTACGCATCTTCCTCCACGGGGCCTCGTTTCTTGTGCCTCGCCGAGGTCTTCTTGGCACGCTTGGCTTTGGGCGCTGCAGTCTCCGAGGTCTTAGAAGCCTCGGCATCCGAGGTACCGGGTCCTGAGCGCTTCCGGGAGGCTGCAGACGCTGGATGAAAGTTCTTATATGTCGGAGGAGCATAGGAAATTGGAATAACATCGATAGGTTCCAGAATTTGGCAATCGTCATCGTCATCATCGGGCCAATCCTGGATGGACGATCGAACTGGTGGGCGGTGCAATGGGCAATCGCGAGTCTTACCCGAGGTGGCCTTGGGAATAGGGAGGTGATCCTCATGGTCCGGATCTTCAGCCTCGGCGGCGACCGGAATAGGCAGGTCGGGAGTCCACTCCTTAGAAGAAATGGGGCCATCCTCGACTTCCTGTCGAGTGAACTTCTGCAGAGGTGGCGAAGTAAAACCGAGTTAGCACAAGAATCAATACAATGTCGGGGTGAAAATGAAACCGAGGAATATTATACGCCGGGTAAGGTACACTTACTTGAGCTGGAAGGTGATCTCGGTCATAGGGCTTGACACCCCATTTCCACTTATCGGGCATGGTGGTCTTGGCGATGGCCCGGATGCGCCTCTTTACTTCGGAGTCGCTGAGTTCATGAGTGCTGTTCCGAGTGGGATCGTAGCCCACTCATGTGGCAGATCTTATGGGCCCGCGCTTGTAGAGGTTAACTCGGCGGGTGATCATGGTGCGCAAGATGTCATCTGCTCCCCAACTTTCTCCTGGAGTGACATCATGGTTTGATGAATCAGTAACACCTCGGGGCGTCGGGCTCGGGCTCGTAATCCCAGTTGAGTTGGGCAGTGGGGGTTCCGATGGTGAACTCCGGCAATTGATGAGGTCTTCTTTCCGGGTTCTTCACGTAGAAGAAGGAGCGTTGCCATTTCGGCAGAGTCCAGGCCCTGAATCCGAGGAAACTCAGAGGATCGCCGAGGGAAATAGAGGCCGCCCCGCAAGCGGTCATCTCCTTGTCCGCGACCTTCTTGTTCGGGACACTTTGTTTCTTGAGCTGGAAGTACTTGGCCCATGACTCGATGCTAGGCCATAATCCGAGGTAACCCTCGGAAAAAGTTGCGTAGGCCGAGAGTTGGAGGATGGCATTGGCGGGCAAGTGGTGTGGTTGTAGCCCAAAGGTGTCCAAGAAGTCCCGGAAGAATTTCCCGGCCGGGAGTCCGAAACCACGTTCGAAGTGATCCAGAAGGACGACCCGCTCCCCGGATTCCACGTCGGGTTCGATATCTTCTTTCTTCGGAACCCGGCAGATGAGATTGGCCGGGATCCGCCGTGAATCTCGGAGCCACTTAATGTCGGCCTCCGTGACATCGGATCCCTCCCAGCCACCTCGTTCTCCAGGTGCTCCTTCCTCGGCGTGATCCGAGGCAGAAGACATGGGACGCTTTCCTGCAGAAGAGGGAGGTTCACCGGGTAAGTACCTCGGACAGTTCAGGATAGCCGGGTAAGTACCTCGGACAGTTCAGGATAGCGGGGTAAATACTCGGATCATTCGGGATAGCCGGGCTAAAGGATTTAGGCGGGAAACACGATCTACGGAGAACGGTGAAACACAAAGATCTACGATGAGCTAAAAAGGAAAGTAAATTCGAGTTCATCAAGGGGCAAAACTAAGAGGATAGTGCTATGGATGTATCTAAAACGAGTCTAGATGAGATCTAAAAGTGCTAAAGAGTGCGAGAGTGGATCATCAAGTTATCAAGATCATCGGATTCATCAAGGTCATCGAGTACATCTTAAGAATAACACGTCATGGCCATGGGGGAAACGAAGAACTCACCGGTGAAGAACTCGAAGATCGAGGCTTGATGGCGAGTCGATGGTGACGCGAAGGATTGATGGCGGAGTGGCGGCGCAAGGCGCGGTGCGGTTTCCGGCGAGAAGCTTCGAGACGGCGAGGTCGCAGCGGCGAGTGCTCGACGGCGGCGCTGTTGCAATGGAGGCGAAGCGGCGAGTGAATGGAGAAGAGAAGTCCTGCCCTGGGCCCCTATTTATAACCGCGTGCGGTAACTGCGCACTACCGCGTGGTTACCGGGAAGACGTGGGATCGTGTGGGCGAGAGTGCGGTTGCGGCGGTTGTGGCCGCACGATCGACCACATCGTGGGCCACAGGATGGCAACCGCCAGCGCCAGATCTTCGTGCTGGTCAGCGCGAAAACCGAGGGGTCGTGGGCGGTCAGTTAGTCAAACACTTGAGTGCGCCATGTTCACTGTTTGGTGGGGTCCGGCTGACGAAGGCGCGTGTGGTCAGGACCTGTCTTCCAAGGGTCCGGATTTCAAGGTCCGGGCAGAGATTCTTCGCCACGTGCCCCGGAAATCTTGAGGCAAGATTGTGCTGAGTCAAACAGTTCGGAAAGGTCATATTGCAGATCAACCTCGGATTAGATTATGGTCTATGGAAGTACCTCGGCAGAGCTATATTTAAGGTCGGATTTAGAGGTGGAGCCTTGTTTATTTTTGAACCTGCTACGGCCCTCCATCCGAGTCGTAGGACCGCACAGCTTCAGGGACTAATGTCGGGGGGGCCACCCCGGGTAGGGTCAAGGCTTCAATAAGTTGAGTTTAAGATGTGCCGAGGTATGGAAAAGGCCGACCTGTCTTGGCCCAGAGGGGTCCCAGGTATCCCGTTGGCACGGGCCGACGTTAATCCGAGCTATGATCAGCCGACCTAACTACCTCGGGGCCATGATTTGTATTGTGAGTGCAGAGAAGCTATTTGAAGGAAGTAAGGTCCGACCTGGTCAGATCTTAAGGCAAGACCCGAGGTAAGGAGCCCGACACATCCGTGCCAGGCTAACCAAGGCAAGAAGCCGTAGGTCGGGCAGGAGTCAATGCTCCTGTCACTTCCTGCCTGACACAGGAGCGTCTGACACGCGCTGCGCCCGGCAGAGGCGTGCTCCGGGTTCGGCGGGGCTGCACGTCACTGACCGCTGACCACACGAGATCTGGGGAAAGGCTACGAGGTAGCTCAGCCAAGCCAGTCTGTCTCTGTCAGAGGGGACATCCTAGCTCTGCTGTGGCGATGCAGGGGATGGGCAGGCCATGTCTTGTCCCTGACAGGAGTACGATGATGACCAAAGCAGAGGCATGGCAACAGTGTTCAGCAAGGGGCACAACGGTAACTCGGCTGGCCTTTATATGGGCTTCAACCCCTCCTGCGAGAAGGAGGAACAGAGAGAGAGAGAAGGTGGGATGAATCAAGAGAGGAACCTCGGAATCCCCAGAGACACCTCGGATCCAAGCTGGAGTTCCTTTTTTCCCCCTTGTAGCTTCATCTTCTACCTCAAGTTCTCACCATTGTATCATCACACAGCTCGAGGAGCGGCTTGTACTTGTCACCTTGAGGTATACACCGAGTAGGATAGTGCTGCAGTAGGGGCGTTACCTCCACAAGTGGGCCCCGAAGCAGGGTACATCGTGGTGTGCTTTGTGTTCTTGTTTCTTGGTTACTAGTTCATGTTCTTGCGGTTTCTTGCGTGTTCTTGCTTGTGCACTTCTTGAGTGCATAAACCCTCCCCGGATTCCCCCAACGACCATTCGGCCCCATCTTAGCCATACCTATGGCATCTGCCGTGATCCCACCACGACAGCGCTATCATGATCGCCATATCCGTTCACGGGTACTGGAACCCGGAGACCTGGTTCTCCGCAAGAAGCAGAAGCTTGATAACATGAACAAGCTGTCCTCCAAGTGGGAAGGACCTTATCGGGTGACGCATACCCTGAGACCCGGAGCTGTTTATCTGGAGGACGAGAAAGGCAGGCCGGAGGGCAACGCCTGGAACATCGAGAATCTCCGGAAATTCTACCCCTGAATACGAACATGAATCGCAGATAGTTCGAGTCAACTAAGCACGCCCAAGGGGCTAGTGTTCTGTATAAGGGTGTAAGAATCGTCGCCAAGGAATAAAAGATAAGTTTTTCAATTCCGTGAGCCTCTCTTGTTGTCGTGAAGTGTGTTATCCGTAACAACCCCAAGCAGGGGGCTGACATGGTGCCGGTGGCTGACAGGTCGAGCGCGAGCAGCCTATCAGTAGGCGCTGCCACCTGATCGTGCCGTACTGCCGCGGTAAGAAGTGGAACGGGCAGTGCTGTGTTTTAAAGAACCTAAACACAAATGCACATTCAACTTTGCTTGCGGGTTGCTCCGGATGAAACACTTTCACGACATGTAAGGGAGGGTCCATTCTTTTCCTACTGAAAGTGTGTTGTGTGTAGCGCCTCTCCCGGGACAGGAATGGATGCTGAAGAGCGGCTCAGGAGCTGGGTACCCGGGAAGGACAGAGTAGATCAAGGGCACGGCAAAAACCAGCTAAGTCTTTGCATGTGCATCTGCATTCTAGGCATAATATCTCGCTCGGAGTCAATATACCACCAACCTGCGCATGCTTGACAGTTGATGAGAACCTTTGCGGGGGTAATGCGTCCTCCCCGGCGAACGGTCAGATTTCCCTTCTGGCCTAGTACCCGTGGCTGTGGAGTGGACTCCCGGAAGGCATAGTGCTCTTAGGGGTGCTGCTACCGGTGGGCGGTTAGAGCACTTGTCACCTAAGAGATCTCCTCAGAAAACTTGACGGCGGTTAGTGCAAGGGAGGTTTGGGAAATGACCCCGGGAGTTGAGCCCTAGGATTGCATTCATCTGAACTTACATTCTGAATTTACAATTCTGAATTACATTCAGTCGAAGCTTTTCCTGGATACATATCTAGCCTATGCTACTAAGGCCAAGCTCAGTCTTCTGTTTTATTGCCTGCCGGGTGAACTCCGGACTCCCGGGGACGCCTGGGATGAAGGAGGGCATTCGCGCAGGATCTTCAGGGGTCCCATGGGCCGGGGAACTTCCGGGCAAACCCGGCACATGCTGGCTGCAGAGGAGGTGCACGTGGTCCACGAACTTATCCATGATGTCTTCCTCATCCTGTACGAAGGGAAGAAATCGAGTCAAGGCGCAGGATCTTCCCAAGGGTCGTATTGCCAGACCAAGGCCTTACCTTGAAGACATCGTCAAGGTCGCAGAGGAGGCGGATCAATCTCTGATTGCCTGCGGCCTCCTTCCACAGCTCCATCTTGATGGTGTCCTTCCGGGTCGCCAGCGCCACCGACGCTCCATGGCAGCAGAACCGGCGATGTTCCCACCGCGGGGAAAACCAAGGAGACCCGAGGGCGAGGAACGACCTCGTCCTTTCTAGTGGCTCGGGCTCCAGCTTCGCTGGGTGCCTCCGCCGCTCCTCGAAAGACGGACTCCGCCGTCGACACATCGGACAAGGCCCTCTCTGCTTCGCCGGACATTGTTCTGCGGGACGAGGGAGGCAAAGGAAGAAGAGGAGCGGAGCAAGGCGAGAAGATGTGGCGAAGGGGTGGAGTCTGGAGGTCTTTTATAGGCCTCCCACGCTCCACCTACCCCTTGACGCTACCTGCTGCAGTAATGGGAGCGCGTTTTGCAAAAAACTCGTTCTCATTCACACGGACGCGACACGAAGACAAGGAGGAAAACAAGATCTTCTTCATTTACAAGGACTACAAGGGGACGATCTTTTTTACAACAAAAAGGTTGGCTCCCGCCGAGCAAGGAGCACCGCCGTACAATGGAAGACGCTACTTCCAGAAGTACGTCGTCAAGGCCGCCAAGGAGGAGGTCAACGAGATCTCCATGGCGCCCGAAGCTCCTCGCCTTCAGGAAGACGAGCTCCCCTCGACCTTGATGTCAGATGAGTTTTCCTCATCTTCATCCTCGTCGTAGGAGCTCGAGCTGCCGCTGCTGCTCTCCATGCAGCACTCCACGCGTCCGCCATCGACACCGAAGATCTTCACGGAGAGCGTAGCATCTCCGTCGTACCGGAACACCAAGCACTGCCCCCTGGACAGGCGGCGGGCACGGGAGAACGACTTCCACCCCGGACCCAGAAGCATGGCGCCTTCAGTGTGCGCTCCGCCATGGCCCAGGAGGGGCCATTGGGGCAGCCTTCCACTTGCAGCCAGAAGCCGGAGGGTCCGATGTCCTCCGTCGCCATCGCGAAGGAATCCGGCAGGAGAAGCCGGCTGCGAGGCCTGCGGTTCAGATCCACGACGAACTCGAACGGCGCGAAGCTATGAACCATGCTCCTAGGAAGGGGAGCAGCGGTGCCGCGGCCTCCACGGCCGCCGCGACCGCGAATCCCACGACCTCGCGGAACAGCTCGACCACGAGTGGAGGGGCCACTCTCCGCAGCAGCTGAAGAAGTACGAGGGCGCCCAACTCCTCTCCTCGCTCTCGCCATTGGCGCTGGCAGCTTGTGGGAGGCCTGGAGTTGGACTAAGGAAGAAGATGAACGAAAAGGCCAGGGGTGCGCCTCGCTTTTATAGCCACGGCGGCGCCTCTGTCAAGCGTCTCCTCGGTTCTTCCGTTAGTGGGAATCGAGGGGGCCCCTGCAGTTATTCCCCCGAGCGGAGTAACTCCAAGACCTTCAAGGCCATCAGTGAAGCAGAGCAAGGAAGACCAGGTGCCCGGGACCCACTTTGACCTATCTTTAGGCCATGGCCCCGGCAGCTGGAGCAAGAGCCGCCGGGACCATGCCCGGGGCTACTGTCGCAACAGTGGAACATGGGGTTCCCCTAGTACTGCCAAAGTGGGTCCACCCCATGTGGGCCCAAGATGAAGATGGACAAGACCAAGACTCAAGTCAAGCTGGCGGGTTCACCGTCAAGACACGCATGACCTACATCGACTAAGGGCTCCGGTCCTGGGACCTTCCGGGTCCCCGAATCAAGCAAGAAGGCCAGGAAGGACCCGAGAGCCCGAGTTCCCGGCAGGAGGCCAGGCTCCCTCTCGGGTACTTCCCCACGTCCCTGTGGATAAGCACTCCACCTCACCGCGGAAGACTTGGGAAGCAAGGCGAAGGCAGCGCGAGCGGGAAGCACGTCCCGTGGTGGTGTCAGCTCCTGTCCACCCCGAGGCGGACGCTCCCACCTAACCCAAGGGAGACGCTAGGCTGAGGAGAGGCCACGTCTCCTCCTAAACTAGATGAGGAGGGTCCTTCACCCCGAAGGTCCCTCACGCCCCTCACGTGACCCTGTGGCAACCCCTTAGCCTATAAAAGGAGGACCAAGGCACGGAGGAGGAGGAGGCGAACCAAGGACGAACACCAGCTAGAACCAGAGCAAGACTAGACTAGGGCTGCGAAGGTAGAGAGGAAGGTGATCTCCTCCGGGTCAGGATCTGTCCTTCTTCTACCTCCAGCCAAAACCCTTCCGGGTACCCTGTCCGGGAGGTTCCATTGTAAGCCACACTATGAAGAACACATCAATCCAGACATGTAGGGATTTTAGCCTCCGGGCGGCCTGAACCTGGGTAGCTCCTTGTGTCCCTTTGGTTGCATGCTTTGATCGTGGAGAGGAGAGCTTGATCTAGACTGCGCCCAAGAAGACGATTCTCAGCCTCCTTCGCGCCCCGTGCCGAACCTAAAAGGGGGTATCCTATACTCCCGGTGTCCGTGCAACGAGACACGACACTATTCTCTTTATATTCGACGAGAAGCCAGACGGGACCTTGATACTGAAAAGGACTTCAAAAAAGATTTCCTTCTCTTCCTTGGTAAGAGCGTAGCTGGCAGGCCCTTGAAACTGCCCTGGATGCATGCCGTCTCGTCCTTTATGACGTTCCTGGTCCTCCCGTGCTTCTGGTGTATCTTTTGACTTCCCATACAAGCCCAGGAAGCCTAGAATATTCACGCAAAGATTCTTCGTCAGGTGCATCACGTCGATTGCGGAGCGGACCTCATGGACTTCCCAATAGGGTAGCTCCCAAAATATAGATTTCTTCTTCCACATGGGTGCGCGCTTATCAGCGCCGTTCGGAACAGGTTGGCTGCCTGGACCCTTTCCAAAGGTTACTTTTAAATCCTTGACCATACCAAATACTTCAGCACCAGTACGGGTGACAGGCTTCGTCCGGGTTTCTGGCTTGCCATTGAAATGCTTGCCTTTTTGCCTTAAGGGATGCTTGTGCGGAAGAAAACGACGATTGTACGGTACACATTCTTCCTACATTTGTCCAGATATATACTTTCTGTCTGATCCAAACAGTGCGTGCATGCATTGTATCCCTTGTTCGTCTGTCCTGAAATGTTACTAAGAGCAGGCCAATCATTGATGGTTATGAAAAGCAACGCTCGTAGGTCAAATGTCTCCTGTTTGTGCTCATCCCACACACTTACACCTGGTTTGGCCCACAACTGCAAAAGTTCATCGACTAATGGCCTTAGGTACACATCAATGTCGTTGCCGGGTTGCTTCGGGCCTTGGATGAGCACTGGCATCATAATGAACTTCCGCTTCATGCACAACCAAGGAGGAAGGTTGTAGATACATAGAGTCACAGGCCAGGTGCTGTGACGGCAGCTCTGCTCCCCAAAAGGATTCATGCCATCTGTACTTAGACCAAACCATAAGTTCCTTGCGTCACCTGCAAAGTCCCCGAACTCTCTCTCGATTTTTCTCCACTGCCGACCATCAGCGGGGTGCCTCAACTTGTCGTCTTTCTTACGGTCTTCCATGTGCCATCGCAACAACTTGGCATGCTCTTTGTTTCTGAACGGACGTTTCAACAGTGGTATTATAGGAGCATACCACATCACCTTGGCAGGAACCCTCTTCCTGGGTGGCTCGCCCTCAGTATCACCAGGGTCATCTTTTCTGATCTTATACCGCAATGCAGTGCATACCGGGCATTTATCCATATTCTCGTACATCTCACCGCGGTAGAGGATGCAGTCATTAGGGCATGCATGTATCTTCTACACATCTAATCCTAGAGGGCAGACAAGCTTCTTTGCTTCGTACGTGCTGGCGCGCAATTCATTCTTTCTTGGAAGCATCTTTTTCATTAGTATCAGCAACTTTTCAAATGACGAGTCAGTCACACCGGTCTCTGCCTTCCACTTCAGCAATTCCAGTGTGCTACCCAGCTTCTTCTGGCCATCTTCACAAGTTGGGTACAACAATTTGTTGTGGTCCTGTAACATCTGCTCGAACTGCAACCTCTCCTTTTCTGTGTCGCAGTCTCGCCTTGCATCAGAAATGACCTGACCAAGATCATCAACGGGCTCATCTGGTGCCCGTTCTTCGCCCTGACCTTCTTCTTCATTGTCTTCCATTGCGGTATCAGCGTATTCAGGGAACATAGATCGGTAGTTGTCATCATCGTTCTCTTCTTCATCGCTGTCTTCCATCATAACCCCTCTTTCTCCGTGTTTGGTCCAAAAACTATAGCCGGGCATGAAACCGGACCGAAGCAGGTGGCTCTGAATGACTCTTGAGTTAGTGTGATCCTTCACATTCAGACATTTAACACATGGACAAAACATAAAGCCACCCCCATGCTTGTTCGCCACGGCCGCGTCACGAAAAGAATGCACGCCTGCTCTGTATGCGGCGGTGCGTCGGTCACCGTACATCCATGGATGGCTCATCTGCATCATACAACTATATATCAAACGCAATGACGATGCTAAAATTAGTACCGCACGGTGACCGACTAGAAAATAGTTGCTAACCTTTTAGGACAAGTGGAAATAAAGAGGTGAAAGTTTAAGTGTGGCTCGGACACCTCATATCATGTTTGTATTGTGTGAACTCAAATGGCATCACTCTAACAGGCATTTCATCGAACACCTTGAGTGCATATGAAGGAGAGAAAAAAATAGCACTAGCCCACACCAGCTCCACCAAGAAAAAAAACAAAGAGTGAGTGGAGAGGGTGCTGCCATATATATAGGCATGCCAGCCCTTTTGTCCCGGTTTGAGATACAAACCGGGACTAAAGGGGGGGACCTGGCCGCTGCGGGCCGCGGACCCCTTTAGTCCCGGTTTGTATCTCAAACCAGGACAAAAGGGTCCTCACGGGCCGGGACAAAAGGGGGGGGGCGCCTGGGCTATTTCGGGCGACGTGGCCTGGTCTTCTGTCGCGGTTTGTAAGTGGGCCGGGACAAAAGGGGTTGGACGAAAGGCCCTGTCTCTACTAGTGGGAGGTTGCTGAAGCAGGAGCTGTGGTAGGTTGATGCATCCACTGAATGCTATCCATGCCGAAGCTGAGGCATGTATTCAAGGAATTACTGCGGCTATGAACTGGGGCATGACGCGTATTGTCATTGAATCTGACTGCCAGGTGCTAATTCACACGCTGAACAGCAAGGAGTATGATGGTTCTCCGATTGGAGTTCTTGTTAGAGATGCCAAGATGTTGGCTAGACTTAATTTCACGTCTGTTTCTTTTAGATTTTGTAGGCGTGAATCTCCACTACTTATAAAAGAGCAAACTTGGCAGAAAAATTGGATCTAAACCGTCCATACATCTTCATCAAACGGTTTGCATCCATCCGTTCTCCCCACCCAGAATTCACGCGCCGGTCAGTGAGGGAAAGGAAAAACTGACGCACATGATCCTAATCACGATCGACCCATCACCGGTGTCCACCTCCCATGAATCCACGATCCACTAATCTCTTCGATTGCATATCTGCAAGGATGATTCCGGCGGCGTCTTGCTACTCTGCTTCTTGGCAGCGCCAGCGGCTCAGGCAACAATAGGAGGTGCAGCAGCATGGCGGCCGCCAATCCGCCCGACCAGCTGCGGCGGCGTGAGCGTGCCATACCCGCTAGGCGTCAGCCAAGGGTGCTACTGGCCGGGGTTGAACCTGACCTGCGATCGGACGCGCGGTCGGCTGATCATCATCGGCGGCGGCGGCATCTTCAAGGTCTTGGAGATCTCGCTGGCCGAGTCCACATCGCGCGTCATGGACATCGCGGGTGCCGTGAATATCACCACCCTCGGGACCTCGGACGGCAACGACACTTGTCCCGTTCACGGCGGCGGCCCGTCTGTTGTGTCCGAGACGCGCAACCAGTTCGTGGTCACCAGGTGCAACGTTCACGTCGTTCAGGCCAGTAGGCCACCCTGCTCGGGGACACCGCCAATGTCATTGCCGACTACGCCGCCTTCTGCGCTCTCAACGACAGCTGGGAGGGCCCCGCGATGAGTTTTCCTGAAGCCGTCGCCGCCAGCTCCAGCATCAGCAGTCGCGAGGCGCCCATCCCCATCGCTGGCTGGACCTGAACCACGAGAAAGACCACGAGGTGTCGAACACGATGCGCGTTGCCGAGAGGGGCTGGTTCGAGGTTGCCTCCGCTGATCTGTTCAACAAGTTGCTCGCGGACTCCTCGAGCCGGCGGTCCCGGTGGTGCTGGAGTTGGCGGTGGAGTCCGCGCCGCCGGTGCTGGCGACGACAGGGAGGAGCGCATGCGGGAGCAGCCTCAGTTCCTGCCCTAACGCCACCGGGCAAGCTACGTGTGCCAGTGTCCGTACTGGTACCAGGGCAAGCCGTACCTCTCACCGGCACATGCCAAGATATTGACAAATAAAGGATATGTCAATCTGCACGTTGTGGCAATCAAGAAATCCAAGGTCGCGCTTCAGAGGGAGATGGACGAGTTCATTTACAAGCTACAACGTATGCATCCTCTCGCAGATCAACCACTGGAACGTGGTAAATCTACCCTTTCTATTCTCGGTTGATCCAGAGGGTACAATCATTGAGTATCACTGGACTAGAGTCTCCATAAAAGTTAAGATGGAATGTAAGTTACTAAGTTTTACACAACAATGCTTAGTAAACTATCTATATATATGAGGAAATTCAGCGTGCAAATATGTGACAATACACAAATCCCAGCCATGGAGTGAAACCGTATTGATGGTTTAAAAGGTACACATTTATCAGAGAACAAATAGTTGTTTCTTAAGTGTTGCTTCAAAACTGGGATTGGATTGTTATTTTTCTTGGAAACTAACTACTATAATATAGTTGTGTGCTTCTTGAATTTTAACTGGTGACGCGTGTGAAACGTACATTGCATGCATACACCATTAGCCCATGATACATATTTAAATTGAAAAAATATATCTAAAATGTGCTCCATTACCAATAAATATAATTCAAAAAGAACACATTATATTTAAAAGACGTGCGTTGCACGTGCACGATTACTAGTACTAGTGTAATAAAGTAGCGCATGCGATGGCAGCGCTAGGGGCGTTAGGTAATGCTGGTAATGGTATTCTCTGGCCTGATGCTGTCCCAGACGATGTATCGGTTATTGTGGCTGCCGATTTGGCTATGCCTCTGGTTTAGTGGAATATGAGTTTCAAAAAAAAAAACCGGACGATATCGGCTCTCCACGGAATCCTCCACATACTTAGGCCTGGCCCAATAGCCAGCGCTAGCAGTGCTCTACCAGATCGTCGGCAGGGTTCAAATACTCTATCGTCGGCTTTCTCTTTCCGTTTTTTCTGTTTCCTTTAATTTTCTTTCCTTCTTCTTTTTTCATTTAAGTTAACTTGTTCCTTTTGATGTATTTCCCACGTATATTTTAAAATTCTGTATGTTTTTTCTGTCGGCTGAGTTGTTCACCATATTTTATTTGCTGCTACGGATAATCAGGAAATTTCGTTTTGTTCTTAATACTTTTTATGAAAATATTGATATAAATAGTTTTATACAAATCATTGCACTTGGACAAAATTTACGAACTACCGGAACTGGTCATGGAAACACACACACGGTTGAAACATTTTCTATGATCATTGAGTCGGTTCTTCTGATCTACTAGGAATTTTCCAGGAGAAAATAGTGCTAGAAGCTTATTTTCACTTGATTAGTATTGGAGTATTCTATGTTCAACCTCGATTTGTTCACACGGTAGCTTAGTTTTGTTCATGTAGTATGGCAAAAATGTTTGTAGTGGCACTTTTGACTTGTTCTACTTTTTTTTAATGTTTGTTCAATGTAAATTAAACATATATGTCTCAATGTGAACACCTAATCGGAAGAAAGGTGCAAGCTCAAACAGTTGTGCTTTGCATGTGCAATTTGAAAGCAATGAATTTTAATAATATCATTTCTCCCATCAATATGCACGTGCAGTAAAACATGCTTGTGTAGAAGCAAGCGCCCAACAGTTTACTCCATCCGTTTGTAAATGTAAGATTTTTTAGTCTTCGTTCACCTTCACCTTCACATGCATACAATTTTTTTAAAACAAAGGCAAAAGTTTTGCCTTATTCATTAATTAAGCAAAACATGTATACAAATATATGTAGACATATTTTTAGTGAGTATGTTCACTTATTTTATTTTAGTGTGCATCTAGACAACATGTGAAACAATTAAAACATCTTACATTTAAAACAGAGCGATTAGATGTTAACTAGAGCACGATGGGTATTTCGAATGTCATGGCCCGTGCTAGGCCACCCTAACTCATCAGTTACAAACTACTACAGTAACACGTTGAAGCACCAGCTACAAAAGGCAGTATACATAAGAAAAAGAATTACTGATAACACTATCTTTAATACGCCCAGTATCTCCGCAGGCCTGAGAGTACAGATTGCTAAAAGGCCGAGACACCCGTGGAGATGCTCTAATGCTCCGTTTGGATGTTTGCATTGGGAGACTAGACATTATATTGGTTTGAATGTCCAATATTCAGAATATTGATATTAAGAATGAATGTCATTATTTTCTGTTTGGATGTGTTAAATATTCGGACCCAGACAAGATATCGAGGTTGAATGTCCAATGCTGTTTGGATGGTATAAAAGCAGTTTTTAACCAAATTCTAATTTTTGTTGGTAGTACGGAATCCAATCTACCGAAATAGAATCAGCTCACTTGATTCCCCACATAGACGACATATTTCCACTATCAAAAACTACTCCAGTCCAGGCAAAGTATACCGATAGATCACACCAAACTCAGCACTTGCAAGATCGAGCGCATTATCAGCACACAATCGCGTGATGTAGGAATCAATCATCTGCGGAGCTGCAGACGTGGTATTGTGGGCGGAGCTGCAGAGGTGGTATTCCAGGAGGCAGACGACGGAGCCGGCGCGGAGGAGGCCGGCCGTGACGAGGCCGTTCATGGAGACCGGCAGCACCGCCTCCAGCGCGTGCACAATCCCGTGCGCCGGCGGCCGGAGCTGATGGAGATTCCCGTGCGCCGGCTGCCGGAGCTGCAGGAAGATATTCCCGTCGGAGCTGCAGGAAGAGATTCCCGTGCGCCAGCGGCCGGAGCTGATGGAGATGAGACGCGAGGGAGAGACGGCGGGAGAAGGAAACGGCGCCGAGAAGGAGGAGTACAGTCGGGAGGCCGGTCGGATCAGTTGCCTGGCCGGAGATGGAAGTGGGGCGGGAGGCGGTGTACCTGCGCACCGCCACCGCTTGGTTGAGCCTATCGAGCGGTGCCGCGGGGAGAGAAGCAGGCGAAATAGAGGGACTCGACCTCTCGCGAACAGGCACGGTTGGCATTCATCTCACGATGTCGAGGCTAACCCCTCGACATTAGGTGCCCTCGTTTTTTTGCCTTCCCGAGCCAGCGCTCGATATCGAGCCTCGATATCTAGCATATCCAAACGCACTGATTTCGGATATTCGGGGCTGGAAACTCCCGAATATCTAATATCTAGTCTCAATGTAAACATCCAAACGAGGCATAAATATTGACAAGTTGGAATGCAACGTGAGATTCAGTTATCATACACGGACCAGACCCTCGTGGTAGCCTAGACTTCCTCCTCACTGAACTGGGCTTCCGGACTGGCAAGGTCAAGAGCAGGCACCCAATTCATCCCACGCCCAGATGGCATGTGTGTCGTAAGTTATTTTGACTCTCGAGGCTCCAAGTATGAAGGTCAAGGAATTCAAGGTCAAGAGCAGGCACCCAATTCATCCCACGCCCAGATGGCATGTGTGTCGTAAGTTATTTTGACTCTCGAGGCTCCAAGTATGAAGGTCAAGGAATTCAAGGTCAAGAGCAGGCACCCAGTTCATCCCACGCCCAGATGGCATGTGTGTCGTAAGTTATTTTGACTCTCGAGGCTCCAAGTATGAAGGTCAAGGAATTCAAGGTCAAGAGCAAGAAACCCAATTCATCCCACGCCCAGATGGCATGTGTGTCGTAAGTTATTTTGACTCTCGAGACTCCAAGTATGAAGGTCAAGGAATTCAAGGTCAAGAGCAGGCACCCAATTCATCCCACGCCCAGATGGCATGTGTGTCGTAAGTTATTTTGACTCTCGAGTCTCCAAGTATGAATGTCAAGAAATTCAAGGTCAAGAGCAGGCACCCAATTGGTCCCAGGCTTCAAGTATGAAGTTAAAAATGGCGGAACTACGAAAACAATCAAAAATAAAAATGGATGCAACTTTTAGTTGCTACATAAACATACACAAAATGTTACAGATTTATTCCAGGAGACCAATACGTAGAAATTAGGGTAGACCCAACATGCATGTGCATGTGATATGCTGTCAAACCGGCTGTAGCAACAGCCAGTTGCTGGCCTAAGAGCAACAGCCAGTTGTTGGCTATTAAGTCGGCTATATATGACTATATTATAGCCAGCGGCCGGCTGTATTATTAACCTTGATCTAAGTATAAAAAATCAAGCCACGCAAATGCATCGAGCTGCGGGTCATCATGCTAGTTAATTAGTCTGCATCCCGTATGGTCGGGCCATCTGATTAAACAGTTTAAAACAATTAGAAGTACGCTTCACACCAACCCACCCACCCTAAAAATGTACCCAATTAGAAGAACGTTTAAAAAAATAAAAAAATCGCTCCATAGGTATTTATGACAGCAAAATTGTTTCTGTATTTGTAAATAACTGAATTCCTGATTTTTTTTGTAAAATAATTAATTGACTGGCTCCAAAATTAATCTATGGGAAGTGTAGAGGACATACCTATATTGCAAGCTTGCTCTATTTTCTCCGGTTGTTCGTCTAGGACCATGTCTTTTCTCATTTCGTTCACATGAATAGCTACCCGCAAAAATTTGAAAAGAAAGATAAGGATTTAGTTGTTCAATGTTGGTGTGCAAGATGGTGATTTATGTACGTACTTAATACCTGTACGCATCTAGACCCCTTAATTGAAAATGGAATTGGATTGAGCTGAACCTGTCAATAACATACGGTGCTATGTTAGTTTGTTTTTGAAACAAGGTACTCCCTCCTTTTTTAATATAAGACTAGTGAAATTGGCGCGTCGACACGCCGCGCCCGTGTGGTAACTTGTCCGGGAAAAGAAAAGCAGATGAGCATGCATGAATGTATTTGAAACTTTTATGGATATTGTTGAATATTTTTGGGAAAACAATATTTTCCTATTGTTGAGTATTTTATGGGAGAAAATACTTTTTGAAAAAAATACGAACAAATTTTTATGGAAAATATTTTGAACTTACAAAATTTGTTGAATATTTTTTGGAGGGAAAATGTTTTTTGGAAAAATCCGCAACATATCTTGTATTAATTCCTTTTTTATTGTTGGGCATTTTTTTTTGAAGGAAAAAAATGTGAAGAACTAAACGTCTACAGTGTGCGTAACATGGGTACCTCAATAGAACGCTGAGAAAAAACTATTTTAAACTTGTAAAAATTGTTGAATTTTTTTCGAGGGAAAAATATTTGTTGGAAAATCCAGATTTCATCCTTTTGATGTATTATTAAAATTAGTGATTAGGTAATTAGATTGTATCCAAGTATTAACTAAATTGGATGTTTAAATATGTTTATTGTATCCAGACATCCACTAAATTGAAATGTTGAAATATGTTTTTATTTTTTTAGTAGTATGTAATGTAAGTCCATAATGAGTGGAAACGTACATTTATTGAATTTAGTTCTACATTTAGGGAAAGTTCATTTAGATTACTTCCAAAATTTTGTCAAATTGAAATGTTTAATTTAAGTTCATAATTAGATGAAGTGCATTGTGTGAGTATTTAATAAATTTAAATGCACATAATTATAGAAAGTGTATTTTTTTGTTGTCTATATATTCATCAATTTAAAATATCTATTTTTTTATTTTTTCTTGACATAAATAGGTAGTATTTATTTTTCCATCTTGATGGCTCTACATAATTAGAGAAAGTGCATTGTTTGAGCATCATTTAATATATTTATCGTTGTATAATTAGAGGACGTGCATTTGTTTTTTTTGAAATATTTGTCAAATTGAAATAGCTAGCATTTATTTTTCTGACCGTTTGGATATGTTATTCATATTTTTTTGTCCGATGGATAGATTCAAAATTGTTGTTTTTTGAAAAAAAATTAGATATGGAAGTTTAAATAAACATGTTTAAAATTTGTTGAACATGCATGAAATTGATATAAATAGACAGGTTACATTTTTCTGCACATTTTGGTATATTAATTATATTTTTCTGATTTAAAATGAATTAGTTGTGAATTTCCAAAGTTTAAATCAAAATCTAGAATTATGGAAAATATTAAAATGCTGACATCCGGGCCCACTGTCTATAGGTAGGTTTAAATAAACATGGCTAAAATTTGTTAAACATGTATGAAATTGATATAGATAGACAGATAATTTTACTGACCATTTAGATATGTTATTCATATTTTTCCGATGTATGGATTCAAAGTTATTGTTTTTTTTAACACTTTTTATTACATGGATGTTTAAATATATATGGTTAAAATTTGTTAAACATGTACGAACTTGATATAAATAGACAGATTACGCTTCCCTGCAAATTTTGGTATATTAATTATTTTTTTCTGATTTAAAATGAATTAGTTATGAATTTTCAAAGTTCAAAACAAAATATGAATTTCTGGAAAATATTAAACTGCTGACAACCGGGCCCACTATCAGGGATTTAATAATTGGTGAAATTATTTTGGAAAATAGACAGAGGCTGACAGGTGGGGTCGTGATGACGTCGGCTGCTGACGTCATCAATGGCGGCAGAGGCTACGTTGACCATATCGTCGTCGCAGGAGAGCGGGCGGGGCAGCGTGCGACGGCGCGTTCGACACGGGAGGACGCGGGCGACTATAAAGTAGCGGCGCCGCTCCTTTTAGGTCGCCGGAGGAGCTCCGGCGGCGTACAGAAGACGGCGGAGATGCGGTCTCGATCCCTGCTTGGATGCGGTCTCGATCCGCTTGATTCGGAGCCTCCCAGCATGTGTCCGTTGGCACGGAGATGTAGGAGAAGACGGCGGAGCTCGTGGCGGCGTTGGATTCGTGTGGGGAAGCGTGCACCGACGGCATCTCGCATCAGCGACGACAGCGACGCTGAGGCCGCGCGAGAGGAAGAAGGAGAGGGGGGCCTGTGCGTGAAGTTTTGCAGCGGGGTCCCTGATGTCTCTGGAAATGTAAGACAGGTACTTCTTAGTTGGTAGGTGTGTACTATGAAGTAATTTCTAGGAAGTGCAGGTTCTTTTTTGTAAAACGGCCACGGGGACCGTCGGATGGCGGATGGACGGCGCGGATGCGCGCGCGTACTGCTGATTCGCGGTACTGTAGACGCCAACAGTGCTGGACGACGTGGGCAGGCTCGCTGGTGGCCTTAGACGGTCGTCTTTTATATAGGTTAGATGTTTTATCTCTTTACCACATTCACATGTATCTACATGTATCTAGATAAATTTTAGTGTGCATGTTCATTCCTTACACTATGTATCTAGACAACATATGCACTAGTTAGAACGTCTTATAATTATGAACGAAGGGAGTACTATGTTAGTTTGTTGTTTTGCTTTTGGCGTTGAGGTGCCAGTGTGAAGGCATCGGACTTCAACTTATCCTGATATTTTAAACAGGTCAGATGTAATGTTGGTCGGATCTGACAACTACGTAATTTAATCGAACTACGTAGTGTCAGGCATCGCGGCGGCTAGCCCAGCTAAATGGCTGGTCCTTGGGGATTTTAACCTCATCTACCGGACGGAGGACAAGAACAACGATCGTCTGGATAGACGGATGATGCGGCGCTTCAAGTCTGCGATTGACGCCATGAGATTGCGTGAGCTTGATCTCCCGGGACGCCGGTTCACTTGGTCGAATGGGCAGGCGACCCCGACGATGAAGAGGATTGATCGCTTCTTCTGTTCCGAGGGTTGGGACGCGGCTTTTCCCTCGGCGATTCTGCAGCCTTTGCCGTCCTCGGTGTCGGATCACACCCCTCTACTTCTCCTTGGGGCGGCTGACATTCCGAGATGCAGCATTTTCCGGTTTGAGGCTTTTTGGCCTAAGATGGAGGGGTTCCACGAGGTGGTGCGGGAGGCTTGGGAGGCGCCGGTTGTTACAAACGACCCCATGCGGCGGCTGCACGTGAAGCTGGCAAGAGCTGCGAGGGCGCTGAAGAGGTGGCACAAGGCGAGGTTTGGTGATCTTAAGCTACAGCTGGCTATTGCTAGAGAGGTGATCGGGAGGCTTGATGTTGCTTAGGAGTCCAGGGAGCTGTCGGTGGGGGAGAGGAGGCTGCGCGTCAGTTTGAGAACAAAGATCCAGGGCATCGCCGCCATAAGCAAAATCCGCATGCGGCAGAGGTCGAGGCTTTCGACGATCCGGCTAGGAGATGCAAACACTCGCCTATTCCATCTGCGGGCGAATGGGAGGAGGCGCAAGAACTTCATCCAAACCCTCTCCTCTCCGGATGGTATTGCAGTCTCTCATAGCGAGAAGCCGGAGGTCATCACGAGGCACTTCTCTGATTTCTTGGGCAAGGTGGATCAGCGGACGGCCAGCCTTGGCTGGCAAGAGCTGGGTTACGGGCCGCATGAGCTGGGCCACCTCGAGGCCCCTTTCGGGAGGGAGGAGTTGCGGGCTGCGGTTTTTAGCCTACCGGCGGAGAAGGAGCCGGGTCCGGACGGTTTTATTGGGCTGTTCTTCAAATCTTGCTGGGGGATTCTGGAGGATGATCTCCATGAGGCGGTGGTGCACATGTCCGAGCACGGGGGTCAGCGGCGGGGCTGCTTAATTCGGCAAACATCATTTTGCTGCCAAAGAAGCTTGAGGCCGGTTCCATCTCAGATTTCAGGCCGATAAGTTTGATCCACAGCGTCTCCAAGATTTTCTCCAAGATGATGTCGCTACGCCTTGCTCCCATGCTTCCGGGGCTGGTCTCGCCAAGCCAGTCGGCGTTCATTAAAAGGAGATGCATACACGACAACTTCCTCCATGTGCAAGGGATGGTAAGAGGGATGCACCGAGAGAAGACGCCGGGTTTCTTCCTCAAGCTTGATATTACCAAGGCTTTCGAATCGGTCAGTTGGGCTTACCTGCTAGAGCTCCTAGAGGTTCTGGGCTTTGGGCCGCGGTGGCGGCGATGGATCTGTTTGCTGCTCTCCACGGCATCCTCTCGGGTGTTGCTCAATGGGAAGCCGGGCCCCAAGATTGCGCACAGGAGGGGGCTGCGACAGGGTGACCCGCTGTCACCAATGCTCTTCATCCTTGCGATAGACCCTTTGCACCACCTCTTCAGGTTTGCATCGGAGGCGGGCCTTCTGCTTCCTTTCTGGGCGGCCCCGGTGCGGTTCGCGGTGTCTCTTTACGCCGATGACGCCGGGATTTTTGTCGGGCCGGAGGTGGCGGACATGATGGTGGTGAGGGCGATCCTTGCGGCGTTTGCGGAGGCCTCGGGGCTGCGCACAAACCTCGGCAAGTCAGAGGCGTACCCCATTGGATGCACGGAGGAGCAGATTGTGGCGGCCCTTGAGGTCTTTCCGGCGAGGCGGGGGAGCTTCCCTTGTACTTATTTGGGGCTGCCGCTGCACCACTCTCGACTGAAGGCGGTCCATTTCCAGCCCTTGATTGACAAGATTGGCTCGCGGCTTGCGGGATGGTGGGGGAAGCACTTCACTAGAGCCGGCCGCGTCATCCTTTGCCGCTCGGTGCTCTCCTCCATGGTTCTTTACCACCTTGCAGTTTTCAAGCTGCCAATGTTGGTGATCAAGCGGATTGAGAAGATCAAGAGAAGTTTTCTGTGGATTAAACCAGGGGCTGCACCGGGGGCGAGACCACATCCGCTGGTAAACTAGAAGACCGTCTGTAGGCCAAAGGAGTTGGGCGGTCTGGGGCTGCTAGACCTAGAGAGGTTTGGAAGGGCCATGAGGCTGCGTTGGCCTTGGTTTGCTTGGACTGATGCGGACAGGCCATGGCAGGGAATGGCGACGCCGTGCGATGAGCCGGATATGGAGCTGTTTAGGGCCTCCACGGAGGTCACCATCGGGGACGGTGTGAAATGCCTCTTTTGGCATGATCGCTGGAGGCCGGGCGGGGCGCTGCGTTCCCAGTTCCCTGACCTCTACGCCATCGCCACAAGAAAAAGGAGATCGGTCAAGAAGGAGCTGCACCAGCGGAATTGGATCAGGGCGCTTGCGAATATCTCCAATGCCGGGCAGATGGCGCAGTTCGTTAAGCTGTGGACCTTGTTACAGGGAGTTCAGCTGAGTCAGGAGGCCGACTCGATCCGTTGGAGGTGGACGGAGTCGGGAATTTACTCGACGGCTTCGGCGTACCGCTGTCAGTTCGTCGGAACGGTCGCCCCTTTCCGCACGGCGAAATTTTGGAAGGGGCACGCGGAGGCCAAGTGCAGATTTTTTGCTTGGCTCGCCCTTCACGGGAAGATGCTCACGGCGGACAATTTAGCCATCAGGGGGTGGCCGCATGACCCCATTTGCAAGCTTTGTAGGATACACCCGGAGACGGTGCAACACTTGACTCTTGAGTGCCATTTCGCCAAGGAGGTGCGCGAGCAGGTCTTCGCTTGGATTGGCACCATTGGGGTCCCTACCCCGCCGGGTGGGAGGACCCTAGATACTTGGTGGGATGATACGATCACGGGTCTTCCGAAGACGAGTCGCCGGCAGGCGAGCGGGGCGATTATTTACTCCATGTGGGGGGTTTGGAAGGAGCGGAATCGCCGCGTTTTTCAGAACGTCGCGCTTCTGCCCCTTGCCGTGGCCGCTAGGGCCTTTGTGTTTTTTTCGTTTTGGCTCGGAGGGCCTCCTGTAATTAAACTCTTTTTCTACCTAATCGAATAGCAAACGACTGCTTTATCCTAAAAAAAACAGAGAATAAACTAATTTGATAGGACACTGTCAGAAGAGAAAAGACATTGGAAGCAAACCTCGAGATCTACAGTCCCAAGAAACCACTATGTCTACACACACATAGGTCTGGAAAACAGTTCCATGTTTTCAAATTAGTTTTGGCTAACCGGACGCACATATGCAGCAAAAAAAAAAAAAGATTCGGTGGAATTGTTCAGAAAAATGTTAATTCAAATATTGCTGGCATGCATCTAAGGTTAGGAGAAATAACTGCTAAAATGAAATGTCGAACTCGCTAGTGATTTAAACCCACGACCACAACAACGTACAACTTCTCGTAGCCGCAAAACTAAATGTATACCTTAGCACATCTACCACTAAACTAGAATATAATTTACTTATAGTGGTAGCCTTTAGCACTAGGTCTGTCCTATAGTAGTAGCCTTTAGCATCTTACCATCAGCCACATGACCATCGTCCAACTTCTCAAATCAGTCCGAAAAGTTTTGATAGGAAATAACCCTTTTTCATTTCTCGACAACAACATTCTGGTTGAAATTGCTACAAATCAGCGCAGTGACCGTGCTTTGCTATGGAGTAAATGCTGGTGACATGTTGTCGGGCTCAAGTATGTACCGCGTTCTTCCGTCGAGGTATGCGACAGAGGCACAACCGGAGAGGTGCTAGGGACGCCGCCTTAGGAGAGGCCACGCCTATGGCACATTAGTCTGCCGGGGGAGCCAGAGTCCTCCACGGCCATCTAGTCACTAGTCAGTGTGTGTCTGCCAGAAAATAGCCGTGGGATGAGGGACTCAGATTGTAAATTCACATGATGTAAAATTCTGCGTAATTTTTATTATGCAATTTAGGAAGACTTGTACTCTAAACTTGAGGTTTGAAATATAAATAAGTAATAATCTGAATGTTGAAAACACCGCAACAGTAAGTCTGAGGGCTAAATTACAAAGTCAAAATAGCATGATGGTTTTATTGTCAAATGCAATAAGCTAGAGGGCTGAATTTACGAGGTTTTGTTAACCAAGGGGCTATAGATTTATAAGTAAATAAAATAAATTTGAATACTATGTAGTAGTAGTACCCACATCCTCTATGCTGTCCTACACTTTTTTTTACGAAACTATGTTATTCTACATTTGCTCCTCTCGATTCACTATATGACACGACATTTAGTTTTTCATAAGTGAAAAAACACTGAAGAACTACATATCTACTACTTACTGCTCTAAACTGCCATTGCTGCCCCTTCTTAATCGCAAACAGGCAAGGAACGATGCAGAGGATAGTTCCAAAGAGACGTCAAGGATGAAACATACTAGATTCGAACGGCGCGGCTCGCCGCGCGGCACTTGTTGGTTCATTTATTTTTTTGCCCGTGGTTGTCATATTTTATACAGATTATAAAAAGCAACCTCGTTCTAAATAGTAAACAACAGCTATTTCATCATCCTATTGACCAGCTAATATCTGCACACATGGACATAGTACTAAAAAGAAAACCAGCAGGGAAAGTAACATATAAATTCACACCACATTGACATAACATAAGATAGCATTTTGAGAGTCCCATATATGCACACATGGAAATAGTACTAAATACATAACTACCGATCAGTTCGGAAACACAATTTCATAACACCTAATGTGTTTCATGTAACCGATAACAATTTGAAAAGTCCGCAAAATAAGTCCAGGCTGCAGGAACAAAATTCAAAATCAATCGAGAGTGTAGTTTTGTTTATATAAACAACAATGAGTTTGTTTGGTCAAACGTTCAGCAGTAGCATCTCTAGAGAGGGTCCTAAGTTTTTTGTGATCAGTTTGCTGCAAGTAAGCCTTCAGATGCATGGATTGACGGCTCTTCTTCGAGATACTTGACTGTAGTTTTATTAATGGACTCAATCTGAACTTGATGGTCAGGTCCATGAAACAAAGTCTTGCGTGCAGCTGAAGTGGATGTTACATCTTTGTTCCTGTACACGTGAGGTAGGGCATATCATTAGAGAAGAACTTGTGGAAACCCAGGGCTAAACTAAAGAAATTATTGCAAGTACCTAAATTTCGAAGCTTGCTACAAAATAAGGAGTCGTCTCAGGTGGTAAAACATAGGCAGACTGATGCAATAAGGAGTTGTCAAAGTTAAAAATCTTGAAAGAAAGAAATATGCGAATGCATATTGTATTGATTAGCGGTATCTAACATATGTGTCGTCCGAGCCAGTTGAAGCCAAAGTAGTATATAGTAGACCAACTGCATATATTCCTGACAGGTCTTCATTTATATATTCCTTACGACCCTTGAAGGATGAGCAATAGCATATTATTAGGTTGTAGTAATAAAGTGTCGAAATTGTTGGATTAGAAAGTATCTACTTGTCTACCTACCTTCAAGAACGACTTTACAGTTCGTATGATTTAAAGCTGTCATAGTGGAGCTCATTGATGGGAATGACATGTTTCCTACTTCTGTAATGAACACAATAGGATATATCACTTGTTATTAGTTGCACCAAAAAATGAAAAGATGGAGATGTGTTAAGTAGTGAGAACCTTACCTTTTCTCTCGCAAAACCTGCCGACAATATTTGCCAGCTGTACTTGTTTTGATCTGAAACATGGAACAGACAGATCAGTATTGATTAGTATAGGGACAATTTAATCATATGACTACACATTATTTTAGCCAACTGGACCGATCAGTATTAATTAGTATAGGGATATTTTCCTGAGTTAATCAATCAGCTTTAGAGAAAGTCGTGCTATTTGAGTCTCAGTAAGGACCCGATCGTTAACAGGTTTATGTGCTTTTGTTCATGCCCTTCGAGTTGCCGCATTTCATCGGTAATTGTATTTTTAGATCTTATACATTGATATCGAGCTTTTCGAGGAACTGTTGCATGTCCATATTGATAACTAAAAATAAGCAGCTGCGATAGGTACTTTTCATGCAGTAATATAAATTGGGTAGCACAGGATTCAGTTTCAGTCATCTACAGAAATGAAATAACATACAAATATAAGTGGTTCCTGATGGCTAAAAGCCAAGCTCTCAGCGTGGTGGCTAAGACTCGATAAGAAAATTCAGCTGGTTTGGCATTAGCAGGGCTAGCTTATGCCTGGCTATGAACTGAAATAGGTGATTCATTATTGGTTTAGCAGGGCTCTTTGCGATATTTATTTTCTGACAACTTTTTCATAAATTTCAAACTGAAACAATTAGGAGAGATATGTGATTCATTATTATTTACCTGCATTCAGTTGTTCAGCAAGACCTCCATCCATGGAGGTGTATTTAGCAAGGCCATCAGCAAGGCCGAACTGCAGACTCCAATTCAAATAGACCTATCTGTGGAAAATGAACAAAAAGCTAGAATGCAAATGACCTAGATGAGGTAAAAATATAATCCAACAAATGGCTGACTGGGCATTAGTAAATAAGATACAAATCCAATATTAGTTTCAACAACAAAACAAATCCCAGAAGTACAGTTAATGCATTTATCTCACGGTTCCTACTGTTCAATCTTACTCGCACAGACATGTTTCAAATTGAGAAGCAACACGCTCTAAATAAGGTTTGGTAGCTTAAACTTTAGATCAATCTACAAAGCCAAATCGAAGTACAGAAGATAAGAACATCTCCGCACTTCTGAGAAACCAAATGTATTCTGAATAACTAAATATGCATCAGGAACTGTGAACACCTCCACAACTGTTGTACTTGAACTATAGTTTACTAACCTAAGAAGATAAGATTGATATTATAACCAGCTGATCTTTAAAAATCTGGAACAACTAAATGCAACGTTCAGTATCATTAGACATATACTTGTATGAACTTGCAAACAACAATAAATAAAGGATACAGAATTATTCGAGAAACAATTAAGCAAGATAATATGGATGAAATATTAAATATATGGAATATGTGTATTTGACAAACAATGTTGTGTACGTGCACCAATTCGATCATTCTCAGGTTACTACTATCAAACCTATCCATATTAATGCGTATACAATTGCTGAGCGCTAAGTTGACGAGGGAATATATTGCGGTGTTGCGTCTATCTCCTCGGCAACGGCACCAAAAAACACTCTTGATGGCCCTTCACGTAGTTACCTGCGTGAAAAATAAATGGGTTAGGTTGAGACTCCAAGTGCAGAGTGTGTTGTAAGTGAAAGACGTGTTTTCCCCACGAGGGGTGACTCGAGGGTTTAATATCGAACTCTCGGGGAATCAGTAGTGAAGATTTATCTTTCCTATCCTTCTTTTGGTTACCTACAAAACAAAGTAAATGTTTTGGTCCTCAACCTCACCTAGTGGTTGTCAAGCACAAGGTGTGAGAATGATATCAAGATAATATGCAATGCAAACAAGAAATAAATATGCAATGGTGGTAAATAAATATGCAAGGATGGTGGTAGCAATGATAAATGATATTTTTAGGTTTTATATGATGAATGCAAGATGTAAAAATGTTTTTGTATTTCGGATTGTTAAATGACAGAAAATGTAAAAGTGGTAAAAGTGGTTGGAAAGGTGTTTCTTATGATTAAAAATGGACCGGGGTTCATGGTTTCACAAATGCACTATCTCTTTAATAAAGTGGTAGACAATGAAACACTAGAGTTGACATATGAGATTGCAACACAACAGTTTAATGACAAGTTATAATTATATAGGCATCACGTCCTAACATAGAGACCTTTTTGTTATTAGTCTCTCTTATCACTACAACAAACTCAGCACGTAGAGACGTCCTCCATGTGACGCATTTATTTTCGTCTCTAGGATAGAAGGATAGCTTTATGTAGAGACGCTCCTTCAGACGTTCCAGATGGCATCGCAATTCTTCTTATTAAGAGGCAATAAAATAAATATATTTGTTTATTTATAAATGTGTAGAGATGAGTTGTGAGACGTTTTACAATACATCTATAGATAGAAGAGGATAATTATCTGTTAAGCAAAATATTACGCGCGCGTGAAGTACGAGATTCTACCGAAAAAAAGGTATTTAGCGCTACCGTTTTTAACTTTACCGCTTATAATAGAACCTGGCGCGTTTTGTTTTACCAAATAAATCCTTAATATATAGTGCCTCCGTACCTTTTACCCTAGCCCCCATTCCTTGAGCCGCCGCCACAATTCTTTAACTGCACATGGAAGATCGAATCGGTCGCCGGTGTACCGTGGCCCAGGTTTGTGTTCCACAAATCCAACTCATGTAGATGTTCAAGTTCCACTATTAAATCAATCTAGGTTATAACCTACGTCAGTACGTAATCCAATCGATCTACTTTTTTCTTCCAATTTTAGGTTCGTCAGGATTTCCCTTCGCCGTGTCCGCCGTTGAGTCGAGACGGCGCCACCGACGCAGATGGCGGACCGGCTGATCTGGATCGCCATCGTGACTGAGCACACTCACCCGCCCAAGAACTCTCGCCGGGATTGCTAGAAGAGTTTCCCTTAATCAAAACCAGCAGGTCAGCACCTTATTGATTTTTTTGGTCCGCTGCACGCAAAAATTAGGTTTATGAGGTTTCAGCCCGTCTGACTCTTTTTATGTTCGAATTTCTCTGCGACCACTGCTTTTGATTGGCTAGGAGACCTGGAGCTTGCAATCTGATAGAAGTTCCCAGTCGTCTCCGTATAATTATCCATTAACTGTCTCATACTCTCATACGATGACTCCTTTTTCCTGCTAGGGATCTTGTCATCGGTAAAATGCCAGTGCGCTTTGTGCATCAAATTATTCTAGATGGGTGACCACTTGACCACCAGAAATCACAACAACTTGTTCTATTTCTACTAATTCCTCTGGTCATCTATTTCTAGTGTATCTGTGATGTGATTCGCCCATGTCTGAAAGCTAATTTTCTGCTTGTTGGAGCTCGTGCAGAATTGGACTACAGTGCAGAGCGTTCTCCAAATTTCAGACTTTTCCTTTAGGCTGACTGCTCAGAGTTTGTCATGTGTGTACACTTCGGCATCCCTTTCAACAGATTGCTTCTTCTTTTTCTTTTTCTTTTTCTTTTTGTATGTATAGCTCAACTGATCTTTGGCTGCGGGAGAAGAATACAGAATACTTCACCGAAGCCAGTAAAGGTTGTGTTGGATTGTATTTGCCCCTCAAGCAGTCCACTAATAAGGTCCGCACATACAATATCTAACACTGTATAGTTTTGTTGTTTCATAATAGCAACGGTACCATTTTTTCTGCATGTACGTCCGTATGTTCCTCTCATTTAGTTATGTCAGTCACATGAGCATAGTTGATCCTATTCAGATATGTTTTTGCTTTGATTCAACATTTAAATGTGTATTATGTTTTGTGCCAGTACATAAGAAAAAGGATGCATGTTGTACCAGGGGTAGTTGATCTTTGTCATGCCGGATTAGTCATAGACCCATAATTTATATTTTGTCAAATGAACTTCTCATTTGTCCTTCTACTTGATTATTCCACGGAGTTTCTTACTTTCGCCTTAACTCTTTTTCAGGTTAATTGTGGAGCTAAACGACATTAAAATGAATGCAGATGGGGGATGCATCATTAGTTTTCACCTCGACAAAACTATGGTGGACCTTACTATCAGTTTAGAAAGATAATGGAAGCTATATAGGATATAGGATATTTTATGGTTTTTTGGTTGTTCATGATCCTTCCAAGTGTATCTGCAAATAATTAATATAATATTTGATTCGGTTCCAATTTTTATTGGCTATTACCGCAATTATTTCAGTCAGCTCTACAATTTTCAGCGTTCGCTTCTTATAATGGTCCATCCTTGTACAGTGCAACCGAAATATATATATATAATTCGTTTCTACCTAAATTTATGAATAAAAGCGAATTATACCACAGCATGTGTCTTGAGACGCTTTATCAAAAGGACAACTAAAATTACGTATTTAATGACAAAAAAAATTAAAGGCAGTAGAGAATACGTATATACATAATGCATATAAGATGGATATACGTCCTGTATACGGAATATCAAATTTGGCGTGTCTATCTCAGTAGAGACGTTACAAACACGTATCTATTAAATCGTCTTTAAATCTGTAGACATGCTTTCAAGCGTCTCATTCAAGCGTCTTTACGTATGTAGACACGCTTAGCAAGCGTCTTTATATCATTTGAGACGGTGGATAAGGAGACGTTTTAACGACGCTTTACGGAAGTGGCTCTGCAACCCTCTAATGATGAAATATCACGTCTCTAGCCTTTAAATTTACCGTCTCTACGTGCCTAGTGTGTTGTAGTGTATACTCCACCAAGATGCGAACTAAATCATAACACCTCAGTAATTAAGATAACTCAGAGTATAGCAATAAGTATCATGACATGAAGTTAAAATAAGAACATGCTAGATCTAGTCATGGAGGAAGTGGCAATGGTCACACCCACATCTCCGGTAGCATGGTATTTCTTTTTATCCCTAGTGAGGCAACAAAGTAAGGTAAAACACCCAAGTGGATCGCAGAACTTTCTCTCACGTTCACTGCACTAGCCACCCCCCGTTACTCCAACTAATGCACACGTTCCCCCTCACACGCTCTCATAAACATGCTTGATCATGACAAGTAAATAAGAACGGGGTACATAATATGCATCTACTTTCATAACTGAAACAAAACCATTGCAATCTCAAACATATATTAACTCATAAAAAGATCCACCACAAAGGTATTACATAGATGACCGTAATCATGTTCAGCAGCTCATACGGTACTAATTAGTGAAGCTCAAGAGAGAGAGATACATAAGTTACTTCCACAAACCCATAGTCCAGAGGTGGACTACTCCCTCTTCATCATGGAGACGGTGGAGAAGTCGTTGGAGAAGATGGAGACCACGCCGGCAGCGCCCCGCCGGAGTTTTCCCCCTCCAATCTGCAACTCCAGGTCTCTGTTTCGGTGTTTCTGTGTTTCTGCGGCGCTCCTTCCAGAGAACGTCGGGGGACTATTTTTATAGGCGTTTTAGGTCAAAACGAGTCGGTGGAGGAAAGATCGACGGCAACGGAGCTCCGAGGCCCAAAGGGGGGTCCCACGCGGCCAGGTACTGGCCGCGTGGGCCCACTCATTGGCCCTCGGGCCTCCGCTTGTTTGCTTCCTTCGCTCCACGTTTGTTCCTTCCAAAAACTGATGCTCGTAAATTTCCAGGTCATTTGGACGTCGTTTGGGTCCCTGAAACATTAAAATATAGAAATAGGGTTTTCTGCCTGTGCAGGGTTAATTCCATAAAAAATAGGAAACATATCAAATATTCCCAAAATCATTATAAAACAGTGATATAACCCTTATATGATGCAAATATGACTGGAATATAAGTAAATAATGCAAAGTTCATGTATGCATTTTACATGCATCAACATCCCCAAGCTTAACCTATACTCGTCCTCGAGTATGAAGGTGATAAAACTAACATGGACTTTGCAATTTAATACTATCAATGGATATCAAAGATGATTACTATTGCTACATAGAGTCAAATGATTCATTCTTAAAAGGAGTAGCAATATGCAAGATAGTTTATGAAGTGATATCAAGTATTCAATGCAAGGATGTTCAATGATAATTCACAAAGTGTAACATAAGAGAAGTACTATGGACCACATGTATGCATAATGAAAGTAAGAACATCCTACAATGGTCATAGAGTATTGATGAAAATCTGAATATAAAAGGTGGACACTTTGGAAAGATATATATGAGTAGAGGTAAAGCATGAATAAATTTCATCTAACTTCTGAACTTCTCTACTTAAGTTAATGATTGTAATGTGGTAATCCTTGGTGTCAAGCTCTCATTCCCCTATCATAGCATCTTGAATGATTAAGTTTAAAGTGAAAGCAAATATGAGTAGTGTGCTTGACAAAGTACAGGTTGAAAGTCTCATGCCCCTTGAATACAAGTACCTACTCCATGTGTTACTCAACTTGGAAACAAAGCAAGTTCAAGTTAAATATCATTGTAAGTAATAATAGTATCATTAAGAGCGTCAACTGGGGTACCTCTTGTCCCAGGATATGGAACAAGCCCATATCAAAATGACAAGACAAACAAACACAATGAACAATCTCAACACCCTTTTTATTTACCATTAGATAGCTTTTTATTGTAAGGTGTATCACAGAAGGTTCACCATAGCATGTAAGTAAATTTCCACCATGAATGATGCATGGCTTAGATTAGCGGCCCAGGCGTCTCTCTAACCATTTATACAAACTCATTTAAACTCACTTCATTTCCACATTTATTTCACCCATGGTAAGCATCCATAAACAAAAGTACATGATATCAACTAAATGAAATGAAGTGCATGTTGAAAGCTTGCCATGTGACAGCACATATGAGCTAACTCTCAACCAAAGACATTTGTCAAGCCACAACATCATAATTTTAATCACAATGGGTCATATTTTATTTATGCAATGAAAGTAAAGTGTGCATCAAGTTCGAGAGAGCTCTATAACCAACTTTTCCCACAACAATCAACAACATAAGCATTTTCATTCAGAGGTATAGATAACACAAATATCATGATAAACATACTCGGAATAGCATAAAGCTAATAGGTAGATATGGTGGACTCACTGGAAAAACTTTGGTTGAAGGTGTTGGAAACAAGTTTTTGCTTGTTGGAATTTTTGGGCTAGCAAGAGGGAGAAAGTTGACCATCTAAATGCATGCATGAGTGTCCATAGAACTAACTAATCCATGTTAAACAAGGTAAATAACATTCAGCATCAAAACATGAATAAAAGATAGCTCTTGATAAAATATTGCAAATTATTACTCATTAACAAGCTCATGAATCATGCAACTATATGTATCTTTTAAAATCAACTCAACATCCCTTTTCCCAATCTTTAATAGCATCCAACATAATTCAACCCAAATTTCCAGTAGCTCTCTCATATATAAATGATAGTGTGGTGGTCTCACAAAATAAAAATCAAACCAAACAAACAAAAAGACGCTCCAAGTTTATGCGATAAAGTGTTTCGATCGAAAAACAGAAGTTAGACGTGTGCAAACCGAGAGTGTGTAGGTCCAGTGGGGTTGTCTTCACATCCCCAAGCTTATGGTCTTCACCATCCTTGGATAGCTCTTGGTGCATCTCCTCTAATCCCTGTGAAAAAACTTCAAAACACCGTTTCTCCCATTTCTTTTTCTGTGGGGTGCATTAGTAGTGATAAACAAATAGATTTCTTGCTGCATATAATCCTTAGACAAAAATTCATATGAATGTCCAGAAAGTGTATAATGTTGTATGCCTACTCATAAACTCAATTGGATCAAAAAGATTCATTAAAAGTTCTAAGCATGCATCAAACAAAATGGGACAGAATCTGTCCAGAAAAACAGCAGCAAAACGTATTTTTCTACCCTACTTAACTTTGTCGAAAATTCCGAAAAAATTCATGCATACAGAGGATGAAAAGTTGCAATACAGTTCAAATATGAGCTCATTCGGAGTTACAGAATAAGAATTAAAAATCATACCGTGCACAGATTCGTGCAGGAATAAAATCTCCGAACGCTATAAGCAACTTCTTCAACCAAAATGAGTAAAACTTGGCACTTTATTAAAAATTCCAGAAACTAAACTAAACACTAAGTCTCTTGTTACAGCAAGAGGACACAAAGAAAATCAAAATAAAAACAACCGGGTTGCCTCCCGTAAAGCGCTTTCTTTATAGCCATATAGCTAGGCTTCTTACTTGATGTTTATTGTGGACGAAGCTCATGAGGGAGCTTGAACTTTGGGTGTCCCTCTTCCTTGGGAAGTGTTCCATGCACTTCTTGTGTGGAAACTGAAACTTCACATTCCCTTCTTTTGAATCAATGATAGCACCTGTAGTACGAAGAAAAGGTCTTCCAAGAATAATTGGACTAGAGGTTTTATTCCCCATATCCATGATTAGAAAATCAACAGGCACAAATGTCATATGTAACTCTACCATAACATCACTTACTTTTCCTAAAGCATGTTTAATGGAATCATCAGCAAGTGCAAGTTCAATAGAGCATTTTTCAAGATTTTTCAATTCAAGTACTTCATATAGTTCTTTAGATAAAACAGAGACACTAGATCCTAGATCAAGTATAGCATGGTGTGTCTTTTCCAATGGTTACTAGGACTTTGGGAATCCATATATCCCCAAGCTTAGGTGGTATCATAGCCTCTTGGTTGTACCTAGCAATCTTTTCTTTCAAGACATGATTAGCAATATAAGAACCAAAACCAGCTTGGTTAGCATTAATGGAAGGATCACTTGCAAATTTTTGTAAGATAGATATTAATTCATGCAAGCTACAATTCTCTAAGTCAAGCAATGGTTCCTTTACTTCACTAAGCATTTTAACTTCTTCAACTTTTCTCTCTTTCATTACCATAATAGTTTCCTTAGCAATTCTCTCTTGCTCATGAATATGTTCCCAAGATTTATTTATAACCTCTTGACAATATTTAATTGTTTCCTCATGTTTTTGAGCTATAATGGTGTTCTTTAATGAGGAAACTTCCTTAGTGAGCTGATCTACCCTTTCAAACAAAGAGTCTTGTTTTTCAAATTAGATATAAATTCCTTATTAAGCTCCTTTTGAGTAGATATAAATGATCTAATGGTGTTCTCCAAATCACTAGAAACATTACCACTAGTAGTATATTTGTTTGGCACATATGGGGGTTTATTATAAGAGTTATAATTGTTGTTACCATACTGATACATGTAAAATGCATACATGAACTTTGCATTTTTTACTTATATTCCAGTCATATTTGCATCATATAAGGGTTATATCACTGTTTTATAATGATTTTTGGAATATTTCATGATTTTCCTATTTTTATGGAATTAACCCTGCGCAGGCAGAAAACCCTATTTTCTATATTTTAATGTTTCAGGGACCCAAACGACATCCAAATGACCTAGAAATTTACGAGTATCAGTTTTTGGAAGGAACAAAGCGTGGGAGCGAAGGAAGCAAACAAGCGGAGGCCCGAGGGCCAAGTTGAGTGGGACCCACGTGGCCCATGATGTTGACTTGGTGAGATATCCTTGGATAAATTCGGCACCAGAAAATAGAGCTAGTGCAGGGAACCCTTGGATAAACCTTTCAGCAATGATTCCCCGGCAACGGCGCCAGAAAACACTTGCTGAGCGCTAAGTTGACGAGGGAATATATTGCAGTGTTGCTTCTATCTTCCCGGCAACGGCGCAAGAAAATACTCTTGATGGCCCTTCACGTAGTTACCTGCGTGAAAAGTAAATGGGTTAGGTTGAGACTCCAAGTGCAGAGTGTGTAGTAAGTGGAAGACGTGTTTTCCCCACGAGGGGTGACTCGAGGGTTTAATATCAAACTCTCGGGGAATCAGTAGTGAAGATTTATCTTTCCTATCCTTCTTTTGGTTACCTACAAAACAAAGTAAATGTTTTGGTCCTCAACCTCACCTAGTGGTTGTCAAGCACAATGTGTGAGAACAATATCAAGATAATATGAAATGCAAACAAGAAATAAATATGCAATGGTGGTAAATAAATATGCAAGGATGGTGGTAGCAATGATAAATGATATTTTTGGGTTTTATATGATGAATGCAAGATGTAAAAGTGTTTTTGTATTTTCGGATTTTTAAATGGCAAAAAATGTAAAAGTGGTAAAAGTTGTTGGAAAGGTGTTTCTTATGATTAAAAATGGACCGGGGTTCATGGTTTCACAAATGCACTCTCTCTTTAATAAAGTGGTAGACAATGGAACACTAGAGTTGACATATGAGATTGCAACACAACAGTTTAATGACAAGTTATAATTATATGGGCATCACGTCCTAACATAAAGACCTTTTGGTTATTAGTCTCTCTTATACTCCACCAAGATGCGAACTAAATCATAACACCTCAGTAATTAAGATAACTCAGAGTATAGCAATAAGTATCATGACATGAAGTTAAAATAAGAACATGCTAGATCTAGTCATGGAGGAAGTGGCAATGGTCACACCCACATCTCCGGTAGCATGGTATTTCTTTTTATCCCTAGTGAGGCAACAAAGTAAGGTAAAACACCCAAGTGGATCGCATAGCCACCCCCCGTTACTCCAACTAATACACACGTTCCCCCTCACACGCTCTCATAAACATGCTTGATCATGACAAGTAAATAAGAACGGGGTACATAATATGCATCTACTTTCATAACTGAAACAAAACCATTGCAATCTCAAACATATATTAACTCATAAAAAGATCCACCACAAAGGTATTACATAGATGACCGTAATCATGTTCAGCGGCTCATACGGTACTAATTAGTAAATCTCAAAGAGAGGAGAGATACATAAGTTACTTGCACAAACCCATAGTCCAGAGGTGGACTACTCCCACTTCATCGTGGAGACGGTGGAGAAGTCGTTGGAGAAGATGGAGACCACGCCGGCATCGCCCCGCCGGAGTTTTCCCCCTCCAATCTGCAACTCCAGGTCTCTGTTTCGGTGTTTCTGTGTTTCTGCGGCGCTCCTTCCAGAGAACGTCGGGGGACTATTTTTATAGGCGGTTTTAGGTCAAAGATCGACGGCAAGGGAGCTCCGAGGCCCAAAAGGGGGGGTCCCATGCGGCCAGGTACATGGGCCGCGTGGGCCCACTCAACTTGGCCCTCGGGCCTCCGCTTGTTTGCTTCCTTCGCTCCTACGCTTTGTTCCTTCCAAAAACTGATGCTCGTAAATTTCCAGGTCATTTGGACGTCGTTTGGGTCCCTGAAACATTAAAATATAGAAATAGGGTTTTCTGCCTGTGCAGGGTTAATTCCATAAAAAATAGGAAATATATCAAATATTCCCAAAATCATTATAAAACAGTGATATAACCCTTATATACTGCAAATATGACTGGAATATAAGTAATATAGTGCAAATTTCATGTATGCATTTTACATGCATCAACAATTCAAAAAAAGAATATTGAAAGGGAATAAAAGCAGAAAAGTGACATGTTTGCTGTCATAAATCCACCACAATAATTCAGAGAATATTGTTAACCGAGGAGAAAAGAAGAACGGATGCTCACCGTGGCGGAGATATCGTAGACGATGGCGGCGACTTATGCACCGCCGAAGAACATGCATGCGAGGCTATGTTACCGCTCCTGGGCGGCAGTATCTGGCAGCGCCTGCGAGAAGATTGCCGTCCTAATGGTCGACTCCTGTCACTTGTAGTACAGCCTCTTGGCTAACTAGCAAAAGAGGAGCTAATCTCGAAACTAAATCAACTCATTTCTAGGTGGACAACTGAGCCCCTTATGAAATTAGGAGAAATAAGCATTCTGTCGTATTTTTACTTGATGAATGAGATGGGCCTGCGAATGATAAGATCAGAATAGAAAGGCTTGTGAGATTTAGCTTAAATAATACTGATCGCTGGAGTCTTTCTGTAACCGTGTATTGTTAGCGAATAAGTAAAGCCCTGACACATGGTATTTTCCGTAACCGTGCAATATTTAACTTGCAACAAAGGCTCTTTGATCATGGTCATCTTTTCCAAAGAAAATATATAACCTGTAGCAAGATAAACACATGATTGATATCTAGCATATATACCAAGATGATATTCTAGGCTGGCCAGACAAATTTAGGGAAGATACACAAGACAATTTCTTACCTCAACATGGACTAACAACTGGCCATCTAAAACAGTAGCCCAAGCAAAAAAACAATGTGTGCATAAAAAAGGAAAAAGAGATGTCATGTCAGATAGTTTGGAGCCGAAAATCACATATAATCCTAAATAGAAGAACTAAAGGTTTACCACTTAAAAATCCCAGCATTCTGAATAAAAGAACTATTATCACATTCTGTGTAGCATTCTTTTTTCCACATAGGTTAACATTAGATGCATCAAGTTTGAACTTGCCATCGGGCAACCAAAAATCACGTAACGATAGTGCTGGCAAACTACTTGACTGGTTATGAGTAGGAAATGGAGCACAATATATTAATTTGTCCTACTTGTACCCACACCAGGCAACAAAATACACTTGAAAACATAAATGAGACCAAAGGAGAAGAGAGTGGACCAGGTGGTTACCTTCAGCATGGAAAGAAGGAGCACCATGGCTACCGCCGGACAGCCTTCGACCAGCATGGCCTCCGCTTAACTCGGAGCAAGCACGCAGCCTATTCGTGATAACAGAAGATCACCCAAAGTTCAATGCACCATAAAGAGAAATTAGACTCAAATTGTGCCACAAATAGTTTAAACTGAGAAGGAAAAAACAATGTAACTCAAGTGGGAATACCATGGCGTGCTCGGCGACCAATTTGAGCAAAGGATGCCGGAGAGGAGGCTCACCTAGGCATCGCCCTCTGGTATGTTTGGCGACGTCTCATGCTCGATGAGAGCGAGGATGGCGACAGCGTGACCGACTGGGCTTCCTCGTTCGTCCCTGCTCCTCTCCTGGAGCGCGTGAACTCAAATTCACCTGAAAAGCAAATCTGCATGAAAACTTTACAGAAGTTAAGTGCTTGATCTCCTAGGCTGCACCAATATTAAAAACTTCCAACTTTTCCTACACATTTTGCCAAGCGAGGAAAAAATAAAATACAATTAACCTAGAAGATAGGGTGGGCTTGACCTGCTTATAGAAATAGTGGCATGCCATGAAGGAAATCTAGCACAGTAGCACTTACTTAATGCTTTGCATTTCCTGCCACCATCACTGCCCTTTGGTGCTTTCTCCCCTAGCACAGCCTACCTGTCCACAATGGAAGGCAATGTTATTTAGATGATGTCTCATCTGTCAAACATTGTTTAATCTTTGGTTCTGCTTACTTACATATACTTTAAGCTATATTCATTAGATGACAGAAGTTCTTGTAAGCTTTACCAATAAAACACAAAAATGAGTTATTTTTGGAAAAAAAATCAAACTAAATACATGAGGCCCGGCCTGAACAGATCATGACAAATCTTTTGGAAAGAGGCACTGAAGCTTACATCTTAGCTAGCTTCCTCAGATTACCGATAATAGTTCCGTTCATGAAAAGCTCATGTTCGAACACAGGTGTATATCAGATTGGTTGCAATATAACAAATTAACTTTTCAGATGTGAAAGCTTTAGGAATTAACGAAAATATGATCGTAAATCATATGGTAAAGTAAATCTAGAGCAGCACAAACTGCAGCAATGAAGAGGTTTGTGAGGGAAAAATGGCAAGGTGCTATGAGCCAATCAATGTGTATATTGCAGTTCCAAATTAACATCCTACAATTTCGACAGAAGAAAAAATAGAAAGCAGCAGAATAGTTATCTGTGTTCTAACTATATGACTCGATTATGGGTGACAGACCCAGTCTTTAGAACAGTAGGTCATGTCACCAATCAGGCGTAGAAGAAAATACATTTTAGTATAATTTTATCTAATCAATAAAACATTAGAGCCAGAAGCTTTGTGCTTCTAGAAAAGGAGAGCAATATATTTAGCACATGAGTAGCTAGTCATCTAGTTAATATATGGCCTCTGAGCCGAGCACTTCCCAGATATTTAGAACTCCAAGTAATATAAGAAAATGGTTCACTCGTACATACTCTGATCAGACCTGCTTATCATCAAGCTTAATTTCCAGAATATACAATGGACGATAATTCATTATTGATACCCAAAATTATAAAGACGGAGCATGATTAAGAAATTGTTTCCCATTTAATCCGTTCATAGCATCTGCTCCTAAATTAAGTTGTTCTACCATATGAGTTAATTTGACCAGAACATACAAAACGAAAAATGGAGCAGTCAATTAATTATTGGATCAAACAATTGACAGGAACCACAAACTCAATCGAATGCAAAACTCCATTCGTGGCATGTAGGAAGGAAATAATAAACATGAATATAAGGGGAAAATGGATTCATGGCGTGCAGGAAGGAAATAAATAATATGCATAATGGGGAGATGATTACCATCCTGGAGATGAATTTTCCAAATGAGAAATTGCTCAACTGGGATTAGGACCCTCGATCTAGATACCTGGAAGAACATGGCAGCCGTCCTGGAAGATATCATATGTTTTTTATTAGAGCCTGAATCAACATGATAAGGATGCAAAGCCTACTCTCGGACATGTGATGAATAATGGAACACCAATTTTACAATCTTATTCATAGAATCCAAGAATATAAAACGCAATGATAATTTCGTTAAACAACTTGCTTATTATCACAGAAGTATATTATTTGAGAAATAGGGGCAATCTTCATATGGAGTTGGGGAAACTGCTAGAAAAATAGAGAGGATAAGCATACCTGCAGCAGCCATGCAGTTCATGAACACCAATGGTGGCTGCTTGCCGTTAGTGAATCTGCTAGACATCCAAACACTACCTGCAAAATATAAAATTAAATCAGGGAGGAGTGAATCAAAAGGAGGAGCTCGTGTGGGGAGGACCAACCTGGATTTACCTGAGCATGTTATAAGCAAGAGGAAAATTAAGCAAATCATTAATATACTTGCTAGAATGGAAGGGAAGCCAGCCAAATCTGAACTGAAACAATGTCTTTGTGATTGGCGGAGGTAAATCCATGACTATCAGACCATCTCCCAGCCACCTCTTGCTTTTCCCCTTCAAATCCACTACAGAGAGAAGGGGAAAACTAAGAGAGAGAGAGAGAGAGAGAGGCGAATCATGGGGAGGAGAAGAGCTAGGGTACCTGCTCACCTCGGCTCATCACAGTCATCAGGTCATGAGAAGAATGGCGCAGTACGGATCCATCTCCTGTGATGCTGCTGCCACCCAAGCTGCTGCTTCTCAGCGTTGAGGAGGAGGAGGCATAGCACAGAGGCGGCTCGTTCCCCGCCTGCTGAGCGCGCCATCGACCTGCACTCACCCGTTGAGAACCTAGAGGTGAGACTTGAGAGGAAAATGGGAGGACAAGAGACGCGAGAGCAGCGAGCTGGCCGTGGATGCGTACCAGATAAAAATGGAGAGAGACTGACGAACCTGCGCAGAGCACTTCTCCTCGGAGGCGCTCTCACGGCCACGCCTCCTTCCTGTGCGGACTGAGCTCGCGGGCTCTGAATCGGCGGCGGCGGCGACAGCAAATCGGGGACGGCGGGACTGCTCAGAAATCCTAGATCGAGAATATCTGGTCTAGGGTTGCGCAGCGAGGAGGCGTCTTCTCGCCTGTAGGGGCCATACCCGGCGTCGCCTGGCCGGTCGCCACGCGCGCGACTGCCGCCTCGCCGCCTGTAGGGGCCATACCCGGCGTCGCCTGGCCGGTCGCCACGCGCGCGACTGCCGCCTCGCCGCCTGTAGGGGCCATACCCGGCGTCGCCTCGCCGGTCGCCACGCGCGCGACTGCCGTCCCGTCTCGCCATGTCTGAGACGCGAAAAGACGAATCTACCCCTGCAGTTCGACCGAACCACTACCCCTGCCACTGCGCCGTGACGGCCCTTTCCGCAGCTCACGCGGTAGCGTGCGACTCCAGTCGCTGACAGGCGGGTACCGGAAAACACGGGGGCCACCGACAGCGACACAGAGCGAGTCCAGGCGTGTAGAAATCGCCCGGCCGACTGGGGATTGCTAGGGAATGGACGGCCAAGATTCAAATCTGATGTCTAAAGGACGTCCAGGAGGCTCTGAGCTCTGAGGAGCGGGCTGGGTCGGGCAAGGATGTTATCTTTAGATGCGCGACCGATCGCTGGTTTTCTTTCGACCTACCATACCATACCAGCTTTAACCCGTTCGTAGTTAGTTAAGGGCACGGATCATTCCAGACAAAAATCATACAGCAAGTCATTGATATTCATGCCGTTTGGCCTTGATTTTGGTGCCGCCGTGCAGCCAAGCATCAAGGTCACCATCCGGACGGTCTTGTTCTTCCTCCGTCCATCCTGTACTCCGCTGCATCGAGATATGCATCACAATCAAATACAAACAACACCAACTTCGCCATTGCCATCAACTTGCTCTGCAGAAAGCGAGCGGATATGTTCTTGAGTAAGAGTCGGAGGAAGAGCTTGGTTCTGAGTTGGCTTTTCTTGTGATTAGCCTGAGCGTAAGTTAGAAGCACGGTAAGGAAACAAGACCAACCTCTACCAACATATGATTTTTGTGCAGCTTGAATAGTGAATACTGTGGTTCAAGTTGTGCTAATAGTTTGTTGTTCTTATAGGACGCATAATTCTGGTTTTGTATTTTGCACCGACCTGAGCAAGTGTTATTTTCTTTGAAAAAAATTGTGTGAGAAAAGTTCATCTTGTACACAAGATGGATATGTATTACATCTGGTAATTATCATCAAGCGTGATTACAGTGTCCATGCGCAATACGCCACATCCACACTGGCATTATAGTCACACCATAACTCGTGTAAATTTTGCAGTTTCACATTGGGTATTCACCTAGAGTAGGGATTTCTAACTCCCGGAATCCAGTGCTCTCTCTATTAAAAAGAATCAAAAATCATAATTGTAAGTTTCAAAAAGTCTGAAAAAAAACCCTACATGTTTTCAATGATCTATCCCCACAAACTTGCAAACTCTCGATTTGAATTATTTTATATTCTGAGCTATACAAAAATGACAAGTGTGTGGATCTTAATGTACACACTTACAAATCTCTAAAATATACAAGATTTTGTAATTTTTGTGTATCTTAGAATATAAAGTATTTCAAATCGATATTTAAGTTTTTTGATACATCATTCACAACATGCAAAAAAAAATTCAGGTTTCTTAGAACTTATAAATATGATTTTTGAATATTATTAAACAGAGTGAGCACCGGAGGTTGGGAGCCAAAAATGACTTTCCACCTATATTGAGTGTGAACATGTACTACAATCAACACAAAAGAAAAAAACGGGAATACTGTAAGCTGCAAGCTTGGAAAAATAGAAGCAGAACAACTAGATCACCTTAACGTGTACCTTTTTTCTTCGGTTATTTGAGAGGTTAGGCATGGATTCAATGGAATGAAGTGTCAGCAGATAGGAGCAGATCCACCGGGGGCTACAGCTGCTTTCAAACTGTTCATCATTTCCTATTTCGACCAGTTCGTCAGAGACGACCATCTTCGCTTGATCATATCATACGAATACCAAGTGACGTCCTTCAAACTCTTCATAAAACTGACTGACTGAGGCATGTAAAATTTAGATCGACCAAGTTGTGGTAACATAGTGCAAGGATATACATATGTGATGCATGAGAAAGAGCTTTGCTTAATTACCATGCATGGCAGTTGGCAGACCATGGTAAGTACCATACAAAGCTGTTGAGAGTCTCGTCAATATGGAGAGAGAGAGAGAGGGAGAGAGAGAGAGAGAGAGAGAGAGAGTACATACTACGCTCCATACAAAGTTGTTTGAGAGTCTCGCCAATATATAGATGGCCGTCTTCCTCTGTCATTCTATGCTTAATTGCCGTCCAAAGCGACTTATATAGCTCGTACGCCCGCTTGCGGACACTCTCACTAGAACTTAGCAAAGGCATCGATGCAAATCTGAGCTTACTTCTAGCTTCAGTTGAGAGCACACGCGGAGCTTAGTGGAAGTTAACATGGCACATGCTCCCGGCTTGCATAGTAGTACTATGAGTTTATCACTTTTGACCATATAAAACAATAATCCGAACTAGCCCCCTCAAATATCATCGAATCTCTTTTGGCCCCTGCTAATATGTTGGTCAGGGAGCAACAGAAAAAACTACTAGCTACTGGTCGTCCCCGCGAACGCAGGGCGGCTCCCGAGCCCCATCCCCTCCCCAACCTCACCTTCCTCCTCACCCGCTGCCGCCCAACATTTTGGAGGACCTCGCGGGTGGTGCGAAAGGCTGTGGTGCAAAGTTGAACCGACGAGTCAAGCTTGGCGGTGTCCAGGAGCGGGATGCCGGCAGTTGAAAGGATGGTGGGGCAGAGAGGTGGCTCCTGGTGGCGCGGGCCTCCAGACCGACTTCTGGGCCCTTCCGGGCCCGATGTGGGTCGTCGCGAGTCCTGGCGATGCAAACACTAGCATGTGCCGCCCGTTCGGCTATAGACCGGTGGTTGCCCCGCGGCAGCATGGGGTGGATTCCGGCAGGGATGGCAAGGGTAGGGTGTGCCACGGACTTGTAGGGTGTTGGTGGCGGCGGTGATGACTGCAAGTACATAGGTCAGTGTAGCTAGTTTCGAAGCAAGAGTATCGAACCACGATGCAGCTAAGAAAATGGTCTCGTGTTAATTGTTTCCGTCGTTTATCTAATTGTACCTGCAAATTATCTTTAAATCTAGACAAGCAATAAGATGTGGAAAATGATAATTGTGTTGAGTGTGAATAAACTAAACTGTAAATTAAATAAACTGAAATTAAAATGAGAACATACCGATGAATGGAAAAGTGCTTGGAACTGCGATAGGGCTAAAGGCGTTCTTGGGAAGGTTTGGTTCTACCACTAGCATATTTCTGGGTTGATTAGGCGTGCGATATGTTCATCACTTGTATGTCTTATGAGGGCGGCGCTCCGTATATAAGTGTGCCCTGAGTTACACTTGGCAACACACCACTCATAACCACTACTAGCCCAGATCATAACGATACGCCTCACTGGTTTAATAATTAAGTGTTTCCCTGTGGATGCGGTTTAGAAACTGTGAATCCCCTTACTCCAACATTGATAATCAGCAAGGAGGAGAGGCAACCTTCTATCACTGTATACCCCACTGCAACCTCCTGCTTCACACCAACGTTAACAACCGATTCATGTCATGTAGGCAAATATTGGTGCGCCCGACTTCGCACAAATATCATGAGGATTTTTACCATAAGACAGCCAATAGAAAACATTGCATCTTTGTCTCAGTTCATAGTAGTGTTAGGGTTTCCCCGTCTCCCCAAGAACTAATAGAACTTCTCACACATGAAGGCAGTAAACATCATAGTAATTGTATTGCAAATGATAGATTCATGTTTGAATGAATACACATGCAAATCCACAACTAAATGTTCTAGAATTACAACGAGATGGAGATGATGATGATGATGGTGATGGAGATCCATGCGGAGACCTTCACGATGATGGAGTTGATGGAGATGCATGCTCGTCTGTGAATTCCCCCTCCGTACACCTTCCGGAGGCTAGGGTTTGGTACTGTTTCGTGGCTGGCGGCTGTTCTGTCTATCCTCTCCAAAATCCAAGAGCACATGGTTAAAATAGTCGAGAAGGCGGTTCCAACGCACCTGGGTATGGTGGCTGGTACGGTCGCTTGCCACCATACCCATGGTCGTTACGGCCTCTGGTGACAAGAATCCAATCTTCCATTGTCGTACCGAGCTGGGGCGCTTGGTACGGTGGCTTCTGATGTTGGTTTTGACCTCCTTCTTAATTCGTGCGAATTATGTGTTTTTGAGAATAACTTTAAATGATCTTATTCATCATATTTCGTTCTTTAATTTAGCAACTCTTGCATTGTATGAGATTACTCCTTTGACTTTGCATTCCCTGCATACACAGACAAGAATGGTGCACTTTTGCACGGTAAAATGATAGAATCCCTACATCTACGTATTAATTCAATAGTAAAAACACTATATAAAATGAACGCATCAGGCGGACATGGCGCTGCAGCGTGGCAGCTGGGCTAGTCGGGACCAGACAGGCCCTACTACTCCAAGTGACCGCCTCCGGTTAGCGACCGCCTCCGCGATGGTGGAGGATGGCGGATCTCTTCCAAGTGACCGCGGCGTGGCCGGAGGCTGAATCCAGGCCTCCGGGTTCATATTTGGTTGTCGATGGCTGTGGAGTGCGACTGATGGGTGGCACGATGCCGCCTCTCGATTCACTTGTGCCCATCACGCGAGTGCACCCTGGCGCTGACTTACCATGTCTGACTCGTCGGTCCCGTGGCGAGCCATCTATGGCTTCTTTGCCCAAACTTGCGGATGTCGGGGTGGGGGCCCCGGAAGGTGGACCGCGTGGGTGTCTCTACGATGAGCGACGCGGTGGTGATGGTCCTACCCTTTGGCCATGTGGGTGGCCAGGAGCGGGCGGCCGAGGACCTTGGTGTTCGTGTTGTTTCGACGAAGTCAGCTCCCAGATCATGCTCTGGAAACCTAACTCGGTGACGGTGGGCGGTCCAATACCGGGTGTGGTGTGAAGGCTTTTCTAGGCGAAAGCCCAGCGCTGACGGCGACGACGCCTGCAGGTGTCGTAACCCTCTTGGGGGCACCGTTGTGGCTATCTTCACTACATCAGGGATACGGGTGAAAGCCATTGACTGCAGCCTCGACAATGGCGGCGTGAGGAGTCGTTACCCTCTTCGGGCATTGTCGTGAAGCTCTGGTTTCTTTGGCGTCGTTCTGGTGTAATTGGTGGCGAGTTTGGTTCTCATGTGCTTTTTTGTTTATTCTTGATCTTCTTGTAAGAGGATTCACTCATCATTTTGTATCAGTTTGGCTGTTGAACTTTATTTATAAAGTGGGACGAAAACCTATTTCGAGATATGTTGGTCAAGCTCCACACTGGTTGAGAGGCCTAACTTTTATGGATGTGTACATGAGTTCATCGTACGATATATTGAAACTATATCAGTATGGGTAAAAAAACTATCTAATCGTGAGCCCCAATCAGTATAATAGCCCCTTTAGAAAACATTCAGCCCTTCAAAAAAACTTTCAACCAAATCCGATTCCTCCCAAAAACGTCATTAATAATATCTTATTTGAATAGTTGGACACACCAATCGTGTTATGTTATTTGGGGTTGCAAACTGTAAACGGTTACACTAGTACAAATAGAACGCCCCAATCACAGACGAATGATCCTTTCCGTGTGCGCTACCAGTTATGGCTTACTATCTAAATTTAAAACCGTGTGAGAAGCTTCGAGAGGTACGTATTCGCGGGCCAAACATTCGTATACGATTTTATTTTCTTAAACGTGTGCTATGTATCGCACACGTCTGGATGGTATATAAACCGTGTGCGAAGCTTCGAGCGGTGTACGCGGGGCAACCATTCACATACGATTTTATTTTAAATGTGTGCTTGATGCATGTAAAATGCATACATGAGTTGTGAGGACCCCTCGTACCGAAGTCCGAGATGTCCACATTATGTAAAATAGATCACGATCCCAATGATCAGTGCATCGCAATCACATAACCAACATGGTATCAAGAGTTACATCATTCAAGTCGTACGAATAAAAGTCTTACAACACAAAGTGGTCACATGACCAAGTCTGCAAATCATCGTCGCGCAGGACGGAATTAACTACGATACAGCGGAAGCTCGTGGCTAGCGTCGGCCCTCGTCTCCAACGAACGCCATCCCACAAGTGCAGTTGACCGGTGACAGCTAAGCGGCGTAGTCGTCGACATACTTTTCCTCTTCAGCGTAGACCTCCTCGTTGTAATCTGGACGTTTGAATATCCAGGGACACTGCCATATGAGTACAATTACGTACTCGCAATACCACCTCAAGGATTAAGTTTTCATGGTAATGCAATAAAACGTTTCCGAAAACTGGGATAGCTGCTATATATTGCTATAGGGCTTAGTTTTCGCAAACGATGCTTTTAGACATAGAGATTACAACATCTCTATATCCTTGTTAAACAAAACATTTAGAGATAGAATTCTCTCTTTTAGAAATAGCATGTATTATTTCCACATTTTTGTAAAACACTTTGTAAAACTTTTCAAAAACACTAGGATGTGGATACCCCTTTTTTCTTTCCACGAGATCAGAATGATTGTCTCCCCGAGACCAACCATCTTCTCTCAAATTCCGTACCTCCCAGGTACCTTTTTGATTCTTCTTTTAGTCCAAAACAGAAAACCAACTTCTCTTCTTTCACCATTCGCCCAGAGTGGCCTTTGCAACCGTCCATGACCGCGGACACGGCTATTCGAATAGTTTTACACTCTGCAGAGGTGGTGCACTTTCACCACACCAAACGGTCATTCCGCCGTGTTCAGCCACGGTCCGCCATACGACAGTATGCGGGGTTTCGGATAACCAGATCAAAGCTTTTCACTATGTCCACACTAGTACAGAGGATTCCCGATAGGTTTGTTCCCCCCGGCACCGTGTGCTCCACTAGACCCCTGGTCTTTCTCAGGACGCCACACCGCCACGTCAGGGGACCCAACGTAATCGTCCGGCGCGGATCCTCCACATGTGTATTGCCTCGTATAGACGACAACCCGGCTTCGAGGGACTCGCCCTTATAGAGTATGAGATCCTCCGCACTAAAGTGGACAAGCTTCCGGCTAAGCCCTACCCATCTCAGGTAGTGTGGTTGCACGGGTTAATTGTTCAGGCGGCAGCAGGGACTTCGTAAACAAACCTCCATCTCCGAGTGCTCCCAGCAGCTCGGGTTTTCGTAAATCCACCGAATGCTCCCAGCAGCTCGGGTTTGGTCAACATTCATGTTTAACTATTTTATTTTGATTTAAACTAACAGATCAGAAACAACTACTAACAGAAAAGAATAAAAGCTACAGGAAGACATCTAAATGGGCCAGATCTGAACGACCCGGGCCGCACAGTGCCGGATTTGGCCCAGATCCGCGCCCAGGCGCGCGGGAGGTAAAAAAACAGGATTCAAGCGTGGCCGTTGATCTGGAATCCGACGGTCCTGGTTCTTCTTCTTCCCTAGGCCCGTCCAGAACGAGACGGAGGTTTGGCCATGGCTTCGAGCACGAGTTGCTCACCTAGGGGGCACGCAGCACGAAGAGGAGAGGTCGAGGGTGATGCGGAGATCTAGGGCAACTCGGAGAGGGTCTTGGAGCTTGCCGGCGTGCTCCCAGGCGATGGCGCGGTCGAGGTTGGTTTCTCCGGTCGTCCCTGGCAGCGGCGGCAGCAGGGAACCTGGGATAAAAAGGAGGGGCGGGTGAGGTAGGTCTATCCAAGGCGAGCTCAAGGAGTCAAGAATGGCGAAGAAAGGATGCCCGAGGCGCCGGCTAGAGACGTTCTTCTCCGCCGGTTACCGAGATAAAAACTCGCTCTCCTTGGCAGCAGAGGGGATGAGCTTGAGAGTTAGCTCCGGGAGTGAGAGAGGGATGGGAGTGGAGCATAATGGGGGTGGAGTGAGGGGCACGGGTGGTGTGTGTATATTTATCCAAGGAGGTGGCCCTGGAGGTCCTTTTCGGCCATTGAGAGAAAAAGAGAGGGAGAGGGACGCTGGGGTTGGCCAATGGGGACGGTGGTGTGTGTTTAGTGGTGGGCATGGTCGGAAGGGGCAGAGAAAACGAGGGTGTTGTCCCCTCTTTACCCTCCTTTGGTTTTCAAGGAAGAGAGAAGAGAGAGAGCTAGGGCTAGCCATAGAAGCTGATGAGTGGACCCAGGGAGAGGGGTGGGTCTCCTATACTCTAGCCAGCACAGGTGGGAGGAGTGGTGTAGGATTTGATTCGAGTTTTTGGGCAGAGAAAGATCTAGGGGTTAGTTCTCTGATCTTATCTTGGGGGTAACAAAACAGCACAAGCTTAAGGTGTCTAACTGCCCAATCAAGGTCTAAAACAGTGGGGTGGTGAAGCACTAACCATGGTGATCACAAATGTCAACAATGCACGAAGGAATAAGAGAGCTTAGGTTGTTTTGCAAGGAGGCAAAAATAGAATAAAATAACAGATTCAGAAATTAGGACTTGGTGAAAATTTCTGAGTCCCAGAAAACTGTTATTCTGGTGGCATCAAAACCAGCATGGAATATGGATGTTTAAATCATTAAAGGCTTAAATAAAACTTTGTGGTGATATAAAGATGCCAAGGATGGATGAGGCTGTGGTTCATTTCCATAAAGGCCAGGATTAAGTGTCAAAACAAAATTGCCAAAAGGCTATAAAATACTGGAGTTATGGTCACTTTTTGACTAGACCACAAAGTGAACATGGAAAGATAAGCAATTGAATTTTAAAGATTCAAATTCCTGATTGGATATCAAGATAAGATGGAGTAGAGGAGATCTATGAAGGTGCATTTCTAAATTGACCAATTGTAAAGATATGGTGAGGCTCAAGATATATTATCTTTTAACAGAGAAGAAGATAGGACCAGAGAATGTTTTTGTCAAGTTTCTTCAAGATTTTGAATTAGAAAAGATGCTATTGATGCTCATTTAGGTCACACATGACCATGAGCATGTTAGGGATTTTTCTCCAGATTTTAGGAAACACTTTTGTTCACAAAATAATTTAATAAGCAACTCTAGCCTTTTTGAAAATAGTTAATAACAATATTTAACACGAGCAAGTCAACACAAATTAAACCATTCAACAAGACTAAACAAACAAGCAAACTAACATCGATATCACCACCAAGATCACACAAGTCAAACCACAACAACTTGCCACACCATAGTCTTCCATAACCATCATCATCATCCTGTGAAAAAGTGAATCACACACAACGACGATACGATGAGGTGTTAAAAGTATCTCAACTCATAACTTGGTAGTTTCAAAAGGTTTGATAAATAGAAATATAGGAGTAATATATCTCCCACTTGTATCATTTTCAAAAGGTGTTGAAAATAGGAGTTTTTGAAAAAGGATCTTGATACTTGCAAAATAACTGAGTTGGAAATTGGTAGGAGATATTATATTGACCTCCATAGTTTGTAAACATGTAGTTTTGGAAATACTTTACTTTCTTAAATAATAGGTCCATGGGTTGGTGCTAAAGTCAAAGCATCTTTGAAAAAGAGTTTGGCCAAAATAAGATTGGAGAAGATATATGGATCATTCTTCTTGTCATGACATGATCACCAAAATTAAATGATATGCTATATCAGTTGAGTTCAAAGGTTGGTGTCTTCGGTGGTTGTTAACTCAAACAAGAAAGCAATCAACATCAAACAGAGCAATGGGAAGTGAAACACAAGCATTAGTGAAGCCTTTTCAAAAAGTTTTTGTTGGTCCTAATTTTTGGCTCTCTAAAAACTGTGTTTTTCTGACTTCCCAAAATTGGGGCGTTACAGACCTTCCCCCCCCTTAAAAGAATCTCGTCCCGAGATTCCTAAGCGGGTACTAAGAGAGTGCAAGTTTAGTGGGTTTGTTGCTCCTTCATCTTCCGGGATTGTCGATTCTCAACTGAGGTCTCCTTGTCGAAATGTCATCGGATTTTCTTCCGGAACGCTTTTGGTCTCTGCTGACGGTGTTGTCATGAAGGTCGATGCTGATCAGCGTTCTTGTCGAGTTGACTTCAAATACTCCAGAGTTAGGGCGTAAAGGATAGTTTGCCAAAACTCCCTAATAAAACTAGCGTATGTCTTCCCCCCTTAAAAAGGGGCCTTGAAGGGTAGCTGTTGAAGGTATAAGTTGTTGTCGACTTCAATATGTTGTTGTTCTTGGGTATCACGACGATCTTTGTCTTGGTCGTAACTCCTTGGCGCTTGAGGTTGATGTAGACACTTGTCCAGATATTGCCGTCTTGAGAGGTTAGCAGTTAAATATCCGCCAACAGTTTTCAAGCCTCACAGGGGTGTCAGGTCCGTAGACTTGACTCTCTCCGGTTTTTCCTAAAAGTCAAAGGGCGCTACAAGCTACTAAAGGCGTCTAACTTGCTTAGTGTGTTGTCAACAGCAACAGTCTTCGGGCCTTTCGTCGTTCTTGGCGTCTTGTTAGATATGATGTCTTCTATTGTGCCCACCTTTGGTTTAGCTGACGAACAAAGTTGATGAAGACTTCCTTGGTTCGTTGACTTCATGACGCCACACACTATCCTTCAGAGGTCGGTTCTATCTTAGTTAGCCTAGAAGATTAGTTAAGATACTTAGTGCTATCAGTCTCAAGTCGGGCTAGTCGAGTTAATAAGGTTGGCGCATAGAAGGCACTTATGACTCTTGCTTCGGGGTTCATCTTGATGTAGACGATCTTCAGTGCTGGTTGTCTTCGTTGTTGCTGACCTCGATCTCCTTCGGACTTCACGACTTGAGGGCTTCACAAAAATCTTCAAAAAGTAGTGGCTCTTGCCGATCTTTGAGTCCTTCTTGTTGCCGTTTGTAGGTCTCGAGGAGGTTAGCTAGTAACAAGTCACTGGTGTTAGATGTTACTCTAAAGTTAGATACGCTAAATTAGTGAGGGTATACTGGTAATTCAAAAAGTTAATTAAACTAGGCAAGGCTCGTCGCATCACGGGGATGGGCTTTCTCGGGGTGGTCTTCTGTATCAGGTGCGGTTAAAAGCTCTCATGTGCCAAAGTTTAGATCAGAGGCAAAACATTAAAGAGAGGTTTTCTAAACAAGTTTTGAAATGCATCACGATGCATCTAACGCTAAAAAGGGCCAAAAACGTATTTTGTGTAGAGGCAAAAAGATGCTTAAACCAAAGGGAAGTATGTGCCTAATATGTGTTACCGGCAAGGCGTGCTTGTGAAACATACCAGAAAACAACACACCAACAACAAACACACAAACAAGACACACACAAGCAAAAAGCATACCAGCAAAACAGCACACGAAACACCTATAGTACCAAAAGGGCACTCAACAATCGTGATAGTCGGGTAATCCAGCCAAGGGTCATATCCTACTTCATCCTATGGGGTTTGGTGTCACATGGTTACTGAAGTCCTCATTTGATCACCTTGTGTTATTGCCGAAAAGTTTGAGATTACCGGTTTGCTGATGGAGTAACATTGTTGGGGTTGAGTCGAGGGAGCGAAGGTGATTTTGCATTCTTGTCCTGCATTCCGCACATCCGAGGTATTTGGAGGTCCTGGCTTTGCTGTCATCGACGATTTTGGCCTTGTGGACTATGCATCTGAGGACTCTTGTCTCCATCTTGGCTCTAGCTACTTAGGTCTTATTTGGGTTCATCGTCAAGCCTATACAAGTTTTGAATAGGGACAATAGAGTAGAGATAACTCTTCTTAAAATACTTGAAATTAGAGAGGTAAGATCAAGAAATTTTGGAGGAGTGGAAACCATACTAGGCTTACCTTGAAGAAAATAGATTTCTGTAGAAATAAATTTTAGCAAAATATTTCCTTCCTAAGCTAACGACCACGCTAACTAAGGTCTCCTAAGGTCAACGATGGCTCTGATACCAAGTCTGTGAGGACCCCTGGTACAGAAGTCTGAGATGTCCACATTATGTAAAATAGAGCACGATCCCAATGATCAGTGCATCGCAATCACATAACCAACATGGTATCAAGAGTTACATCATTCAAATCGTACGAATAAAAGTCTTACAACACAAAGTGGTCACATGACCAAGTCTGCAAATCATCGTCGCGCAGGACGGAATTAACTACGATACAGCGGAAGCTCGTGGCTAGCGTCGGCCCTCGTCTCCAACGAACGCCATCCCACAAGTGCAGTTGACCGGTGACAGCTAAGCGGCAGAGTCGTCGACATACTCTTCCTCTTCAGCGTAGACCTCCTCGTTGTAATCTGGACGTTTGAATATCTAGGGACACAGCCATATGAGTACAATTACGTACTCGCAATACCACCTTAAGGCTTAAGTTTTCATGGTAATGCAATAAAACGTTTCCGAAAACTGGGATAGCTGCTATATATTGCTATGGGCTTAGTTTTCGCAAACGATGCTTTTAGACATAGAGATTACAACATCTCTATATCCTTGTTAAACAAAACATTTAGAGATAGAATTCTCTCTGTAGAAATAGCATGTATTATTTCCACATTTTTGTAAAACACTTTGTAAAACTTTTCAAAGACACTAGGATGTGGATACCCCTTTTTTCTTTCCACGAGATCAGACTGATTGTCTCCCCGAGACCAACCATCTTCTCTCAAATTCCGTACCTCCCAGGTACCTTTTTGATTCTTCTTTTAGTCCAAAACAGAAAATCAACTTTTCTTCTTTCACCATTCGCCCAGTGTGGCCTTTGCAACCGTCCATGACCGCGGACACGGCTATTCGAATAGTTTTACACTCTGCAGAGGTGGTGCACTTTCACCACACCAAACGGTCATTCCGCCGTGTTCAGCCACGGTCCGCCATATGACAGTATGCGGGGTTTCGGATAACCAGATCAAAGCTTTTCACTATGTCCACACTAGTACAGAGGATTCCCGATAGGTTTGTTCCCCCCGGCACCGTGTGCTCCACTAGACCCCTGGTCTTTCTCAGGACACCACACCGCCACGTCAGGGGACCCAACGTAATCGTCCGGCGCGGATCCTCCACATGTGTATTGCCTCGTATAGACGGCAACCCGGCTTCGAGGGCCTCGCCCTTATAGAGTATGAGATCCTCCGCACTAAAGTGGAAAAGCTTCCGGCTAAGCCCTACCCATCTCAGGTAGTGTGGTTGCACGGGTTAATTGTTCAGGCGGCAGCAGGGACTTCGTAAACAAACCTCCATCTCCGACTGCTCCCAGCAGCTCGGGTTTTCGTAAATCCACCCGATGCTCCCAGCACTTCAGGTTTTCATAAACATCTCCATTTGCTCCCAGCAACATGGGTTTTATAAAACACTTTCTTGCCGATCGCTCCCAGCGACGCGGGTTTGCTTCTGAAAACATTTTATCAAATCCAGGCTCCCATCCTAAAGTTTTGAGGTAAGAGTATAAGGATATGCTACTGGAAAATATAATTTTCTTGATAGCGCCTTCAGTAGAAGGCTTCTCAAGTAGAGACTTATTTTTATAAAACCTATTATATACTAGTAGGTATATCTTTGGCCAAACAATAATTTTGTAAAATAGTTTTGGGGTGGCAAAATGCCACAGAATAGATAAAACATGCATTATTTTATTTTGAAAACGAAACATGCTTTGTACAAATAGTAGGATTTCAGTAGGGTGTTGAGGTGGCTTGCCTGGCTCAGCAATATGTTCTTGGTCTTTATCTTGATGTTCTTCGGGTTCACTCCTCACTTCCAATTCCTTCCCGATCGTATCTAACGTCGTAAACAGGAAAAGGAACAATACTCAAAACGCAAGACAATACCACAAGGACATATCAAACAACAAGCATTTGCACAAGACACTAAGCTAACAAACAAAAGCAAGCAATTCACTTAGTTAAACAACAACAAGCAACAAGTCCATAAAGCTAAGACAAACACACCTAAGCAAATACACATAACAACCCTAATTGTTAAAATGGTAGTTTTTAACGAAACACTAAAGTAAAACACCTCTTAGGGTGATTAGATCATTTAACAAGGGTTGCTATATTAGTTCAGGAAATACTTCAGACAAAAGTACCTTAATATGCAAGCATTAACACTAGCATTTAGCACACTCACATGCAAGCATGATTAAACAAGCTTTTCTAAACTTAAGCACTATTAGCATTTTACATCCAACTTCATTTTATCTTTACTTATGCACTAACAATACTAACATATTACAAGTATCATTATTTAGTGAGCTACAGTACCAAAACATTTTACAATCAACTCTAACATGTTTATTGTCAAGAAACAACCAATGGTTCTATTAGTCAATAAGGCAGAAAACACTACTTTTAGTGATTAATTAACCTAGGATGTTCTGTGGGTCAAACAATTATGCAAAGCTAGGTACATGTTCTATATATGTATAGTAAGCTACAGCAATTGGATTTAGTCCAAAATTTTATTCACAGAAAATCATTTAAAAGCTAGAAAACCCTACTGGTCTAAACTACAAACACATGCCATTTCAAAACTAAACAACCCAAACACAAGGGATTAATTTTTACTGAAAGCTACACTCACAAGCATTCCAAAACAATTGGATTTACTGATTTTAGGCTCATATAACTCAAGTTAATAATAGTTCTTTGGATTAGACCACTGGCAGTGTAGTAATTATCATGCTTAGAAAAATTAATATTTTCCAGATCTGCATGTTGTACAAGGTTCTAAACTTGTTGCTTTAATACTGTGATTTTTGGTTTGGTCAACATTCATGTTTAACTATTTTATTTTTATTTAAACTAACAGATCAGAAACAACAACTAACAGAAAAGAATAAAAGCTACAGGAAGATATCTAAATGGGCCAGATCTGAACGACCCGGGCCGCATAGTGCCGGATTTGGCCCAGATCCGCGCCCTGGCGCGCGCGGGAGGTAAAAAAACAGGATTCAAGCGTGGCCGTTGATCTGGAATCCGACGGTCCTGGTTCTTCTTCTTCCCTAGGCCCGTCCAGAACGAGACGGAGGTTTGGCCATGGCTTCGAGCACGAGTTGCTCACCTAGGGGGCACGCAGCACGAAGAGGAGAGGTCGAGGGTGATGCGGAGATCAAGGGCAACTCGGAGAGGGTCTTGGAGCTTGCCGGCGTGCTCCCAGGCGATGGCGCGGTCGAGGTTGGTTTCTCCGGTCGTCCCTGGCAGCGGCGGCAGCAGGGAACCTGGGATAAAAAGGAGGGGCGGGTGAGGTAGGTCTATCCAAGGCGAGCTCAAGGAGTCAAGAATGGCGAAGAAAGGATGCCCGAGGCGCCGGCTAGAGACGTTCTTCTCCGCCGGTTACCGAGATAAAAACTCGCTCTCCTTGGCAGCAGAGGGGATGAGCTTGAGAGTTAGCTCCGGGAGTGAGAGAGGGATGGGAGTGGAGCATAATGGGGGTGGAGTGAGGGGCACGGGTGGTGTGTGTATATTTATCCAAGGAGGTGGCCATGGAGGTCCTTTTCGGCCATTGAGAGAAAAAGAGAGGGAGAGGGACGCTGGGGTTGGCCAATGGGGACGGTGGTGTGTGTTTAGTGGTGGGCATGGTCGGAAGGGGCAGAGAAAACGAGGGTGTTGTCCCCTCTTTACCCTCCTTTGGTTTTCAAGGAAGAGAGAAGAGAGAGAGCTAGGGCTAGCCATAGAAGCTGATGAGTGGACCCAGGGAGAGGGGTGGATCTCCTATACTCTAGCCAGCACAGGTGGGAGGAGTGGTGTAGGATTTGATTCGAGTTTTTGGGCAGAGAAAGATCTAGGGGTTAGTTCTCTGATCTTATCTTGGGGGTAACAAAACAGCACAAGCTTAAGGTGTCTAACTGCCCAATCAAGGTCTAAAACAGTGGGGTGGTGAAGTACTAACCATGGTGATCACAAATGTCAACAATGCACGAAGGAATAATAGAGCTTAGGTTGTTTTGCAAGGAGGCAAAAATAGAATAAAATAACAGATTCAGAAATTAGGACTTGGTGAAAATTTCTGAGTCCCAGAAAACTGTTATTCTGGTGGCATCAAAACCAGCATGGAATATGGATGTTTAAATCATTAAAGGCTTAAATAAAACTTTGTGGTGATATAAAGATGCCAAGGATGGATGAGGTTGTGGTTCATTTCCATAAAGGCCAGGATTAAGTGTCAAAACAAAATTGCCAAAAGGCTATAAAATACTGGAGTTATGGTCACTTTTTGACTAGACCACAAAGTGAACATGGAAAGATAAGCAATTGAATTTTAAAGATTCAAATTCCTGATTGGATATCAAGATAAGATGGAGTAGAGGAGATCTATGAAGGTTCATTTCTAAATTGACCAATTGTAAAGATATGGTGAGGCTCAAGATATATTATCTTTTAACAGAGAAGAAGATAGGACCAGAGAATGTTTTTGTCAAGTTTCTTCAAGATTTTGAATTAGAAAAGATGCTATTGATGCTCATTTAGGTCACACATGACCATGAGCATGTTAGGGATTTTTCTCCAGATTTTAGGAAACACTTTTGTTCACAAAATAATTTAATAAGCAACTCTAGCCTTTTTGAAAATAGTTAATAACAATATTTAACACGAGCAAGTCAACACAAATTAAACCATTCAACAAGACTAAACAAACAAGCAAACTAACATCGATATCACCACCAAGATCACACAAGTCAAACCACAACAACTTGCCACACCATAGTCTTCCATAACCATCATCATCATCCTGTGAAAAAGTGAATCACACACAATGACGACACGATGAGGTGTTAAAAGTATCTCAACTCATAACTTGGTAGTTTCAAAAGGTTTGATAAATAGAAATATAGGCGTAATATATCTCCCACTTGTATCATTTTCAAAAGGTGTTGAAAATAGGAGTTTTTGAAAAAGGATCTTGATACTTGCAAAATAACTGAGTTGGAAATTGGTAGGAGATATTATATTGACCTCCATAGTTTGTAAACATGTAGTTTTGGAAATACTTTACTTTCTTAAATAATAGGTCCATGGGTTGGTGCTAAAGTCAAAGCATCTTTGAAAAAGAGTTTGGCCAAAATAAGATTGGAGAAGATATATGGATCATTCTTCTTGTCATGACATGATCACCAAAATGAAATGATATGCTATATCAGTTGAGTTCAAAGGTTGGTGTCTTCGGTGGTTGTTAACTCAAACAAGAAAGCAATCAACGTCAAACAGAGCAATGGGAAGTGAAACACAAGCATTAGTGAAGCCTTTTCAAAAAGTTTTTGTTGGTCCTAATTTTTGGCTCTCTAAAAACTGTGTTTTTCTGACTTCCCAAAATTGGGGCGTTACATGAACTTTGCATTATTTTACTTATATTCCAGTCATATTTGCATCATATAAGGGTTATATCACTGTTTTATAATGATTTTGGGAATATTTGACATGTTTCCTATTTTTTATGGAATTAACCCTGCGCAGGCAGAAAACCCTATTTCTATATTTTAATGTTTCAGGGACCCAAACGACGTCCATATGACCTGGAAATTTACGAGCATCAGTTTTTGGAAGGAAGAAGACTTGGGAGCGAAGGAAGCGAACAAGCGGAGGCCCGAGGCCCAAAAGGGGGTGGCCCACGCGGCCAGGTACAGGGGCCACGTGGGACCCACCATCTGGAGCCTCGGAGCTCCGCTGCCGTCGATCTTTTCGCCCACGACTCCATCTTGACCTAAAACCTCCTATAAAAATAGTCCCCCGACGTTCTCTGGAGGGAGCGCCGCAGAAACACTGAAACAGAGACCTGGAGTTGCAGATTGGAGGAGGAAAACTCCGGCGGGGCGCTGCCGGCGTGGTCTCCATCTTCTCCAATGACTTCTCCACCGTCTCCATGATGAAGGGGGAGTAGTCCACCCCCTGGATCTTGGGTTTTTGGTGGTAACTTGATCTAATCTCTCTATGTATGATCATTGTTGGAGTCCATATGATGTGCCTTGCATAAGTATGGATCTATCTATGTAATTCCTATGGTGGATATTGTGGTATGAGATGATTTGTTATACATTTACCGTAATGTTGGAGCTTTTATGATTTGTCATACTTTGGAGATATTCTATGATACATGTGATGGTTTGATTTATGCATAATGCCTTGTTTATCCTTGTCATGAGGTGATTGACACCACCAAGTGTGGATAGATGATAGAGTTGTGGTCATGCACACGAATTATGAATCATTGCACTAGTGTTTAGAATATTTTCCATTATGAAGTATGATGTATGTAGGTACGGGATGGCCGATGTGACACGGCATATGTATTGAGTGACATGTGAAATACAGCCCAACATCCTTTATCTGGAGGTAAAAAGGAAGAGTATGATGTGGGAGTGAGAGCAACCACGCTAGCCTTACGAGGGTGACCTAGCAACACAAATGAGTACTTCTTTCAACTATGTGTTTTAGGACATATAGCCGTCATAAAAGCTACCATTAAAACATGACAATTGTGTGTACTTTATCTATAACATGATAATCAGCATAGATGAGAGAGAGAGGATTAAGTGAACCCATGAACCCATGTCCATTGTTCCTATAAGAGAAAACCTTTGTCTTGTCCTCTTGCATTGAAGAGGATTGGGACACTTTTACATTCTTGTTTTGTTACGTTAAACTTCCATCCATTAAATCAACCATCTTGTTCTTTAAACTTGTTTAGTGCATAATCATCTAAAACTTGTGACACTTTAGTTGTAGGGAATAGATAACTTTTCCTTCTTGCTCCTGCGGATCGATACCCTACTTTCACATTGAGAGGTGCTATAGTGATCCCCTGCTCTTGGAGGTTATCAGTGCTATATATCGCATAAGGTTGTGGATAGTATAAACCGTGTGGATTGGTCTGTAGTATCGCACATGGTGTAAATCACGCGTGTGTAATGTTGCTGATCTATCGCACATTTTATACTAATCTAATCGTGTGCACAAGATTAGTTTTATGTAGTCGTTTGTATAATATTTTCTCTTCCTGCTTCTTTCAGAAATATCCCTAAGCATGAAATATCAAGGTGTTCCCACCGTTCTGCTTTTTCATGCTTGTGTACAAATTATTTCGATGGAAATGGCAATTTGTTTATTTATGATTTGTACAATGCCACATAACATGAAAGTCATGGGAGATTGGGCATGGGGTACCTTCGTGGACCTTGCGCCGTTGCATCCGGAGACATCGGCCGTAGCTGGGCTAGCTCAATCGACCTCGCGACGTCGGATTCGGAGGAGATCACTAGTAGAAAATGAGGCTTTCGTCCGGAGCCCAATTTTGCATTAGCCCCGGTTCAGGGAAAAACCGGGACCAATGCCAGGCATTGGTCCCGGTTCGAGCTGCCAGGGGGCCGTGGAGCATTGGTCCCGGTTCGTTTGGGGACATTAGTCCTGGTTCGTGGCACGAACCGGGACTAAAGCTCCAGAGCCGGACACGTGGCGTGCCGCGGAGCTTTAGACCCGGTTCGTGCCTCGAACCGGGACTAATACCCCTCCCCTGCGGATAACCCCCAAGAGCAGGGGATCACTGTAGCACCTCTCAATGTGGAATTAAGGTATCGATCCGCAGGAGCAAGAAGGAAAAGTTATCTATTCCCTACAACTAAAGTGTCACAAGTTTTAGTTGATTATGCACTAAACAAGTTTAAGGAACAAGATGGTTGATTTAATGGATGGGAATGTAACAAAACAAGAATGTAAAAGTGTCCTAACCCTCTTCAATGCAAGAGGACAAGACAAAGTTTTTCTCTTATAGGAACAATGGACATGGGTTCATGGGTTCACTCAATCCTCTCTCCCATCTATGGTGATTATCATGTTATAGATAAAGTACACACAATTGTCATGTTTTAATGGTAGCTTTTATAACGGCTATATGTCCTAAAACACATAGTTGAAAGAAGTACTCATTTGTGTTGCTAGGTCACCCTCGTAAGGCTAGCGTGGTTGCTCTCACTCCCACATCATACTCTTCCTTTTACCCCCAGATAAAGGATGTTGGGATGTATTTCACATGTCACTCAATACATATGCCGTGTCACGTCGGCCATCCCGTACCTGCATACATCATACTTCATAATGGACAATATTCTAAACAATAGTGCAATGATTCATAATTCGTGTGCATGACCACATCTCTCTCATCTATCCACACTTGGTGGTGTCAATCACCTCATGACAAGGATAAACAATGCATTATGCATAAATCAAACCGTCACATGCATCAAAGAATATCTCCAAAGTATGACAAATCATAAAAGCTCCAACACAACGGTAAATGTATAACAAATCATCTCATACCACAATATCCACCATAAGAATTACATAGATGGATCCATACTTATGCAAAGCACATCATATGGACTCCAACAATGATCATACATAGAGAGATTAGATCAAGTTACCACCACAAACCCAAAGTCCAGGGGGTGGACTACTCCCCCTTCATCATGGAGACGGTGGAGAAGTCGTTGGAGAAGATGAAGAGGTTGATGAAGAGGTGCAGCCCGGAGTGGAGGCGGCGACCCGCAGCAGCCCACGGCGGCGGCGGCGGCCCTTGGGGGCGGCGGCGGCGGCCCTTGGCGGCGGCTGCCATTGGTGATGAGGATGGTGTGGAGGAGGTTCTCCTCCCCCAGACGGCTGCCTGGGAGGAGGAAAATTCGTGGTCTTGGGTGCCTCTCATGACCTAGGGTTTCCTTATTTATATGGACTCTCGGATTTCCATCACCCCCTTTTAGGGTTCCACCAAAACGGGCCTACAGGCCGCGTCCGAACTCCGATTGGGCTGATCTCGGGCTTAAAATCTTCGTATGGAAAATTGTGACAACTTTCTCTTTAATTTGATTTCCATTGGACGCCATCTTCGAGGGTCAAACTGACAATCTCCGTAAAAAGTTCTCAGACAGATTTCAGAAAAGTCCCAATTTGACTCCAACAAGATTTCCTTTTGTATTTTTGATAATTCCTACACAACAAATAGGAAAACAAGAAGATTTTGCACTTTGGCAACTATTAGTAGGTTATTCTAATAAATGTCATAATATGATATAAAGTGTATATAAAACATGTGCCAATGGACATAAAACATGCATGGAACATCAAAAATTATAGATACGTTTGGGACGTATCACCTGCCTATAAGTAACCCCCCCTTCTTTCCTCTGTTTTTTTTCTGCTTGGATGTGTGGGAAGTGGGTGCTAGTTTTTTTTTTCCTTTGCTACGCACAAGATGTGTTTGATGAAATGCCCGAGCCACACTTAAGTTCACACAAAATGATATCCTCGACGGAGGTTAGCAACTTTATCCTTTTCATCTGTAATTGATACAAAAATATTGGATGTGTCGATGTATGGTGGTCATTTCACTATTCAAGATGTTATTGTAATGGTATTTGATAAACTTAATTATATAATGCAGATGGATGCACGGATGCGATGGATGTACGGCGAACGACGCAGTTCCGATTTTATTGCAGGCCTGCATAAATTTATCGATGTGGCTGAGGCAAACAAAGTGGATAATTTTATGCCTTGTCCATGTGTTGACTGTCGGAATGTCAGGGAGTACTCTAACTCGAAAACCATTCAAGGCCACGTGCTTCGGAGAGGTTTCATGCCCAGCTATAATTGTTGGACCAAGCACGGAGAAAGAGGGGTTAGGATGGAAGACAATGAAGAGGAAGATGATGACAACTATCCTATGTTCCCTGAAGAATACGGTGATACTATAATGGAAGACAATGAAGAAGAAGGAGGTGAACAACGGGCATCAGATGAGCCCGCTGATGGTCTTGGTCGGGTCATTTCTGATGCAAAGCGAGAATGCGATACAGAAAAGGAGAAGCTAAAGTTGGAGGCCATGCTAGATGATCACAAAAAGTTGCTATACCCAAATTGCGAAGATGGCAGCACACTGGAACTGCTGAAATGGAAGGCAGAGACTGGTTTATCTGACAAGTGATTTGAGAAGTTACTGAAAATAATGAAGCCGAAGCTTCCAAAGGATAACGAATTGCCTGAGACTACATACGAAGCAAAGAAGGCTATCTGCCCTCTAGGATTAGATGTGCAGAAGATACATGCATGCATTAATGACTGCATCCTGTACCGTGGTGAGGAGTACGAGAATATGGACAAATGCCCGGTATGCAATGCACTGCGGTACAAGATCAGACAAGATGACCCTGGTGATGTTGAGGGCGATGACGAGCCCCCCAGGAAGAGGGTTCCTGCTAAGGTTATGTGGTATGCTCCTATAATACCACGGTTGAAACGTCTGTTCAGAAACAAAGAGCATGCCAGGTTGTTGCGATGGCACAAAGAAGATCGTAAGAAAGACGGGAAGTTGAGACACCCCGCCGATGGGTCGCAGTGGAGAAAAATCGAGAGAGAGTTCTCGGACTTTGCAGGTGACGCAACGAACTTATGGTTTGGTCTAAGTACAGACGGCATGAATCCTTTTGGAGAGCAGAGCTGCAGTCACAGCACCTGGCCCGTGACTCTATGTATCTACAACCTTCCTCCTTGGTTGTGCATGAAGCGGAAGTTCATTATGATGCCAGTGCTCATCCAAGGCCCGAAGCAACCCGGCAACGACATTGATGTGTACCTAAGGCCATTAGTTGATGAACTTTTGCAGTTGTGGGCCGAACTAGGTGTACGTGTGTGGGATGAGCACAAACAACAGGAATTTGACCTACGAGCGTTGTTGTTCGTAACCATCAATGATTGGCCTGCTCTTAGTAACATTTCAGGACAGTCAAACAAGGGATACAATGCATGCACGCACTGTTTAGATAAGACTAAAGGTACATATTTGGAAAAAAGTAAGAAGGTTGTGTACCTGGGGTGTCGTCAATTTCTTCCGAACAATCATACCGTAAGAAAGAAAGGCAAGCATTTCAACGGTGAGGCAGATCGCCGGAAGAAGCCTAACCTCCCTGATGGTGATGCTATATTTGGTATGGTCAGGGACATAGAAGTAATCTTTGGAAAGGGTCCTGGCGGTCAATCTGTTTCGAAAGATGTCGCTACCGGACACGCGCCCATGTGGAAGAAGAAATCTATATTTTGGGAGCTACCCTATTGGAAAGTCCTATAGGTCCGGTCTTCAATCGACGTGATGCACGTGACGAAGAATCTTTGCATGAACCTGCTAGGCTTCCTGGGCGTGTATGGGAAGACAAAAGATACACCAGAAGTACGGGAGGACCAGCAACATATGAAAGACCCATACAACAAGCAGACGGACAAAGGATGTCAATACTTAAGCAGCTACGCTCTTACCAAAGCAGAGAAGGAAATCTTTTTTGAATGTCTGAGCAGTATCAAGGTCCCGGCTGGCTTCTCGTCAAATATAAAGGGAATAATAAATATGGCAGAGAAAAAAATTCGAGAACCTGAAGTCTCATGATTGCCACGTGATTATGACGCAGTTGCTTCCGGTTGCATTGAGGGGGCTTCTACCGGAAAATGTTCGAGTACCCATTGTGAAGCTATGTGCAATCCTCAATGCAATATCTCAGAAGGTAATCGATCAAGAAAGTCTGCAAAGGCTACAGAGGTATGTGGTGCAATGTCTTGTTAGTTTTGAGTTGGTGTTCCCCCCATCCTTTTTCAATATTATGACGCATCTCCTGGTTCACCTAGTCGACGAGATTGCCATTCTCGGTCCTGTATTTCTACACAATATGTTCCCCTTCGAGAGGTTCACGGGAGTCTTGAAGAAATATGTTCATAACCGTGCTAGGCCAGAAGGAAGCATCTCAAAGGGCTATGGAACAGAGGAGGTCATTGAGTTCTGTGTTGACTTTATTCCTGACCTTAAGCCGATTGGTGTTCCTGAATCGCGGCATGAGGGGAGACTGAGTAGAAAAGGCACAATAGGAAAGAATGCAATGATATGTAGGGACGGGCATTCTTTCACTCAAGCACACTACACAGTTCAACAAAGTTCCACCTTCGTGGCTCCGTATATCGAGGAACACAAGAATTATGTACGCTCCAAGAACCCGGGGAAGGCTGACTCCTGGATTAAAGAAAAACACATGGAGACTTTTAGCAGTTGGTTGCGATTACAGCTCATGAATGACACCACTGTCGGAGATCAGCTCTACTTGTTGGCCGCGTCACCATCTTCGACTGTATTGAATTTCCAAGGGTACGAGATAAATGGGAATACATTTTACACGATCGCCCAAGATAAAAAGAGCACCAACCAAAACAGTGGTGTCCGCTTTGATGCAACAGACAAGAATGGGCAAAAGGACACATACTATGGTTACATAGAGGAGATATGGGAACTTGACTATGGACCTAATTTTAAGGTCCCTTTGTTTCGATGCAGTTGGGTCAACATGAATGGAGAAGGGGTAAAGGTAGACCAGCTGTACGGAATGATAACAGTGGATCTCAAGAATCTTGGTTACAGGGATGAACCATTCGTCCTAGCCAATGATGTGGCTCAGGTTTTCTATGTGAAGGACATGTCCTCCAGACCGAAAAAAAGAAAAAATAAGCAAACGAATACATCAGACGATGAGCCAAAGCGTCACATAGTTCTTTCAGGGAAAAGAAACATCGTGGGAGTCGAGGACAAGACAGACATGTCAGCAGATTATAATAAGTTTGATGAAATTCCGCCCTTCACAGTGAAAACTGACCCAAGCATCCCATTAAATAATGAAGATGCTCCATGGTTACGGCCGAAGCGATCATAGGCAAGGGACATACGCGAAGAAGGGTTCATGGCTTTTATGTAAATCAATGTAATGTATTAAACCTTTATGTGATGTGTAGTAATGTATTAAATCTTTTAGAAAACAAGTGACCATATGTAATGCATGGTTCCCGAGCATTCTGAATAGTTCCCAATACAATCTCTGCATATAACTAATGATCTTTAGCATTTCCAAGTGATGCAGAAAGCGCCAACGGCGAGAAAGTGCATCCCACTTTTCAGGAGTACTAATAATGATCTCCCCTTTGTCAAGAAGCTTCAAATCTCTGCATTCCAAGACAATCTCTGCATTCTCCAAAATCTTTAGCATTTCCAAGTGATGCAGAAAGCGCCACAATCCGAATGTTACTTCCAATATGACTTGAAATATGACTTGAAATACGCCACAATCCGGATATGCTTTCGCTGCTTCCAACGGCGAGAAATATGACTTGTCCAATTGCGATTTACAGATTTAAAGATATTAATTATGCCATATTATATGAATAAATGGCAATAAATGAATAAAATAGTTTTATTACTTATTTTATTTTCATTGGAATTCAATATTATTGGCGGCCGGAGTAGGAGAGGGGTAGCATACAGCGGGGAGGAGTGCCACCGGAATGAATGGCGAGGCTACGGGGTTCAGACGGGAGACGGCGGACATAACTTGAGTTGTGCATTAAAACTTGTGTGACAAGTTTCTGCCATAATAATCATATATAAATAATGGTTAATTAAATTAAGTTGAATCCAATTGTTTTGCCTTGTGTATCCCAGTAGCCTTCTGTAGGATTTAGGATTATTGTTGTGATGCTTGGTTGGGTAGTGTGGTGATTGTTTGATTAACAGAACTATCTAGGTGTAATATTTAGTACAAATGTTGTTTCTGCGTTTAATAAAAGAAAATGATTTAAGTGTCTGTATTATAAAATGGTGTTTATGTTTATGTTTATTGTTGAGTGTCCTTACAGAAAAAAAATTGTGTTAGGAATTGTTAGTACTGTGTTAGGAAAATTTGTGTTAGTAATTGTTAGTACTGTTACCCAACTAAAGTTTTGTGCATTGTTCTTAATTTGCAGAAACTATGGAACACGGAAGAGACAAAAATCAGGAAAACATCCTCAAGGATATGATCCGCGGGGAAGATGTTGGCGATGTCACCTCGCAGTTTCTGAACAACTCCGGTGAGGGAGATGAGTCTCTCAACCGAAGAGACGGCTCCAGTGAGGTAGAAGCCGACGGCTGGGGCGAGGGAGAAGCCGGCGGCTTCGATGAGGGAGAAGCTGACGTGGGAGAAGCCGATGGCTCCGGTCGAACATTAAATGTTGCAAACTCCGGCGAGGTGCATATATATATTAATTAATTAAGCCTCTGCTGTCTATATACATATATTAACGCTCTTTCTTCTTTTAGCCCTCCGGATCGAGCAAATCTTCTGTAAGGACGAAACGAGGCCCAGCCAAAAAGTTGGGTGACCATGAAAGGTACAGGATCGAAAAAGTCGCTGAAGACGGCACACCGATTGCTCCCCTGATGTTGCAAAAAAAATTGTAAAGCAATGCGGAGTTATTGTTAGGGACTACATCCCGATCACCGTTCGAGAATGGCATAAGCCAAGGGCGGGAGGAATAAGATATGTCGGTGACAAAGGCAAAGAAAACCTTTGGAAAAAGCTCATGGTTAATTTCACCCTGCCGGCGCCAGAGGTGGATCCAGATGAGGTGGATCCAAATGAGGCAGAAAAGATTGCCAAGCAAAAAGATATCATAGAGCAAAAAGTCAAGGAGTGGGCTCTTAAGAAGATGGCCGAGCTATTCAAGAACTGGAAGAAAAGATTGCACACCGAGTTTATCGAGAAAGATAAGACTCCGGACTTCGATAAAGGGTATGAGAAGATAAGAGATGACTGGGAAGAATTTGTGGCGTACAAGAAATCGGAGGAAGCTCAGATACTGTCTGGAAAAAATAAGGCAAACACTGCTAAAAAGAAGTACCACCATACTATGGGGCCTGGTGGCTACGCCTTTAGCATGCCTAAGTGGGAGAAACTTGAGGCCGACCTGCTGGCTAAAGGGATCACTCCAGAGCCATACACATGGATCGAACAGGCAAGAAATTGGTTTTACGGGAATGGGGGCACGTTGGACGCATAAGGGAAGTGCATATATAACAGAACACACAAAGATAAGCCCCTACTACCCATCGAAGGCATTAGAAATGCAGTAAAGGATGTTGAAGAGGGACGGTTCTGTCCCGATAGAGAGGATGACGAGCTCACACGCGCCCTTGGGAATATGGAACACGACGGACGAACACGAGGCACACCAGGCTCCAAGCCGTGGAAAATTGCGATTCCCGAGGACAGGAAGAAATTTCCTGATAGAAGCCATCAGAGGAGAAAGGAAAGGGAGGCAATGGAAGCATGCGCTGCTATAGACCGGTTGCGTAATATAGAAGAAATAATAAAGCGGCAGCAGAATCAAATTGATGCACTTAGCCAGCAAGGTACTAGCGGCCAATCTCAGCGACACATGGTAGAAGTTGCATACGATGGTACCGGCGGCCCATCGAATCGGAAAAGCAGCGTGGCTTCCACGGAGCTCCAGGATGGTAATGATGATGCACTGACGATGGCTCCTCTTCGTCGCTACCCAGTGGACGATATCACGGAGAGCACACCTTGTGAGCTACATGTGAAAGTTTTTAACTTAACCATGAAGGTGGCGGTCGGCTATGCCGTACCAATTGGACCTAAACCAACTTTCCATTTCTCTCCGGTTCCACATGGCTACGCTGTTGTCGGGGTGGATGAAGTGATGAAAGAATTTGAGGAGCTGAAGCTGGAACACCCTGCAGGTGAAGATGGGGAGGTAGTTGAACTTGGAGAAGCCAAAAAGGGACCATTCTATGGCCAAAGGAATTCATCGTGCTTCCAAACTGGCAGCCAAGGCCATCGACTCCTCACAGTAGCAATCCATCATCGCCGCCGCCTCACCAGTCTCCAGCGCAACAGTCCTCTTCGCCGCCGCCGCCTCAGGCGCCGTCTCCGCCGCGTCACCAGTCTCCAGCGCAGCCGTCTCCGCCGCCGCGTCAGTCGTCTCCGCCCACTGAGGCTCAGCGTACCACCGCTGGTACTATGAGGGGTAACCGATCACCGAAACGTAAAAGGTCGCCCCTCCCAAAAGTACCTCATAAGAATCTTCCCATGAGACCTTACGACTATACGGAGGAGGAAAATGCCGCGATCGCAAATGCCCACTATAAAGAGTGGTGGGCTAACCGGAAGAAGCCGAAAGCGCCAGAGTTCCCCGCCAACCCAGAAGAAAAAGCCGCCGTCTTCAAAATGCTGAAGACCCTTGAACAACCCCCGCCAAGGCTGACACCAGACTATGACCGCTCTATTCGCAAGTCGGCTGAGGCAAATAAGCAGCGGTCGAAGAGTAGTAGTGCAAGCGGGAAATCAGTTCCCAGCTCGGAGAACAGAAAAACCAGTCGTGCCCCCTGCTCAAAGTGTTTTCCAATACCGAGGTGGGGTCGAGCAGAGGTGCAGTCGACGTCGTTCCTGAGTTTGTTACAATGTACGGAGAAGCGGCCTCTGCTCAGGGCATGTCTATTCCTCAGTACTTAGAGCAGTTACAAGAGTTCCAGGAAGTAGCATACAAATACCGGCACGGGTGATGGCCCTTCACGTAGTTACCCCACAACGGCGCCAGAAAACGGTCTTGACGGCCCTTCGTGTGGTTACCTGCGTGAAAAGTAAATGGGTTAGGTTGAGACTCCAAGTGCAGAGTGTATGTAGTAGTGGAAGACAGTTTTCCCCACGAGGGGTGACTCGAGGGTTTAATATCGAACTCTCGGGGAACCAGTATTTCAGGTGTTATCTCCTTATCCTTCTCTTGAGAACCTGCAACAAAATAAATTGTTTTGTGCCCTCAACCTCACCAAGTGGTTGTCAAGCACAAGGTGTGAGAATGATAATAAAATAAATATGCAAACAGTAGTAAATATGCAATGATGGTAAAATAAATATGCAAGGATGATGGTAGTAATGATAAATGATATTTTTGGGTTTTTTATGATGAATGCAAGATGTAAAAGTGTTTTTGTATTTTCGGATTTAATAATGGCAGCAAACAAAAGTGGTGATAAAAGTGTTGGAAAGGTGTTTCTTATGATTAAAAATGGACCGGGGTTCATGGTTTCACAAATGCACTCTCTCTTGATAACGTGGTAGACAATGGAACACTAAAATTAACATGTAAGATGGCAAGACATGGTTTGACAAGTTATTAATAATATGGGCATCACGTCCTAACATAGAGATCTCAAGTATAAGTTGTTCTCTCTCTTATGCTCCACCAAGATGCGAACTAAATCATAACACCTTAGTAATTAAGATAAATCAGAGCATAGCAATAAGTTCAATGACATGAAGTTAAAATAAGAACATGCTAGATCTAGTCATGGAGATAGTGGCCAAGGTCACATCCACTCTCCGGTAGCATGGTATTTTTGTTTATCCCTAGTGAGGCAACAAAGTAAGGTAGAAAACCCAAGTGGATCGCAGAACTTTCTCTCACGTTCACTGCACTAGCCACCCCCCGTTACTCCAACTAATGCACACGTTCCCCCTCACATGCTCTCATAAACATGCTTGATCATGACAAGTAAATAAGAACGGGGTACATAATATGCATCTACTTTCATAACTGAAACAAAACCATTGCAATCTCAAACATGTATTAACTCATAATAAAGATCCACCACAAAGGAATTACATAGATGACCGTAATCATGTTCAGCAGCTCATACGGTACTAATTAGTGAAGCTCATAGAGAGGAGAGATACATAAGTTACTTCCACAAACCCATAGTCCAGGGGTGGACTACTCCCTCTTCATCATGGTGTCGGTGGAGATGTTGTTGGAGGGGAAGGAGACCACACCGGCAGCGCCCCGCCGGAGTTTTCCCCCTCCAATCTTCAGCTCCAGGTCTCTGTTTCGTGGTTTCTGTGTTTCGGCGGCGCTCCCTTTCGCGAAAGCCCTGGGGGGTCTATATATAGTCGTTTTTAGGTCAAGACGAAGCTTCGGGAAGAAAGATCGACGGCAGCGGAGGCCCGAGGGCCAGGATGGGGGACCCACGCGGTCAGGGAATCTGGCCGCGTGGGCCCACCCCTTTCGCCTTCTGGTCTCCGTTTCTTCGATTCCTTTGCGCCTACGTTTCGTTCCTTCCAAAAAAGTGATCCCCGTAAAGTTTCAGGTCATTTGGACGTCGTTTGGGTCCCTGAAACATCAAAATATAGAAAAAGGGGTTTTCTGACAGCGCAGGGTTAATTCCAGAAAAATGGGGAAGTTGTTAATTATCCCCAAAACTCAATATAAATCATGAATATAACCCTTATATGATGCAAATAACATGGAATAACATGTAATAAAATGTAAAGTTCATGTATGCATTTTACATGCATCAACATCCCCAAGCTTAACCCATGCTCGTCCCGAGTATGAAGGTGATAAAACTAACATGGACTTTGCATTTTAATACTATCAATGGATATCAAAGGTGATTACTATTGCTACATAGAGTCAAATGATTCATTCTTCAAAGGAATAACAATATGCAAGATAAATTATGAAGTGATATCAAATACTCAATGTAAAGATGTTCAATGATAAATTCACAAAGTGTAACATAGAAGAAAGTACTATGGACCAAATGTATGCATAATGAAAAGTAAAAACATCCTATGGTGGTCATAGAGTACTTCTTATGAAAACTGAATATAAAAGGTGGACACTTTGGATAGATAAATAAGTAGAGGTAAAGCATGAATAAGTTTCATCTAACTTCCAAACACTTCTACTTAAGTTAATGCTTGCAATGTGGTAGTCATTGGTGTGGAGCTCTCATTACCCCTATCATAGCATCTTGAATGATTAATGTTTAAAGTGAAAGCAAATATGAGTGGTGTGCTTGACAATGTATTGGTTGAATGTCTCATGTCCCTTGAATACAAGTACCTACACCATGTGTTACTCACTTTGGTCCACAAAGTAAATTCAAATAAAGGTCATTGCAAGTAATAATAGTATCATCAAGAACTGCACTGGGGTACCTCTTGCCCCTTGACATGAACAAGCCCATGTCAAAACAACAAGACAAACAGACAATGAACAATCTCAGCACTCTTTTATTTACTATGGGTATAGCTTTTTATTATGAGGTGCATCACTGAATGAACATTATGGTTATGCTGTAAATTTCCACCATGAATGATGCATGGCTTAGATTAGCGGCCCAGGCATTTCTCTAACCATTTATACAAACTCTTTGAACTTACTAAGTATCCACATTCATTTCACCCATGATAGGCATCCATAAACAAAAGTACATGACATCAACTAAATATAAATAAGTGCAATGTTGAAAGCTTGCCATGTGACAGCACATATGGGCTAACTCCCAACCAAAACAATTGTCAAGCCCACAACTTCATAATTTTAATCACAATGGTTCATGCTTATTAAATGCAATAAAAGTAAATTGTGCATCAAGTTCGTGAGAGCTTTTAACCAATTTTTCCCATGACAATCAATAACATAAGCATTTAAATTCAGAAATGTAGATAACACAATATAACATGATAAACATACTTGGAATAGCATAAAGCTAATAGGTAGATATGGTGGACTCACTGGAAAAACTTTGGTTGAAGGTGTTGGGAAACAAGCTTTTTACTTGTTGTAATTTTTGGGCTAGCAATAGGGAGAAAGTTGACCATCTAAATGCATGCATAAGTGTCCATAGAACTAATCAATCCATGTTAAACCAAGTAAAGTTAAAATTCAACATCTAAACATGGTAAAAGATAGCTCTTGACAACACACTTGCAAATTAACATTCATTCAAAGCACATGAATTATGCAACTATATGTATCTTTTAAAATCAACTCAAACATCCCTATCCCAATATATTTAATAGCATCCAACATAATTCAACCCAAACTTCCAGTAGCTCTCTCATATATAAATGATAGTGGTGGTCTTATTAACAAACCGAAATAACAAAAGCAAAAAAAACAGACGCTCCAAGTTTATACGATAAAGTGCTTTGATCGAAAAACAGAAGTTAGACGTGTGCAAACCGAGAGTGTGTTGGTCTAGTGGGGTTGTCTTGACATCCCCAAGCTTATGGTCTTCACCATCCTTGGATAGCTCTTGGTGCAGCTCCTCTAATCCCTGTGAAAAAACTTCAAAACACCGTTTCTCCCATTTCTTTTCTGTGGGGTGATATTAGTAGTGATAAACAAATAGGTTCCTTGCTGCATAAAATCCTTAGGCAAAAATTCATATGAATGTCCAGAGAGTATATAATGTTGTATGCCTACTCATAAACTCAATTGAATCAAAAAGATTCAAGCAAAAAGCTCAAAGAATGCATCAAACAATATCAAGACAGAATCTGTCCAGAAAAACAGCAGCAGCAAAACGCATTTTTCTACCCTACTTAAACTCGTCAGAAAAATCTGAAAAAATCACGTATACAGAGGATGAAAAGTTGAAGCTACAGTTCAAATTACAGCTCAATCGGAGTTACAGATAAAAAATGAAAAATCAAACCGTGCACAGACTTCGTGCAGGCAGAAAACTCTCCGAAAATGAATAGCAACTTTTCAAACCCAAAATAGGTAAAACTTGGTTCTTTATTAAAAATCCAGAAACAAAACTAACAAACTACTCTCTTGTTACAGCAAGAGGACTCAAAGAAAATCTCAAACAAAAACAACCGGGTTGCCTCCCGTAAAGCGCTTTCTTTATAGCCATATAGCTAGGCTTACTTACTTGATAATCAAAGGGGACGTAGCTCATGAGGGAGCTTGAACCTTGGTGTGTCCCTCTTCCTTGGGAAGTGTTCCATGCTCTTCTTGTGTGGAAACTGAAACTTCACATTCCCTTCCTTTGAATCAATAATGGCACCTGTAGTACGAAGAAAAGGTCTTCCCAAAATAATAGGACTAGAGGTTTTATTCCCCATGTCCATGATTAGAAAATCAACAGGCACAAAAGTCATGTGTAACTCTACCATAACATCACTTACTTTTCCTAGAGCATGTCTAATGGAATCATCAGCAAGTGCAAGTTCAATAGAGCATTTCTCAATATTTTTAAGTTCAAGGACTTCATATAGTTCTTTAGATAATATAGAGACACTAGATCCTAGATCAAATAGCATGGTGTGTCTCTTTTCCAATGGTTACTAGTACTTTGGGATCCATATATCCCCAAGCTTAGGTGGTATCATAGCTTCTTGATTGTACCTAGCAATCTTTTCTTTTAAGACATGATTAGCAATATAGGAACCAAAACCAGCCTGGTTAATATTAACAGAAGGATCACTTGCAAATTTTTGTAAGATAGAAATTAATTCATGCAAGCTACACTTCTCTAAATCAACAAATGGTTCCTTAACTTCACTAAGCATTTTAACTTCCTCAACTTTTTTATCTCTATTATATAGATTAAATAATTCATAACGGTCATCAAACACATCTTCAGGTACTTGAGCTTTTTCTAAACTTTCTTTAATTTTTACTTCCAATATCAAGCCATCAAGTAGAATGTAAGCATCAGCAATAGTAGTATTTATGAAAGAACCCTTACATTCATTGTCTAAAAAGAGTTTAGAAGTTTCAGACAATCCTTTATAAAATATGTGCATGAGCATCCAATCTCTAATACCATGTTCCATTCCATAAGCTATACCTCTAAACCTTTCCCAAGTTTTAACCAAGGTTTCTTCCTTATTTTGTTTAAAGGTGATAACTATTTCTCTCATATTATAAACCATGGCTGAAAAACAAAACCTCTCAATGAAAGCAGCTTTCAAATTAAACCAATTGCTAAAATTCCCAGGTGGCCATTTTAATATCCAATCTAGAGCTTTTCCAGCCAAGGAATAAGGAAAAAGCTTTACTTTGATCACATTAGCATTGGCATGAATCAGGTTTAATTCTTTGCATCTTTCATTAAATTTACTAAGATGTTGAAGAGCATCTTCTTTCGGTTTCCCAGAAAAACGATTTTCAAAAATCAATTTAGTGACATTAGGATCTATCTCAAATTCTTTAACAGGGAAATTCCTATCTTGAGGAAAATTCTTAACACTAAATGGCCAAAAAGTTCTTTTCTCCATTGAGCAAGTTTTTATGTGTTTTTAATTTTTTATGCAAAACTGAAAGTAAAATGACACTAATGCAACTCGAAATAACAAATGCAACACAAAAATGCAAAACTGAATATAAAATGCAAACCGAAATATAAAGATGATATGCAAGACAAGAACAAAACAAAATAAAATGATTGTAGGTAAAGATGGATAAGATGATGCTCACGTAGGTGCAACTCCCCAAGCTTAGGTTGTTACACAAGTTGGTGATGAAGTTGACTTGATGTGAGTGATCCTTGGATAAACCTTTCAGCTATGGTTCCCCGGCAACGGCGCCAGAAAACGTCTTGATGGCCCTTCACGTAGTTACCCCACAACGGCGCCAGAAAACGTCTTGACGCCCTTCGTGTGGTTACCTGCGTGAAAAGTAAATGGGTTAGGTTGAGACTCCAAGTGCAGAGTGTATGTAGTAGTGGAAGACAGTTTTCCCCACGAGGGGTGACTCGAGGGTTTAATATCGAACTCTCGGGGAACCAGTATTTCAGGTGTTATCTCCTTATCCTTCTCTTGAGAACCTGCAACAAAATAAATTGTTTTGTGCCCTCAACCTCACCAAGTGGTTGTCAAGCACAAGGTGTGAGAATGATAATAAAATAAATATGCAAACAGTAGTAAATATGCAATGATGGTAAAATAAATATGCAAGGATGATGGTAGTAATGATAAATGATATTTTTGGGTTTTTTATGATGAATGCAAGATGTAAAAGTGTTTTTGTATTTTCGGATTTAATAATGGCAGCAAACAAAAGTGGTGATAAAAGTGTTGGAAAGGTGTTTCTTATGATTAAAAATGGACCGGGGTTCATGGTTTCACAAATGCACTCTCTCTTGATAACGTGGTAGACAATGGAACACTAAAATTAACATGTAAGATGGCAAGACATGGTTTGACAAGTTATTAATAATATGGGCATCACGTCCTAACATAGAGATCTCAAGTATAAGTTGTTCTCTCTCTTATGCTCCACCAAGATGCGAACTAAATCATAACACCTTAGTAATTAAGATAAATCAGAGCATAGCAATAAGTTCAATGACATGAAGTTAAAATAAGAACATGCTAGATCTAGTCATGGAGATAGTGGCCAAGGTCACATCCACTCTCCGGTAGCATGGTATTTTTGTTTATCCCTAGTGAGGCAACAAAGTAAGGTAGAAAACCCAAGTGGATCGCAGAACTTTCTCTCACGTTCACTGCACTAGCCACCCCCCGTTACTCCAACTAATGCACACGTTCCCCCTCACATGCTCTCATAAACATGCTTGATCATGACAAGTAAATAAGAACGGGGTACATAATATGCATCTACTTTCATAACTGAAACAAAACCATTGCAATCTCAAACATGTATTAACTCATAATAAAGATCCACCACAAAGGAATTACATAGATGACCGTAATCATGTTCAGCAGCTCATACGGTACTAATTAGTGAAGCTCATAGAGAGGAGAGATACATAAGTTACTTCCACAAACCCATAGTCCAGGGGTGGACTACTCCCTCTTCATCATGGTGTCGGTGGAGATGTTGTTGGAGGGGAAGGAGACCACACCGGCAGCGCCCCGCCGGAGTTTTCCCCCTCCAATCTTCAGCTCCAGATCTCTGTTTCGTGGTTTCTGTGTTTCGGCGGCGCTCCCTTTCGCGAAAGCCCTGGGGGTCTATATATAGTCGTTTTTAGGTCAAGACGAGGCTTCGGGAAGAAAGATCGACGGCAGCGGAGGCCCACCCCTTTCTGCCTTCTGGTCTCCATTTCTTCGATTCCTTTGCGCCTACGTTTCGTTCCTTCCAAAAAAAAGTGATCCCCGTAAAGTTTCAGGTCATTTGGACGTCGTTTGGGTCCCTAAAACATTAAAATATAGAAAAAGGGGTTTTCTAACAGCGCAGGGTTAATTCCAGAATAATGGGGAAGTTGTTAATTATCCCCAAAACTCAATATAAATCATGAATATAACCCTTATATGATGCAAATAACATGGAATAACATGTAATAAAATGTAAAGTTCATGTATGCATTTTACATGCATCAACGGGTATCCTCTCGTCAAACCTGAGTTAGTCAACGGTCTACCAACAAAAATGCGAAGATTGCATAACTGGTACATGCGAGTCTCAAAGGAAGGGGCAAACTGGATATACGTGGGATATAAAAACGAGCATTACGGGCATGGAGATGGCGTGGTAATGATTGAATTTTGTGAATTATTTCAGTTATACCAACAAGACGCCATCGACAAAGCTATCCTCAGTGCCTATTGTCTATAAGTATTATTTCTGTAATTAAGTCTCTAGCTAGCTCAGCTCATTCATTGCATGTATAATCTTACTCATCACTATATTAATTATGCAGAATGATGATTCTCCAATGCAAAAGAGGACAAATCTATGACATTGGGTTCATTGACCCATATTTCGTTCATCAAAAAACTCTCCAAGGTCATTACATCGACACAGAGAATAACTTGGTAAAAGCGTTAAGGTTTTCCGAAACCAAAAGGAAAATACTATTTCCTTACAACTACGGGTGAATGTTACTGTCTTGTACACATTCTATTTCGCTTACTCGATGTTTAGTGTATAATTGATGACTTATGCGTGCGCAGCTTCCACTTTATTCTGCTACTCATTAAACCTGACAAAGGAGTAGTACAAGTCATGGACTCGAAACGTAAACCCCTTGAGGAGTGGGCGGACATGCAGAAATGGCTCTAAGGGTAATTTCAATCATTATGGCACTATATCGGCAACTTTCCGTTCATTCCTTAGTAGCAAATAATTAATATATAACTTCTTTATTCATTTTCTTTGCCGGACAGGGCTTGGAAACGGTTCACCGCCAAGGCTAGGGGTATTTGGGCGCCGGAGCTAAAATTTGAACCAGTAAATGTAAGTACTAATAGCTAGATCCGCGCATCTCTTTGATTCTAGTTTCAATACCATTATCATGCTTGATTATTATTTTGATTGAACTCTGTTCTCGTAAAGTGCTTGAGGCAGGAACATAGGAATAATTTATGTGGATACTACGTTTGCGAATTCATTCGCCAGACGACCCAAGAGACGGGCAGCCGTACTTAGAATAACTTGAAGTACGTAAACAATATTCACAATTTTAGTTTATTGCCATCAATTGTGTTTAGTTTCATTCATATATATTGACCCCTTCTTTAAATTAGATCGAACGGTTGCGGGACGGTCTTCTACCACAAGATCGCGCACGAGCAATTCAAGAGGAAATTGCGGGATTCTTAGATGCAGAGGTACTAGATCCGAAGGGCGAATACTATCGGAAGGTTGAAATGCAAGGGTAGTGGTTCCTTCATTGCTGTATGTCGACCCCTTCTTTGTAATATGTTCGACCAAGCACGACGAATGAGATCTGTGTAATATATTCATGACGATGATGTGTAATAGTGGTTCCTTCATTGTTGTATGTAGTACCATCGAATTGCGTGCGAGATGGAGAGCCGGCGAGTGAGAGATGAGCCGGCGAGTAGTACCTGCACAGAAATATCGAAACTTGGCCTCGGTGAGCTGGCGAGTGAGAGCTGGAGAGCACGTCGGCGATGCGAAGAAGAGGGAGACGACGGAGGCACCGGCGAGAGGGAGAGGGGGTTGATGGAGGCGCCGGGCGACGGGACAAAGAGAAGTGTTTGAATTGAGTGCAAAACACAAAATAAAAAGTGCCCAAATAATTAAATGGAAAAATAAATCAAAACATCAGTCCCGGTTCGTATTATGAACCGGGACCAATGAGTCCTCCCCCCACTCGCTGCAGAACAGGCCACGTGGAGCCCCATTGGTCCCGGTTCGTGGCCGAACTGGGACCAGCATTAGTCCCGATTGTCCAGTCCCGGTTCGGGAACCGGGACTGATGGCCCAACCGAACCGGGACCATAGGGGTGTTTTCTACTAGTGGATGTTGTCCACAACGGCTTCATTCGACGTCGCGCCGACTGAGGCGCTGGAGGAGCTCTTCCCAGCGTACAGAGCTGTGGGTAATTTCGTTGATAGCGATTTGGGTTCGTCGTCGGACGAGTCGCTGGCTAGCCCAAAGAAACTAGAGGGGCATAAGTTGGTTGAGGTATCCATCGCGTCGACAAGACGTGAGGAAGCATTGGTGCATCACGTGGTCGAGAAGTCTTTCGCCTCTCTTTGAAAGTACCGGTTGCGTGCACTGCTTCGCGCCAGACAGGAGGTCAAGAAGTAGACGTGGCTCTGGATGGGCGCTACGGGAAAGCCTTTGGCCAAGTGGAAGGCCGGTCACTCCGGCAACCCGCTCGCCAACGTTGCCGAGACCTCAGGCTCTGGCAACCTGCTCGCCGACGATGTCGAGGCCTCAAGCAACGACAAGGGCCCCGCCGGCGATGGAGACGTCGTCGTCCTCTCTTACAACGACGAATATGTTTAGATAGGTATTAGGTATTTTTATGTGTTATAATATATGTAATGTGCGATTGTGATGTCCAACCTTTTTGTAGCAGGAAGGGCAAACCATTATTTAAATTAATGGAACTCTTCCGGTACCAATATTATCCATGTAGTATTAACCATGTTCTATTATGTCCGGTATTTCTTCGTTCCAACGGCAAGATTTGCATTTTTCAAAGTTTTTTAGAACTTTCTGAACTTGGAAAAGCAAGGAGTATCGCACACATTTTTGTTTTTTCTAAATCATGTGCGAATGGGCTTTACCAGCTAAGTATCGCACACGGTTTTGTCCCGTATAAACTGTGTGCGATATCTCGTGCTACACGGCTGCATGTTCACACGTGGTTTACACAGGAGTGAAATGCATATACAGTCCTCAAACTTATTGGACATGTCCAAAACAGTCCTGGAACTCAGAATTTGCGCTAATACAGTCCTAAAAGTTGCTCCCAATGTCCACATGCGTTCTAAATACGAATGGCTAGCGTATAGCGCTCACGTGGCAATAAAGCAGGCCCATTACGGTCATCAAAGTTACGGTCGATGTCCAAACAGTTCTAAAACTTAGGATGTACACCCTTTTTTTAAAAAACAGGGCAAAAGATATTTTACTATTAGGGAAATTTGGTTGAACACGTGAACTGGCCTCTCACGTGTGGAGCTTGTACCCAAGCTGGCTAACCATCAGGTCCACGCCTAATTTGTGACAAAGAATGGAAACGACGCTACTTGACATCTTGATTTCTTTGCCACATTATTAAAATAAGTGTTGTTTATTTGTTACTGGTCTAGACATTGAACAGATGAACCAGCGGTCCGACCAGTAAACCGATGAACAACCAACCTCACCGGTCTGTTTTTTTAACTATGCGCTGAAATATCTCTCGAATGCTGAAATAAAGATGATGTATGTGAATGTTGCCACATATCACTGAGCACGACAATGAGATCAATAGAGCTTCCATTATCGAGTTTTTTCCTTGTTTGTAAAATATAAGCACAAATATTAGTCAACCTTTCTCATCCAAATAGTTTTATAGTAATAGTTAAACTGTAAAAAAATTGAACCTAGGATCGCATGTATCATTAAACATAATTCTTGGAGTAATGTTATGGGCTTACTTGCGATGAAATTTCAAAAGTAGTACATAGATTCACATAAATTCCCATGCTTTGCAAAATTAAATCAAATTTTAGCTGAGTTCAGGGTCAAAATTAAGTTATGTTGCGAGATGTGATTGACGGTCAAAATTAAGTTATATTTTAACTAAGTTCAGAGTCAAAATGGTAGATCTTTGCCTTATTTTAAAAAAAAAGGTGGACATCCTGAGTTTCGGGACTGTTTTGAACATGGCCGGTAACTTTAAGGATCACAATGGGCACGATTCATTGCCACGACAAAACTATACGCTAGCCATTTGTATTTAGGACCATAGGTGGACATTCAAAGCAACTTTTAGGACTGTACTAGCGCAAATACTGAGTTCTAGGACTATTTTGGACATGGCCAGTAACTTCGAGTACCGTAGATGCATTTCGACTAACCGTGTGCGATGCCTGCTGAACTGTTAGAGCCCATGAAGTGGAACCCGACCATATAAATGAGGACCAGCCACGCTTGACCAGTACGCACACTCCACTCTCTCCCGTGTAGTCACATCCCCTCCTCTATAGTCGCACACGCCCTCCCGGCCCCCGTGGTGAGGCGCTGCCGCATTTGGCCTCCCCTGCCGCCCTCTCCTGCCGGCCGATGACCTCGCGGGATGTCTGGCCAAGACGTAATCAAGAACAAAATTGTATCTTTCACATTTGTATAGCTACAGTTGATACTTTTGTCACAATGTATGTATATGAAATGTGAAATTAATGAAATAAGAAGGAGGTTTGCCATAATATGATGCTTGTTCTTCATATTTGCATGTGTTACGGCTGGTGCAAATGCTACAGGCATGGTTCTGAAAATTCTAAACGAGTGTGATGGTTCTTAAAACATAAGATTAACAGTAGGCTAAAACGTGTACGATGATTCCATAAATACACTCGACTAACTTCACTAAAACGTGTGCAATATAAGCAAACACACACATCTGACTCCTAGAAATTGTGTGTGATCATCTGCCACATCACACACGATTTAGTAACCGTCTGCGATAATGAAACAATCACACAGTTATTCTGCCCCGTGTGCGATCTTTGATGCCATCACCCACCCATGGATAGCAGCGGAGCCATAAATCATGTGCGATGACCAATTTCGACCATGTGAGATTGACCGATTTGTACTAGTGCTAAGACATTTGAAATAAGCAATTCTCAAAGGCGTATGTCCTGAACTCGAGAATCTCAGAGCGTTCAACTAGAATCTCAGATGGTCCGAAAACATCTAAATTTAGAAGATACACTATTGCTAGTGGCTTATTTCAAATAATTAGGCCATTTTTGTACCACACAGTTCCAAATAAGTCAACGCAGATGACGTGTCTACCTATTGAAATAAGTCACTGTGAATGACACCGTTGCGACGAGCCAAATTTGATTGAAAGTCTTATTGGAAGTCATTAGCGATTGCAAGTTTGGCAAAGGACCATCTGGATAAATTATACCATCAATCATTTTGTAATGTGGGTTGTATATCCCAAGGTCGTGGTACATGCATTTGGAATGGAATGAACACAAACTACAATTGGTTCCAACCTCCCACGTACGTCTGTCTGTCCGATAGGCATTTCTAGTCTGCTACCGAGCCAATCAATCTAAGGCTGAATTCTTTAAATTGTACTGTGCTGACAAAGTTGTGTTAAACTAATCAATTCTTCGTCACTAATTAAACAGCAAGTGGCACAGCTGGGCCCCTTCCGGCTCACTTTCGCTGGGGGACCTACTGTCCACGCGGGAAGAAAGCTACCAGCGGTCTCCCACTTTCAGTCCTTGAACCAAACTCGCAGATGCTGCAAGGGACTCTCTGACAGCGGGTCCGGGAAATCGCTGGGGCCTTGTTCCTCGAAATAGGCTTGGGCTTTATAAATAAACGTTGGACAGTAGAAAAACATGCCAAAAAGGAAAAGAAATGAAAACTATGGCGAATCGAGACGGCCGCTGCGTCCTCCGATTTTATCCCACCACGCTCCAAGCACTCCGATTCGTCCAGTACCAAGCAACACCTCCAAGACAAGTATCGTCTACATGGTGTCGCTGCCCGGACCAACGTACTGTTCCTAGGGTATCCCCGACACCCAGAGTATAGTAAACGGGGGCTACCCACGATGCCCTCCAACAAGGAATGGAGCCACCCAAAGACGACACCGCGTCGGTATCGGACGAGCCTTGTTGCGAACGTGCCGAGCTCATGTCCGATCCTGATACAGATCAGTGTGTCCCATCCTTCGGCTCTCCTGTCATCCCTACTCCTGAACGCTCATGAAAACACCAAACTTTCTAACCACTTCCCAGCGCCAGCAAGCAGCCCCTATCCTAGATGCTCACGGATACAGGAAACTTACCCCAGTTCTCCCAGATCGTGATACATAAATTCTAGATGGCCTATTTTCTGTAAGGGATCTCAGCGGCTCGATAATGTTCGGTCACACGTGGATATCATTGAAAATGTACAAAAATAATTTCCTCGAAACAAACCGTAGCCCCGCTTTATTAATAAATCCACAACGACCGAACATATACAAGGTCGTGACGAAACTCTCTTAGAAAGCAAGACAAAATAAACGACAAGCGAGATGGAACCGACTCCCCAACTCCAAGTCAAACAAGAAAACCGCAGAAACAACCTCTAGCCACAAGAAACCTAGACTACCGAGCCGGGATGAAGCCGTGCCGCCTGATAAACCATCGGACAACGTTGCACCGGACACACCAAGTCATTGCTAGAGTAGGCCACCTGCCCTCTCGCTCCGGGCCGCGGAGCGCCGATCCTGCAAGCAGATAGCGAGGACTGAGAACGATGCAAACGATGTCACATGTAAGAGATAGGAGGCCAACGAAGACATCCCATGCCAGAGTCGAAGAAGCTTCACGCAAGAATGGAGGCATCCTCGAAACTGCAACCAACGGATCCTGGGCTCCACGACAGCGCCCCAAGAGGGTAACGATGCATTACGCTGCCGCCGCCGAGTCCGAAGAGTCGGACTAGGGTTTTCACCCAGAACTATGGCACAGAGAGGAGACCCATAACTGTGCCCTACGGAGGGATACAACGCCCGTAGGTGTCGCCACAACCAGCGCCGTAGCGCGGAACTTTCGCTGGACACCTCATCCATGCCACACCAGGGACGCCAAGACACCCCGACGGGAGGATCGCCGCTACCAGCTCAAGGTCTATAAACTAGTCAAGGGGCCGCCACCAGGAAGACAACACCCCATGCAACCGAGAGGAGTCGCCACCACCGCTGACGTGCCACCTGCAGCCAAAACAAACACACAACCTCTCCATCCATGACGTCGCCCCGGCTTCCATCCAAGCCGCAACGATGGGCACCATAGTAACCACTGCCCGACGAATCCCCGACGAGCCTTCGAAGACGCCGCCAGATCTGGGCCCACCTGGCCCAGATCCGTCCCGCATTCTGGCGGCTGTCCGGAGAGGACCACCGCACCATGCAGCCACTGTACTGGCGCCAGTCCCTCCACAGGCAGCCGGCCGCACCCGTTCCAGGCCGCAGCAGCCGGCCTGGCCCGTCGCAGCCTAGATCAGAACGAACACGCGTCACCCAGGAAGGAGGGAGGTCTGCCTGGCTGCAGCGCACGATGTTCATGCACCATACTATCCTGGACGTCCAGGCCAGGGCGCACCAGGATCCCCATCCCGGAGAGGAGGCCGAACCGTCGAGCCGCACCGGTGGACGACCCCGACCTGCGCAGACTCCATTGCCAGCGGGAAAAGGAAGGCCTGCCGTCACCCGCACTGCGCAGGCTTTGCTCGGCGACACCCGCCGGCGGCGGCATGGAAAAACAAATGGAGAGGAATGGAGGGAGACCAGGCTAGGGTTCAGGCGCTCGGCCGCCAGCGGGGTGGCGGCGCAAGCGCAGAGGAGAAAGGGGATGTATAAAAATTATGACTTTCTCTTCGTAATGATGCGCTTGCATTTATTGTGAAACTCAACCTTCTGATTCCGCCTCGTGTTGGTTATGTTGGTGGATATGAACTTCTGTTTCTCAGCCTTTTCCTTTAGTTTTCTACCGTTGTTCATCATCTTAACATTTTAGCTTTGCACCTCAACGTAGGTCTCACACCTTTTATTGTTCTCTTAGTGCCTTCAACTTATTGCGAGTCGAGAACGATGAGATCTCTTCATGTACCCGACACGTGAATCTTGAAAGGAGGAAGATGATGATGTGGTTGCCTTCTTGTCACTCTTTCTTTGTTTGTCCCCATTGGGCATTCCAGCCAGACGACGACATTGGCTCTTATTGTAAATCGACACACTTTGATAAGGATCAACGTGATCGAAAGAGTTTTTAGGCCCAATCTTTTACGGTGAATCAAAGAACAACAACATTGAATTGATATAACTCAATCCCACACATAGCATAATCAACGTATCAAAACGATCAACAATCAAACAAATGCAACTCTCGTATACGGCGACCTATCTTGGGACGAAGCTCACGATAATTTTAATCTCAAATTGTTCTCTAAGAATACATGGCGGTTGCTAAATCCTTTGTATGGGTCACTCAAACCTAATTCGGTTGGACAGGCCCAAACCGGCCCCAACACGAACTCAAACTGAAATCAAATCCTATTTGGACCACAACATGACCTGGCTAAATGAAATACTAGATACAATTTTAATTAAACTCGGTCAATACTTCACCGCACCAAGACTCATTGGTGCTGTCCAGAAGTTGGGCTTCACCTCATTTTCTGGCGTAATCTCAATGCAAAAGGTCCAATCTGCAATTCTGCAGGTATACGGAGGTGGTGCAATAACATGAGTAATAGGTATCCTCCCCTCATCAGACTCAGTCTTGTTCGTCGCCTCCCTTCGCTTCAAAGAGCCCGAAGTGTTTTCCACTTCTCGCATTTTTTAATCAATGACCAACAATTCACCAAATTAAAGGTCTTGTTCTTGTACAATTTTTTTGCTATAGTATCTTGTAACTAGATAAAAGGCACGTGTCTATATATAGGAATTTAAGCATGCCAAAGTAAACATAGTTTAAGCATCTTATTTTTTTATAGGGGGAATTGGTACTCTCATTTCTTGCCTCAATTTGATCATGGCACCCATGGAACTTGTCACGAGTATCATGTATGATGCCACACCAGTGTAACCTAGCACTCTCGTTACCGATCCATTACCATTTTGTCATATGGCTCGTATTTCTTCCTTCCATGGAATTATGTGTAAATCCTACTCCAGTATGATCCACTATTTTGTTGTGTGTGGTAATGGGTTTAGGCATATTTCTACCCAAGATTCACACAACATGATATCCTCGCCTTGCTTCTATGACAGCCCTCTTGTACCCCTTATCTTCTTGGCGGCCTTACAGCATCAACCTCGGAGACCTCTTCTTCCTCTTGTGAATCTTTGCCAACCTCGCCGCCCTGGCCGGTCTCGTAACGACGCCCACGATGGATAAGTTAAGCCATGTCATATGTGGCTTCAGTCTACACAAACATACATATTCCTGGCATCATTCACTACAAAAACAAATCACATTGCCACCAAAATTCACTGCACATATTCACATTTGTAGACCATTAAATGTAGAAAATTCATATTGTCGGCATCATTCAATGCTCACATGTACATTGTCGGCATCATTCAATGCACACACACATGTTGTCGGCCAAAAAATGTATGAATATGCACCTCGTCAATGTCGGACATTCACTAAATAGTGAAACGGAATAAGATTAGTTACGAGGACACCTGCTAATAGTAAAAAAAAATAGTTGGGCCCTAGTCGGCGTCGACATCACCGAACAAATGTTGCAGGGGCCGTGATGGCGGCGTCGGCGTGTATCCCTACCTTTTTAGCACCAGCGAGTCGCCGTAGATGGCCTCCTGGTTGAGGTCGAGGCCTAGTCGACTAGGTTGATTGACGGGCGGAACCGGCAAGAAGAACATGTTTACTTCGATGGCATCGTCATCGCCAATCGTGGTGGAGGAGAACCTTTTCTGCGTCGGCACGGAGGGATCCTCCCAAAAGGAGTTCAGGGCAGATGACGATGAACTCCCTTAATAGCCGGACTAGGTACTCCCTTGGCTGAAATCAGTCATGGCGACGGTCAGCTCGTTCGGCGATTGACACCTTTCGGGATCACGTCCCGCTCTGCCTCCTGAGATGCCAGCTCCTCTGGCGTCAGCTCCTCCGACTTGAACTCCTTCATTGGTAGCTTCTCCACCTTGTCACACGATGGTGTTGTCTTGCGACAGGTTGGCGAGACGGGGTTAATACACGGCTTCAAGGAAGGAGAGGTTTATTTTTGTCATATAAAAGGGACCTTCTTCCCCAAGTTTCCTAAGGTTGCTTGAGCTTGTTTTGCCCACCTTTGTTGACCTTCAAAACCTTGCTCCCTCCTCATATCCTCGAATGTTGCTTGCTTGTTTTTGAAAGAAAAGAGAGAGTGGATCTAGATCTATATTTCCACCAATCAAATCTTCTTCTAAGTGAAGAAACCCATTTGGATCTATATCTTGCAGTCAATAGTTTATTTCCTCCATTGTTCTCCCTCTTCTATTACTCCTGACATTTGTTGCTTTGGTGAAATTTGAGAGAGAAGGATTTGAGCACTTCTTGTGTTCTTTATTTGCATTGGTTGCATCTTTTTATCCCTCCGGTTCGGCTCATTTGAGTGAGAGTCTGTGAGCTTGTTACTCTTGGAGGGTGACCTCCTAGATGGTTTGGTGGTTGTCATCGTGATGATCTCTTCATGGACAACTGTGAAGAGGTCCAGATTTCTCCTTCGTGGTGATTGTGAAGTAGTTGTTGAGCTTTACATCTCCGGAGTGAAGGAAAAGCTAGTCATAAGAAGAAAAAAAGGGCCCTTACTTCGTGTAGGGGTTTGGAGGAGAAGGTGAACTTTCGTAACTCTCGGGGAGTCCTTCGTGGTAATCTGCACCTATCCAATGGTGACTACCTTTCTTTGTGAAAGGAAACATCGGGATACATTTGCGTCTCCGCATGATTCTAATATTTCTTTACCCGACTTTATTTCCTTGTGATAGAGTTCAAGTTTGAAGTTATATAGATCTTGTTTATCACTTGTGAGGTATCTCTTAAACTCATCTTGTTTAACTTAAATTGTTGGTGCACTTGGTTGAATCTAGCATATGGAGAGGTTTTGTGTTTGAAAACAAAACGAGTAGTTTATTTTCACACTCTCTCAAGCCATTGTTCTTAAAACGCTTATTGACCCACCCCCACCTCCCACACCAAACGACATCTCAATCTTTCAGTTGCATGATCTGATTCAGCTAACTTCGTATAGACTTAAAATTCCTTCCTTCCCGCAGATTTGGAGTTGGCGACGAGCATCCAACGACGCCTTGACTTGACACTGCAGGAGGTGAAAATGGTGGACAAATATCGATGGAAGAGGATGCGGCTAAGCTAGGTGTTGGAGAACTGAGAGAAAGAAATAGGTGGCTGGTGACGGGAGAGAGGGCTGGAGTCTGACACTCTCAGTCTCATTGTAGGGCCGTTATTTTCTTTCTTTTTTTTGACGAGGGAGTTTTTAACATGACCTAAAAGGCACCCGACCCTCCTACCTAGGAGACTAATCAAGTTATAGAGTGTGTCATATTCCCTAATAAATACGTCGATCGTATTTAAAATTGCGAACATTATGCCTTCAACTTTTTTGGCAGCAACTCGCTGGTCCATTACCAACTTTCTCGTATGGACCTTGTCAAGACTACTAATCGTGCACGTGCAATGCATGTTTTAAATTTATTTCTCAAAGGCTCGTTCTCTGAATTTTTTACGCTGCGGTCATGAGCGATTAATGCAAACATCGCAGAATAATTTGTCTTGTAGCTTAAAAAATAATTTTGAAATCCAAATGATTTCTTCATTTCAACTGAAAAGGGAAGAAATCACCTCTATTCAATTGTGGAAATAATACTAATAACAACCTCATCATCTAAAATAAATAAGAACTTGTGAAAATAGAATATTGAACGGAGAGAGCTCAAACTTGCCTACAATAATAAGAATGTCAATGTGTTCACAGAATCTTGCAGAACATGAACTTTGCTTCTTTCATTAGGTAGCACAAAATAGTATGGACATGCCCTTTTTCCATAAGCAGTATCATACTTGGCTAAATCAGAATGTATAGAGCATGTGCAATGGACACATGATATGAGTTTAATGTATACAGAAGACCATATATATAAGCAAAAGATCACTAATGAAAAAAAGCAAATCTCCAAGTAACATGCGAACATGTTTGGTAATAGTAAATAAATGCTAGCTCGCTTCGAACCCTCAGTCATATAAGCAAATAAATGCTTCACCGAGGAAGTATTCGGCAGGGGTTCTTCGATGGGATCGACGCCCTCGTACATGTCCCTCCTGTATAAGACAACCCTTTTGACATGCTCTCGTACCGACATGTCAACACGTACGTGCTCCCTAACACCTAAATCATATAATAAGCAAGAAGAACATGAGCTATATAACACAAAAGCAAATCAAAAAGTTATATATATATTTGATTACTTACTTTGTAGAAACCAATGCCGTTCTATTGTTGGGTTAATGGTCACAAATGATAGAGTAGTGGCATCTGTGCTATCAAGTGATCCTGAAAATTTTTTCCGAAAATTATTAAATATATGTGCATTTAATACGTAGATACATAAATGCAAAATAAATCTTACTCGAAGCATGATGAACTTTCATATTTAATTAATGAGATTAGAATGGCATTATCCGGCTCGGCTAGCAGTAGTGCATTGCCGTAGCAGTCTGTGCATTCTCCATGAAGGCGAAGAAATATGATGTCTTTGTTGCTGTCTACCACAGCCACTTCTCTCACGCCGTTAGGCGCAAGTTCGTCAATTTCGAACGGGCCGACGTACATCAGGACGCCGGCCACACCTAGGAAAAATTTTAGAATCAATAAAGTTTTATGACAATCTAAGGTAAAATTCTAATGTAATCACAAAAATTATTTACCAGTTAGTGATCCATCAGGGAGAGCAAAAATATCCGTCATCCTAACATTCATATGAATAGTACATGAAGCTTTTCTTAAAAAAAATTCAAGCAAATACGATAGATAGTCTACTTATACCAATTCATAGTTTACCTTGGACAAAACAGATGCACTGGCCCGACGGCGCTACGACACCACCAAATGAGAAAGAAATGTGCTCTCGCAATCACGGCGTCTAGATTGAATCACGGCAGTGAAAGGAAACTAATCGATCAATCTGGGAATGATACGTTAGGTTCTGGTCATATTTATGTTCTCTTGGTTCTATTATTAGCAATGGATAAAAGGTTCCTACGACGCTTGATGAATGAATGGTTCACATTTTCCATACATTTGGATCCTATATCATGAATGGTTCTGGCCACTCGAAGTGATACATGAATGAATGGTTATGGCCACTCGAAGTGACACATCGATGCCTATATTTGGAATAAATAGAAAATATTTTTTTAACTAAACAGCCACACAGCCATGGAGAAGGGATCACGAATCAATTCGTCGGGGTCGGCGGGAAAGAAGATCGGAGCAGAGAATGGAGAAGGGATCATTTAAAGTGCATGCCAGACTGAACAACGCATTCCTAACCAAGCCCTTACCACATCCCAATTCTGCATCTAACCTTAATGAAACTGAGCAAGAGAGCAAAATACATCGAATGAAAAACTGAAGGAAGCTAAACTAAACAGCATGGAGAGCCATAGGCTTTGCCTCATAACGCCAAAACAGAAGGAAATTCAGTCAGGTTCAAGGGGTCTCTCGATCAGAGCAAGCACCCTTCTAATCACAACTCGAACGGTAATTTTGCACGTGCAATGCACGTGTATTTACATTACATCACAACTCAAATATACATTTGTATTCCGCATGGTTCATATCCGGAGCAAACTATACATGTCGTGCTACGATAAAAAAAAATCCTAACTCAATGTGGAGCGATAATTCAATTTTTCAGTCATGTATGCTCAACGATTGATAAAATAAATTCTCCCTTACACCCATCATTTAAGTCTCACCATGGGCTATAAACATGATTAATAAAATACATAAGTATTACAGAAATATGAAAACTGCAGCACATAAAAACTGTTGGATGGAAATATGAATAAAAATAGTAGATCATTTGAGTCGGTCCATGTAAAGGATTATAACAGCTACAATTTCTTGAGAATCCTAGATAAGAATACAAATTTAATGCAAATTTCAGATAGTGTCTCTACTCCGTTCATCCAGCAAGCCAACCACGGCAAGGAAAACCCTTTAAACATCATGTATTAGGCCAGCAATGGGCTGAGTTGAAGTTCCTGCTCCACAGCTGAAGCCTGCATGCCTGGCACCTCTCTGTTCTAAATCAGAATCTTGTGCCTTCAGGTGTCCATGTAAGATATTCAAGGAGTGACATCACTGATCACTAATAGACTGTCGTCTGTAATTAAGAGAGAGCATGAACATAGTAAAAAAGCTAGGCAGCAACATTGTGACTATCCACATGCAAATGAAATCACTGATAAAACAGTTCCAAGAAAAATCAGTGATAAAATGATATTAATTTGCCACCATACACACTCATGCCAAATAAGCCATCGAGCTGAAGAGACTACTACACAGAAACAACGGCAATAACAAGGCAACTTGTTTTCCCGACAGTAACCGAGCAACCTCAGGTTGTATTATTTACTGATAAGACATGCTAGAAGCAAGAGATATACACAAGCCTCCAAAAGTTCAGGTTATTTCGTGCACTCACCAAATGACTAACCAAGTGAGTTCCTTTCGATGTGAAGGATTTTGTGTGAAGACACGACCTACAATGCTGGAACATTTCATTAAGGCTAATCATATTTATTCTTTACAAAAATGGATGATGACACTAAGATGTCAGAAAACAACAATGATGAAATTGGAGATAACTGACATTCATGCAAATTAACTTGTGAAATGCAGAAAATTTAATGCTATGCATGAATTAGTGCCCTGAAACTCCTATGCCGTTTCAATATGAGTTTGAAAAGAACAGTGCAATGAGGAAAAAATCCACATGGTGCTCTTGCAAGAAAAATAAATGAGTGCAACCTTAGCGAAGATAAGACACATCAATACTGATATATTCCTTGACAGACATGTACAGCAGTGAAAATGAATATGATATACAATCTGGACAGACATTATCAAAAACAGGCAAATAGTTTGAGCTGAACTTGCCTAACAGAAACAATATTTTTCTTTCAATTGATTTACAAGAAGAACAACAGAAAATCCACATGAATCCGGAAAGGGAAAAATCGTTGTTGCATTTAACTATGAGCAAGATGAGCCCACTGACGGCTACGTGTTGGTGAACCCCAAGAGGAAGGTTATGATGTAGACAGCAGAAGTTTTCCCTTGAGAAATCTACCCAAGGTTATCAATCCAGTAGGACTTGACGATCTATCGGAAGGTTGTTGATGTTGACTCCCCCTGGCGCTAGGGAGCTTGCACCAACGTGGAATCTGCACAGACACAAACCAGAACTTTGCCCAACACGAAACAGAGAGGTTGTCAATCTCTCCGGTCTTGCAGAAACAAAGAGTTAAACGTATGGTGTGGAAAACAGCAGGAAAAACAGCAAGTAACAGGAAACAGATGATTGCAGCAGGTTGTGTAAACAGTATGAGGAAATTGGACCAGGGTCCACAGTTCACTAGTGGTGTCTCTCTCAGAACAGATAACTAGCATGTTGGGTAAACAAATTACAGCTGGGCAATTGACAAATAGAGAGGGCATAACAATGCAATACATGCCAAGATGTCTACTATGAAATCTAGTTGGGCATTACAACAAAGTACATAGACCGTTATTCCAACCGCATCTATGCCTAAATAATCCACCTTCAAGGCAGCATCCGCATCCTGTTCAGTATTAAGTTGCTAACAACAGATTATTGCATGAAGTAAAGTGTGTAATGTAATCAATACAAGTGCCCTTGGACACTGCACCAATGTTTTATCCCTAGTAGCAACAGCACATCTACCATCTTAGACCTTTCTGTCACTGATCCAGATATCTAGAGACTGAACCCACTATCGAGCATAAATACCCCCTCTTGGAGTCACAAGCATCTACTTGGCCAAAGCATCTACTAGCAACGGAGAGCATGCAAGATCAAGAGCACATAGATAAACAACTTGAATAAACATGGTATCAATATTCATCGGATCCCAGCAAACACAACATCTAGCATTACAATAAGATGATCTTGATCATGTTAGGCAGCTCACAAGATCTAAACATGGAGGCACAAGGTAGAGAGACAACCATCTAGCTACTGCTATGGACCCGTAGTCCAGGGGTGGACTACTCACGCATCACTCCGGAGGCAGGCATGGTGATGTAGAGCCCTCCGGTGATGATCTCCCCTCCGGCAGGGTGCCGGGAAGAGCTTCAGAACTCCTCCGATCTGAGATTGACGATGACGGCCGCGACGGAACTTTTCGTGGAATATGATCGACCGTAATAGGGTTTTCGCGTCGCGGAGAATATATAGGCGAAGAGGCGGCGTCGGTGGCCGAGGGGGGCCACCACGCCATAGGGGGGCGCGGGCCCACCCTGGGCCGCGCCCTAGTGTGGCGTGGCCCCCTGGTGGGTCTGCTCCGACTCCCCTTTGGACTCCGTGATCTCCTCGTGATATTATTGACGATGTCTTTTGTTTCGTCCAATTCCGAGAATATTTCCTTAATAGATTTTCTGAAACCAAAAACAGCAGAAAACAGGGAACTGGCACTGTGGCATCTTGTTAATAGGTTAGTCCCAGAAAATGCATAAAAATGATATAAAGTGTAACCAAAACATGTAGCAATTGATATAATAACAGCATGGAACATCAAAAATTATAGATACGTTTGAGACGTATCAAGCATCCCCAAGCTTAGTTCCTGCTCGTCCTCGAGTAGGTAAACGATAAAAACAGATAATTTTTGAAGTGACATGCTACCAACACAATCTTTGATCAAATAACAATGTAATGCACATGATCTGAATGAAGTGATCCAAGCCAATGGTCTATAGTTTGCAAGCAAGTAAATAAAGAGTAAACATAAGTGATCACACAAGTGCAAACTTTCATGAATAACACTATAAAACATTTAGAGATATAATAGTCTAACATAATAGTTAGCTCACAGCAGCAATAATTCTCAACATGAAAGTGTTTGTATCAACACAAAGGAAGATAATAGCTTCAGCATTTGCTTCAACTTTCAACATGTATATCATATAGATAATGTCAATGCAAAGAATATGATCAACCAAACACAAAGTTATGTAAAAACTGTTATACTGGAGTTGACAATGATGTTTGCTTAAGTAGACAGAAAGAAGTGGGAAAACTGACTCAACATAAAAGTAAAAGAATGGCCCTTCGCAGAGGGAAGCAGGGATTAACATCATGTGCTAGAGCTGTAGTTCCCGAAGGCATATAGAGAGCATAAAATATTGTTTTGTAAGGTAATGGTGTATACAGGTGTCAACAAATCAGCAAATAGGCAATACTCTACTTCACTAGTTGATCAAACTTTACAAGAGCGGCTCCCATGAAGGACGTTATTTCTACCAGCGGGCAGATCATCCCTCTTCTCTTTTGTTTACACACTTGTGAACATTGCTTGACTGACGAATCAGGGGCAAAAAGATGTGAAGAGAATTGTTTGGTTAAAGTTGTAATTAATTGGGACTGGGCACCCCGTTGCCAGCTCTTTTTGCAAAATTATTGGATAAGCGGATGTATATGCCACTAGTCCAGGTGTGTAAAATTTGATCAACCAGGAAATAAAGACCACCTATCTACGTCCTTATGAGCTTTTCAAGTAGTGACACAAAAAGGAAATGTAACAGTTTTGAGTAGTTAGTAGATAGCACATGAAGAAATTTACTTGGAATGGTGAAAACACCACATAATAGGTAGGTATGGTGGACACAGGTGGCATGGATTTGGCTCAAGGTTTTGGATGTACAAGAAGCATTCCCTCTTAGTACAGAGTTTAGGCTAGCAAGGTTATTATAAGCAAACATCATTATCAACTGGAATAGCAAGAGTGTACATAAAACACAAGGTTTGACGAACCATAGACTCCCACTGTCTTCCTTGTTAACACATAGCCTTCATCCAAAAATTATCTAGACTACTATGGACTTCCAATTATGCAACAGATTATTATAGCAGAAAATCCTTATAGTAGTTCTTCATTAATAGCCATTACTTACATGATGCACAAGCTTAAACATTAATTACTTGACAGCTCAAAACAATTGGCAAGCATCAAATTACTCAAGACAACGATCTAAAAAGATTCATGTAAGCATTTTATACCACTACCACATGCATAGCATTTTTCTGGTCCAACCAAACACCAATCAACTTATTTGACAACTCTCCAAACAGATATAAGTGAAGCAAGAGAGTACTTTCTTCAAAAGAAACTGAAAGCTCTAACAAGAGATACATGAAAAACTGAGAGCTAACAGCAATAACAGCAACTAGACAGGAATACTCAACAAGTATAAGTGAAGCACAAGAGTATTCTAATGAAAAAGTGGAGCGTGTCTCTCTCCCAAACATGAATACTAGGATCCAACAAGTATAGCACAGCAAACAAAACAAAACAAACTGAAAACAAAAACACACTGACGCTCCAAGGAAGAGTACACTAGTATGAAGCAATAAAAATATAGCACCATTAGAGATGACCTGATAATTTGTAGATGAAGAAGGGGATGCCTTGGGCATCCCCAAGCTTAGATGCTTGAGTCTTCTTGAAATATGCTGGGGAGGTAAGCCTCCCCAAGCTTAAGCTCTTCACTCTTCTTGATCATGTAATATCATTCTCCTCTATCAACACTTGAAAACTTCCTTCACACCAAAACTTAACAGCTTTTCTCATTAGCAGGTTAGTGCACTAAAAGATAATACTTCAAAGTTCTAGCAAAGACAAAACTCACAAGCCAACTATTTTAAACATTAGCCACTGTTACTAGGCTCAAGTGGGCACTTTTACACGAAAAGAAACCACTTAAAAACTTGTAAAAGAGAGAATGCAAAATAAAAGACAGAATCTGTCAAACCAGAACAGTCTGTAATGACGAATTTTTTCGAGGCACTTACGATGCTCAGATGAAAACTTTTGAAATAATGAAAGTTGCGTAACATCATCAGGAACATGCACAAAAAGTTTCAGCATTTTTCGATTTTTTCTGATTTTCTACTGAATTAAACGGTGACGAACAGCAATCTGTCCCAATGCAGTCCCGAAAATAAAAACCAACTTTGCATTAGTAACTCTCCTTGGCACAACAAAACAGCAAATAAAAGATACAAAGGAGTTGCTACAGAGGTAAACAAGCATCCTTGACTAATACAAAATAAAAGAAATAATGGGTTGCCTCCCAAAAGCGCTTTCTTTTAATGCCTTTTAGCTAGGCTAGAAGATTTTAATGATGCTCTCATAAGAATAAGAGTTGAAAAACAAAAGAGAGCATCAAGAGGCAATATCAAACACATTTAAGTCTAACCCACTTCTATGCAAAGGAATCTTATAACAAAACAAATTATTGAAGCATAAAGCAACTAGCATAGAAAGATGAAACAAATATAACTTCAAAACTTTCAACATAAAGAGAGGTGTTTTAGTGACTTGAAAACTTTTACAACCATATTTTCCTCTCTCATAATAACTTTCAGTAGCATCATGAACAAACTCAACAATATAACTATCACATAAAGCATGCTTTTCATGATCTACAAACACATAATTTTTATTAAGCTCGAAAACAGTGGGGTTATTAAACCCACTTTTGACAATAGTAGTATAATTAATATCATTAGCAATATAGGACCATCATCAAGAGCATTATCATATATAACATTAGGGAGCACATTTTTACTTTCTGCAATTTCCTCTTTTACTTGAGTCAAGGAGGATGTTTTTTCAAATTTATCAAAAGAGATATTTCAATAGAATCATGACATTCAACAGTATAGCACTCTTCCTCCTTAGATAGGCGTGGAGGGCAATCATATAATGTAAGAGTTAAAGAGTTACTATCATTAGAAGGTAGATCCTCCTTTTGTCCATCACTCTCTTCCTCTTTTTCATCCAATGAGCTTTCAGTTTTAGCAGTTTCTTCTCCACAGGTTCCTGAAAGGTAGCAAGTTGTTCTGGAGAATAAATTTTCTCAAGAAATTCAGTGATATAAGGATTATCATTATAATATTCAAGGCAATAACCAAGTATAGCATAATTCTCAGTTCTATAAGGAGCATCATCATTTTGAATATAACCAGCAATTTCATAGGCACCCTTAAAAACAAAAAATTCTTCAATTCGCTCAAGATTACCAAAGTCATAATTTCCTTTAGCATAAGCAGCCAAAGTTTCATTATCATTATAATCACATTGGAAAGGGAGGTGTTTATGCCTTCTACAACATAAAGATTCATTAAAGCAGTAGGATTCATCATAAGTAGAGCACAAGTTTTTAGCAAAATAATTCAATCTACTTATTTGTTCCCATAAATATTTCCCTTTTTGAGACAAGCGGTATTCCTTATAGTAATTATGTTGTTCCTCCGCGAACCCACTTAGCCAATAAGATTTTGTTTCAAACAGAGAAGACATTGATAGCAAATAAATAACTAGACATAATAACAAACCGAAATAAACTAGATGCAAGAAACTAATTTTTTTTTGGGTTTTTGATTTTTAACAGCAAGCAAAACAAAACTAAAACAAGACAAAAACAAAGTAAAGAGATTGGAACTGAGAGACTCCCCTTTCCAATAGCCTCCAAGTCCCCGGCAACGGCGCCAGAAAACAGCTGGTGCCTGGTTGACGGGAGAGTATTTGAGGATGATGATGGTGATGATGAGTACTTCCCCGGCAACGGCGCCAGAAAACAGCTTGATGGCTACGTGTTGGTGAACCCCAAGAGGAAGGTTATGATGTAGACAGCAGAAGTTTTCCCTTGAAAATCTACCCAAGGTTATCAATCCAGTAGGACTTGACGATCTATCGGAAGGTTGTTGATGTTGACTCCCCCTGGCGCTAGGGAGCTTGCACCAACGTGGAATCTGCACAGACACAAACCAGAACTTTGCCCAACACGAAACAGAGAGGTTGTCAATCTCTCCGGTCTTGCAGAAACAAAGAGTTAAACGTATGGTGTGGAAAACAGCAGGAAAAACAGCAAGTAACAGGAAACAGATGATTGCAGCAGGTTGTGTAAACAGTATGAGGAAATTGGACCAGGGTCCACAGTTCACTAGTGGTGTCTCTCTCAGAACAGATAACTAGCATGTTGGGTAAACAAATTACAGCTGGGCAATTGACAAATAGAGAGGGCATAACAATGCAATACATGCCAAGATGTCTACTATGAAATCTAGTTGGGCATTACAACAAAGTACATAGACCGTTATTCCAACCGCATCTATGCCTAAATAATCCACCTTCAAGGCAGCATCCGCATCCTGTTCAGTATTAAGTTGCTAACAACAGATTATTGCATGAAGTAAAGTGTGTAATGTAATCAATACAAGTGCCCTTGGACACTGCACCAATGTTTTATCCCTAGTAGCAACAGCACATCTACCATCTTAGACCTTTCTGTCACTGATCCAGATATCTAGAGACTGAACCCACTATCGAGCATAAATACCCCCTCTTGGAGTCACAAGCATCTACTTGGCCAAAGCATCTACTAGCAACGGAGAGCATGCAAGATCAAGAGCACATAGATAAACAACTTGAATAAACATGGTATCAATATTCATCGGATCCCAGCAAACACAACATCTAGCATTACAATAAGATGATCTTGATCATGTTAGGCAGCTCACAAGATCTAAACATGGAGGCACAAGGTAGAGAGACAACCATCTAGCTACTGCTATGGACCCGTAGTCCAGGGGTGGACTACTCACGCATCACTCCGGAGGCAGGCATGGTGATGTAGAGCCCTCCGGTGATGATCTCCCCTCCGGCAGGGTGCCGGGAAGAGCTTCAGAACTCCTCCGATCTGAGATTGACGATGACGGCCGCGACGGAACTTTTCGTGGAATATGATCGACCGTAATAGGGTTTTCGCGTCGCGGAGAATATATAGGCGAAGAGGCGGCGTCGGTGGCCGAGGGGGGCCACCACGCCATAGGGGGGCGCGGGCCCACCCTGGGCCGCGCCCTAGTGTGGCGTGGCCCCCTGGTGGGTCTGCTCCGACTCCCCTTTGGACTCCGTGATCTCCTCGTGATATTATTGACGATGTCTTTTGTTTCGTCCAATTCCGAGAATATTTCCTTAATAGATTTTCTGAAACCAAAAACAGCAGAAAACAGGGAACTGGCACTGTGGCATCTTGTTAATAGGTTAGTCCCAGAAAATGCATAAAAATGATATAAAGTGTAGCCAAAACATGTAGCAATTGATATAATAACAGCATGGAACATCAAAAATTATAAATACGTTTGAGACGTATCACCCACAAATCTTGCTCTATGTGAATTAAAACAGCTGGAGTTTAACTCGAACGGTACTGAAAACAATTGCATAGTCAACTATCAAAAAGCATATATTTATAGTAGAAGATCACATTACGCACCTGTAACTCTTCATGAATCAATACAAACACCTTATGCATCAATGTATAACCGTTTCATCCCTGCAACACATCCCTGTACACAATGTTCTTTGTGCTTTTTCCCGTGTCATCAATGTCTTTATTTGGCTTGGCCAAAATCCGAGTGGTTTGCCTTGACACACCCCTGGACAGCGCAACATAAAGCTAGCCATGAGAGAACACTGGCTCCGGGAGGTAAATACCAACATTTGGAATCGTTTGACCCTGGGCTTTGGTAATGGTCATGGCAAAACTCAACCGGATCGGAAACTGTTTCCTCTTGAACTTGAAAGGAAGTGAAATGTCCTCCGAGGGCGACAAAGGGATCCTTAGTACGAACACTCTACATCCAGCATGTTGTCCACCAACAATCTCGGCATCAATTGCATTATCTTGGAATGCTCTAATCATCAATCTTGTTCCATTGCACAACCCGTTGTGAGGGTCGAGATTTCGGAGAAGAATGACAGGACAATTAACTTTGAGTTTCAATATATGCGGGGGCAAACCATTTGGAGTGATGGAGTTTAGATAGTCAATTGTGTAGTTGTTGTGTGCATCATCCTCGACGGAGTCAAAGCTATAATATATCTTTTCTCGGCCAGGAAACCTATCGATCATCTTTTTATTCAGATCGTCCACATATTCATTCTTGGTTGAAAGAATGGCACGTGAGCTCATGTATGACCCGGATGTGGCATTCTCATGAAGCAATGGGAAGATGTCTTCGATAAGCTTATTGACTGGTTCTTCAGTGGGAGCATAAGGAATAACAATGTCATCTGGAAGACGTATGTAATCGGCGCCGATCGTCTCTTCTGTCCCTTCACCAATTCTCAGGAGGTAACTGGAGAACCACGGGTCAGTCTGTGCCCTCATATTGCGCTTGAGGCTTATCTTCCTAACCTTCTCCCACAAGTAAGATCTCAGTAGCGTAGCGTCAGTGATCTGTGCTCTCGTCCCACGGGTCACCACGGGAAGGACCTGTCTAAAATCTCCTCCAAACACGATGACCTTCCCACCAAATGGCAAATCACATTCCATGATGTCCTGTAGGGACCTATCAAGTGTCTCCACTGTTTGACGCTTTGTCATGGCAACTTCGTCCCAGATTATCAAAGATGCCCTAGAAAGCAGCTTTGCGGTACCACTCTCCTTGGTGAAATTGCACATGCTGCTGTCGGTGAGCCTAATTGGAATTTTGAACCTGGAGTGGGCGGTGCGTCCACCAGGCATGATCGATGCTGCTATACCACAGGTTGCAGTTGCAATAGCTATTTTCCCCAAGGAACGAACCTTAGCAAGGAGGGCCTTGTATAGGTACGTCTTCCCGTGCCACCCGGACCATCGACAAAGAAAATCCGGCTCTTGTTGTTGACGACATGAGAGAGGATTTCATCAAAACCAGCACGCTGCTCTATGTTAAGAGTTGTAAACAAATTTATGTCGGCTTTGTCGAAAATGACCGACAACTCCTCTTGAACCTCTCTATAGTGACCATTGGAAAGCTCGTCATCAAGAGGATCCAAATCCGGGAGGCCATAACTTTTTATATCCTTCCCCATTGAATGCACCAAATCCCTAATGTCTCTAAGGACCATCTGCTCTACTGCGGCCAGGTTGGAGTGGCTACGACGGTAGTCATCAGACATTGCATCAAGGTGCTTCTCCCACAATGATCGGATTTTGGTCACCTCGCAAAACACCAGAATGGTTGCGAAAAGCCTTCTTAGAGCATATGGCATCTGGAAAGTAGCAGACTCGGTCAAGCAGTCATCAAGGGACTTGTTAGTCTCTATCAGACCTCGATGCTCACACGATTCTCTGAAAGTAGAGTACCGCTGGCCATGCACAGTTCTCAAATCCTCAAATGATGTTGCACCTCTGACATGATGCATGAGCACTCTCAAAAAGTACCTCTCACCTTCAGCAGAATTAGCATACACAATTCTTCCAACTTGCCCGCGCCCTCTTAGTTTTCTTCGCTGCCACTTCTTGGTACCCTTAATCCACCTATAGAACTCTGGGAACTCTTTGTACAAGATGTTCCTCGCGCAAGAGTCCACCTGGTTCATCTTGAAATATTCAGTGAGCATGTACTGGAAGAAGCAGGCCTGCTGATGACATCTTGTAGACTATCGCCCTCTTTGAATGCAATAGTATGCATATTTTCCAAATGGAGCTGAAGTTGGAGAACAGAAGGAGAGATACCGAACATTGGAAAAGCGCAAATCCTGTAGACCGCCTCTTGTGGCCCCACGAATCTAGCATCTCTGTATGTTTAATCTCATTGATTACTCCACCATCTACATCAGCTGTTGGGTCGACTGAGAATGACGCTCGATCATGTCCTTTATAGATATACTTGAATAAATACTTAACTGCCTTGATGCTAGAGCAAGCTTCAACATTGATGTGACAATTGTACCGCATAAGCAGACCAGGGTTGTATGGGACAACCCATCTATTATCCAGTTCAGCTCCTCTGACCTTCACTACAGGACCATCTCGTATCCTCCTGTAGATAGGATATGAGTCCTTTCCTTGCTGCGTAGCATCACATAACTGCCGAGGATAACGAAATCGGCATTCACCATCTATCATGCAAGGACTGTGTTTCCGAAGAGCACCACAAGGACCGTGTAGCATATGCTTCACCACCAGAGCATGCAATACAGGGTACCTATCCATGTCAGGGATTTCTGCTGATATCACCTTGTCATACTCGTCTGGGTTTGTTAGCTTGCTGTCCGAGCGCATGATCAGAAGCATGTGTTCATGTGGCAGCCCCCTCTTTTGAAACTCAGTAACATGGACATATGAAGCAACCTCACCAAAGTACTTCTTCTGGATCAAAAGATCTTTCATACTACGCAATTTGGCCCTGTATACTCTCGCCACAAGGTCTGGACGGTCTTGGGTGTCTGCCCGGGTTCAAGCCTGGATGTAATCTCCTCCCAGTGCGGGTTGCAAGTCATGGTGATGAAATAATCAGGCTTCCATACCGCTGGACTAACGCCATTGCATCAAGAAATCTCGCTGCATGTCTCGGTCACCACCTGGAAAAGTCCGCGGTAGCACAATTCTCTTGCCAACCTGAGAACCACGTGTCTCGCCCGCATCCATGACGTCAACAACACCCTAACAAACAGATGAATCAAAACTTCAGTAGTTGGTAAACGGAAAAGGTTTCTTGTTGGAAGGCTCGCCTTAATTATTTTTATTCAATATAGAACGTTATGATACCTGGTATAGATCGACACGAATGAGTTTCTGATTCTCAGGCTTAGAGTAGAAATCAAGTCTCATGGTCTCCATCTTGATATACATGTCAACAGCCCATTGCTGGAAGCCGCGTGCACCAAATAATATAATGTTAAAAAGGTGTTTTCTGCATTGTAGTTGAAACAGTAGTACTCCCTTGCGCTGACAAATTTTCTGGACTTTCCAGCATCGTCACCATCCTCCTGGTCCTCTTCACCATCTAGGGCAGATATTCAAAAAAGAACTCATCAGCAATGATCAATGAATAAAAAGGTGAACACGTTAGAAGCATCAGGACAATTACCTGCTGCATCATCCGTGTTTGATTCATCATGTACATTTGAACTACGATCTAGAACTGGGAAGTCCTCACCCTCGGTCCCATCCTCGTTGTTCTCTTCAACAACCGGAGCCTCTCCGTCATACGGCATCCAACGGTTCCATCCAGTTTCCCCTCCCGGAAAGAATAATGGATACGCCAAAGGATCATAGCAACCATAGTAAGCTCTGATGTATATGGGACGATCACCTTTGCCATGCAAGACAACTTGCCTATCAAAAGTGTTTAATGGATCGCTCCCTTCTACCCACATCGCAGCCACCTGGGAAACTGTGGGGGCATTGTACCTTCGTTGGTCCAGCCTTATGTCCGTGTTCAATGAAATCTTATATTCTTCTATATTAGGAACATAGCCCATGCTCTTAAAAACTTGCACCTATGGGTTGTCTTTAAGTATCTCTAGAATCTTCCGTATGAGATTTATATCAAGATCCGGAGACCGCTTTGCTCTATGTTCCAAGGTTTCATCAGTATCATAGATGTAGAGCTACAGATGTCTAGGACCTTGACCACCGGGCACCAGATCATCCGCCTTATAGTACAATGCCCCTTGTGCACAGAAGGTATATACACCGGTTCTCGCCGCATTGCTGACCCTAGGATCCAGGGTGACCGCAAGGCTTGTGAAAGAGAAGTGGCTGTTGTAATACCTTATGTGCTTTCTAAAATATTTTGCATCATCATCAACCTGACTTGTAAACAACCGACGCAACTCCGCAGGAACTTCAGGGGTAACTATCTTGACCTTCCTTTTCTGCAACAGAATGCGGGACCCTCAAATTGGATCCTACTTGCACCACAGTGTTTGCAATCTGGTACTGATCTCAAAACATGATGCTTGGTTGGTAGATTGTGGTACACGTAGTCATAAGGATCCACATTCTGTGTACTTTCTGGAGCAACACCACTTGTCACTCTCCATGAATCGAACCCATCTCCTGCCAAGATATAATAGATGAAGGTCAAAAATAGATGCGCAAAAATTGATAACAGAAGAATACATCTATATCAATAATTTTATATCCAAATAATTTACCTTGGCCACGGTAAATCCTAGACTCATCATCATCATCATCAAATATCGAGTGTTGTTCATCTAGCTCAAAAATGCATGTCGTATCGGAATCTGTATAGGTAAATGTGTATCAAATAAATGAAACGACAACCAATAACATAATGCATTTTTAGGCTCCAAAAAAAGGTTAATATTAGCACTAGTAGGAAAACAGCTATCAGTGGCGCACCAAATTAGGATTCTGTGGCGCACCCCCAGAATTGCTGGGTGCGCCACAGAATCCTCGCCACTAAATTTTTTTTCTGTGGCGCACCATGGGCGTGCGCCACAGAAATCCACTTTCTGTGGCGCACCTGGCCTGGCATTTCTGTGGCGCACCTGGCTGGTGCGCCACAGAATTCTGAAAAAATTCAAAAAATTCAAAAACTGCAAAAAAAAATTAAAAAGTTTCAAAAAAATCAGAAAAATCAAAATATGAAATAATATGAAAAATCCTAATTATTGGAATTATTTTCAGATTTTTTGAACTGATACCTTCCCGCTAGGTCACCCATCCTCAAATTGCTCCAACCCTAGCACGCTTAACTTCTAAGTTCCACCCACTTCACCTACCCTTGTGCTACTCAAGTTCTTATTGATATATATATATCATATGAATCCTCTTAAGTCTTCTATGTGTATATGTTATAAACGTGTGTTTTTAAATTTCAGATTTTTCAAAAACTTCTAAACTTTCAAAAGGAGATTCAAAAGTTTCAAAAGATCCAAAAAAATTCAAAAAATCCAAAAAATCAAAAAAAATCCAAAAAATTCAAAAAAAATCTAAAAAATCCAAAAATAATTAAAAAATTCCAAAAAAATAAAAAAAAAGTCAACAATCTTCTTTGTTATACATTTCTGTGTTTTTTTGGAATTTTTGAATTTTTTGAATTTTTTTTTTATTTTGCTGCGAAAAATCGTCTGTTTGAAATAACTTTTTTTTTCTTTTGAATTTGAGGAATCTGTGAATTGCTGACCGGGTAAACCCGGATGGATTCGAACTCGGATTTTTCTCACGTTTTTTTTTTGCATATAAAACGCGTTATTTCGACGTCGTATGCAAAAGTTATGGCCGTTACAAGATTTCTTTTTCATTTGTTGCAGAAAAGGTCAAAATTCATATTTCAAAATTTCTATACCTACTAGACACTCATACCTAACTACATGTCAAAGGATTTTATTTATTGAATTTTTTTATCATTTTCTTTTACTTCCTGCAAGACAAAAAAGGCGATCCACGGGGGGGGGGGGGGGGGGTGGGATTTGAAAGAAAAAAATTCTGTGGCGCACCTGCCCCTCGGATAACTTTCTGTGGCGCACCAGAAAGTCACATTTCTGTGACGCACATGGCTAGGTGCGCCACAGAAATATGACTTTCTGTGGCGCACCAAGCCTGGTGCGCCACAGAAATATATTTCTGTGCCGCACCAATTAAGGGTGCGCCACAGAATGTAACCTACCTATAAGGGTTTTCCCACTAGTGTAGATGTTAATGATCTCAATTATTTCAGTTGTTAATGATCTCAATTATTCTTATTTACCTCACTTAAATTCGATTTCAGCTTAATATTAGTTCACACGGTTCAGCAAAATAACTGATCAAGTGAATTCCAAGCTTCTACCCATCTCTCTGTGAAAAGGAGATAGTTGAAGCACAAATAACATGAGTTATGCTACTGTTCCACTAATTCACTTTCATCTACTATCTGTACCGAAATGACAAGGCTGGAATTTGGTTACTTGGTCACCTAAATGCTGCTACCAGATAAACAAACAGCCTGATGGTTACTTATTTGAATAACCCAAGCATATATGGTATTTGTATCTTTGTAAGGTACTGGCTGGCTGCTCCAAAATTACAGGTTGCAGCAAAATAGTGTAACTTGTAAACCTGGAGTGACCAGAACAGGGCATGTCTCATTAGCTGTGTAGCCTGAAGATTTATGGTACAAAGGTACAATTAGTACTCTAATAAAAAAATGAGCATACAAGCCTTTATTTGTTTGCTGAAAGTTTCAGATGGTACAGGTTCAGTTTAAAACTTATTTGGACAGCAAGATTTTCTTCAATTTAGGTCTGCAACCAAGGCATACACGTACAGAGCAAGCTATAGCAGTTTTCAGTTCCAGAGTATAACACTGATGTATGCATATCGATGGAAGTAAAACCATTCCAAGATGATTATAGGTAAATGTGTATCAAATAAATGAAACGACAACCAATAACGTAATGCATCTTTAGGCTCCAAAAAAGGTACTCCATTTTACCTTCCGATGCAGCATAGTGTTCAGTTGGCTCAAAAATTCCTGTAACATTTGTTGCCGATTTGTGAGACCCCTCCACGGAAATAACACCCTTCTGTTTGTGATCAATATTAACCCTGCTTACACCTGCAAATTTTTTATGTAGGCAGACATGAAATAATTAAGGCAGCAAGCATAGTCTATTATTAGAAACTGAATCAAATCGGCTGTTTGTACCATTTGTTTGTACAGAAGTCGGCGATATATGAGACACTTCCACAGAATTAACACCGATATGATTTCCAGCATTTTTTTCTTCGCGGGCAATGCGTAGCATCTGTAAAGAAGTCGCCTTTTGTTGAGGCGTCAATCTAGCAGATGATATGATACCCTGTCGAGTTTGATTATAAGATGAGCCAGGACGGTTCTCCATGTTGGATATCCCTGCAGGAGTACATGAGAAATATGAGACGACTCCCTCAGGAAAGCATTATCAGAGTCCATAATTTGTGAGAGCGGGGTAGATAAATGGCTTCATTAAATAAGATTCATAAGAGTAAGAAGAAATAGTAACATAATTAATTGGTGAATACACGGAGAGTACTGATCGATATGAACAGATACATGAATATACCTATTGGATCAATTGTGGATCCAGCTGTTGTAACAGCAATGTCAGTGTGGTGAGATGATGTACTGGTTTCCCGAATTGACTTCTTGTACTGACGGTTCTTATGCAACCATACCTCCTTCTCTTCACCCGTCATTGATGAGTACATTTCTCTATCATGTTGTAGTTTCTTTTCATAAGAATCACGTGTTCTTTTGGAACCTGCAGAACTGGATAGATTTTCCAACTGTCGAACGAATCTCATATCTCACTCATAAGCCGAATTTTTGTGTAGCCAATCACTATCATCAAATTCAAACCTAGATGAAACGTTTAGGGCCGTGTGAAGATGAGTACTTTTTGTGCTTGCATCTGCACATCTCCGGCAAATACACAATTAATCCATACTCCATTACAGGAAAATGATTGAATGGGGTGTATGTACCAGTTGTTGCCGATTTCTGAGACCCCTCCACACGCATGACACCCTTCTGAGTAACCCTCCTTACACCTGCACAATTTTACGTAGGCACACATGCAATAATTAAGGCATTAAGCAAAGTATAGTATCTCCACTAAGGAATCAAATGGGCTGTTTGTACCATTTGTGAATTAAGGCATTAAGCAAAGTATAGTAGGTGATGTGAACTTATATGCTCCTATCGATACCCCGTCATCTAGTGAACCTGCATGAAGGTAGCTTCTAAATGTCAGCCATGGTTTTAACAAAGGAAGTGCATATCTACATGAAAGAAAGGATTCATATGTTCAAAACTGGAGTACTTTCGTGAATATACATTGCCTTCAATATAATTTTTAGGAGTCTTATTAACCAACTATCGGCTGCAAGCAGTATATGAGCTCATACAGTTGTGGGAAATCAAGCAATCACACACATAAAGTATGGGTATGGGAAATAACCTATAAGCAGAGAATGACACGCGTTCTGTTTTAGCTGCTTGCATTACATTTATGTACTGATACATGTAGCTATGTTCTGTAGCTTCAACTGCACAAATACAAAGTATCTACAAAGGCAATCATGGAGATAGAACAAAATTTAGAACCTCAAAATTGGTTGGGCTGATACTTCAAGTATTTTCAACAGCATGAAACAGGATAATTAAAAAAAATCTAAATGACCAAATGCCAAATCAAAGCAGATACATATATGGTCCCGTACTATTTTTTAACTTCATTGTTTAAAAAATTACTTCACGACAGCAACTAAATCGAGGTGGTGCGTTCCATTACAGATTACATGTAAGGTCCAAGAAAAAGCCGCAATTGTAAGGATAATAGAATGTCCTTAACAGTGAACTCTCCAATATCTCACCAGATCACAAGAGCTTGAAGAAGAACTTGAAAAGGACACCTCTTCCAGAGAAAAGAATGGAAGTGACTTACTTTGGCAGTCTGTACATGCATGAATCTAAAAGGGGAAAATGGATCACCCATTAGTCATTAAATTAAATCAATCAAAAAACACTGCTAAAAACAATCTGTCCCCACATGGAAAATAGTGATATTTCCACTTTTTCCCACTACATTTGTTTTGTTTCTTTTTCATTTTCATATACCTCCCAAATATGACCTATTGAAAGACAATGATCTAGGTTAGGGCTGGGTGCGATTTACATGGAAGATAGATATAAAATGTTGCCAATTTCTCTCAGCGTACAAGTGCAATTGGGATACATAGTACAAGTGCAATTGAGTTTGAGAGTACACATGCAAATCAGGTTGACATAGAAGTGGAATTCAGATGAGAAATTGAAACACCTTCGACGGTCCTGGCCCAGGCAGTGTGAGTGTTTGACGGCCGTGACGGCGGCGGTCGTGGCTGTGCGGAGGTGGCGGGCTGTCCGGGACAGTGCCAGGGCGGCTGTGACGCTAGCGGAGGTTGGCGTCCGGCGGACGGTCTCGTCACGGCCGTGGTGAAGGGGCTCCTCGCGGCGGCGGTTGGCAGCCGGGCTCGCCGCGGCGGTGGGCGGCGGGGCTCCTCGCGGTGGTGGTTGGCAGCGGGTCGCCGCGGCGGTGGGCTTCTCGCGGCGGTGGTTGGCAGCGGGTCGCCGCGGCGGTGGGCGGCGGGGTTCGTCGCGGCGGTTGGTCGGCGGGGGCGAGGGGAGGCAGCACGTCTCGCGATCTTTTTTTTTTTGCGAGTAATAGCGATCGGTTTTCTTTTTCTTTTTGCGTGCGATTAAAAATTGCAGTGCGGGTGTGGCCTCATCATTGGGAGGTTCATGTGCGTTAGATGTAGCGGATGGACGGCTCTGAGGAGGGGGTATGACTAATGAGACCTCATCATTGGTTAAATCTGGATCATTGGATGATTGTCATCTGAGGGCTGACAATATTTGGACCAGCCAGGCTGGGGCTTTTAATATTAGTGGAGAAGAAGATTGAGAACAAGCAAACGCCCACCCCTGGGCGACCCATCCACGCTATCCACGTGGGGATCGCTGGGAGGGCAGGCGCGTATCGACAAGGACCTTTTGTCTCGTTTATGTTGCCTGGGTCGCGAGAGAAACCTAGCCCCAATCCCGTCTACATCCCTGCTACTCCCGCCGCCGCCCTCCCCAATCCGCTCTGCTCCTGCTGCAACCGCCCTCCCAATCCCCTCCCCCTGCTGCTTCCCTCCACTTCTCGCTACTCCACGCCGTCAGGGGCCGCCCTCAAGCTCCACCTCGTCGGTTCCCCACCGAGGGCTTTGCCTCCGTCGTCCCATGCTGCTCTCCTTTGTGCTCGGCGGCCGGACGGGGCGGGAAGAGGGATGGTTGCACAGGACGAGCAGCGCAGCTGCCAACGTCGGCCGCGGCGCAGGGTGAGCGCGGCTGCAATCCCTCAACGTCCAACACGAGGAGCGGGACAACCACTGGCGCACTCCGCCGTGTGGCCGTTGCTCCGCCGCACTGCAGCCGGTGGCAGGGTGGAGGATGCTGGGAAGCGGCACCGCTCCGCTGCTTGAATCGTGGCGACAACGGAGCTGGTGATGCCCATGCTCCAGCCACAGGGATGGACGACGACATCGAACCGATGTGAGCCCCCCATCCATCCTCTTTCCTGTGTCTTTTCCATATTTTCCTTTTCAATTTTTACACGCTGAGCTACAGGTTGGTTTTATCTGTGTGATTGCAGGGGTCGTGGTGCCAGTCTCCAGCCCAAACCTTATTGTCTACATTTTTTATATCTCTTCCAGGGCGCCACAAGATGTAGGAATAGACAGTGCCATATCATGTGAGCACCACATTTACTAGCCCTTGTTTACATTTCATTTCCTTTAAATTAGCCAATATAAGATTATTGGGTTCCCATGTAACTTGTGTAGATTCCATGTTTCCACTTTTTGTTCTTCTCTCTGAATGTTTGATTTTTTGGTACATATATTTTGCAGGCTGTTGGAAGGCAACACATTCTTGAAATTCCTCAAAGTAAGGTATAGGCAAGTTATCCTTGTTATGATGTCCAAATGTTCAGTGCTTGTTTCCTTGTGAATATATATATTTTAGTTTTTGTATTGGCACCTAAATCTCCAGGCAAATAATTTAGTGGGAATTATCCAATAGGTAAGCAAGGTGTTATGTAAGCTGTCAGCTAATGTGGAAGAGGTGTAGTGTAGGTTGGTGGTTTGATTGGTAATTCTGGGGAATTACCAGGTGCCTACAGATCACCTTATCAGATGCTAAAATTGAGATTGCGTGATTTGGCAAAGCTGACCCAAATTCTTCCTCGCAGCCTACTGAATCATTGGTTCTCTTGAAAATATCAACAAGGCTAGCCAGCTGATTACGGATGTCATACCAGGGGTCTGTTTTATTACCTATCTCATTTTTTCTTGTCGGTTTGATTTGCTTTGGATGATTACATATCTTTTCTCAAGTTGGTGCAGGTGATTCACCTACATATTTTTTCTCAAGTTGGTGCAGGTGATTCACCTACACCGCTGCTACAAGTTTTGGCACTCTGCAACATCTGGTGGCCATTTTTATCTGTGCTTACAAGGTGTATGATGAAAATCCGGTGTGGATGAGTAGGGGATGGTGAGGAGAATTGCGTGGTCTGCAAAGATATATCACTAGGTGCATAAATCTTAATTTTTCAGTTTTGTTTGGCAAGATGTAGCTACTGAAATTTATTTCTTCTTTTTTGTGTATATGAATGGATTCTACTGGATAACCCACTTTGATGCATAGTTGTTTAGTCAAAGTATCCTGAGGATAAAGTGGATATGTTCCTGAGGATAAAGTGGATATGTCCCTTAGAGATCAAGTTGGTTATTGCTAGATAATATGAGGTGGTCACTGAGATTGAGATTACGCATTGTTTTCCGTGTTATCGATGATCACTCGAAGTAGTGTACCTTATAATCCTATTTCTATATCAGCACCATGAGTGCGGTATAGGATGCACCTCTGCTTGAGAAAGTTATTTCCTGTGCAGTTCAATGACAGAATGCTGAAACCCTATGGTATCCATGCTGAAATCTAAATATCTAATGGTTCACCCAGTTTTTTTCTTACCGTTGTCCCCTCTTTGGAAATTTTTTCGTAACCATGATACTGATATACCTGTGATAGATGCTTGATGTAATCTGCCACTTTAGTAGGCAGTGCAATAAAATCAGCATAATTTTTTTTACTCTGTTAATATTCATATGATTCAATGGTTCTATTTTTCAGATCATAAACCACTTCTTCTGTTGAAGGGAGAAACTCCATTTGCTGCCAAGGACATACCAGCACAAAATCTTTTGTATCCTAGCTGCCCACGATCATTGTTCGCCTTGGCTTCCATCCATTTAGCTTGGATAACATATCTGCAATCTATGAACAGAAGTAAGACAGGGAAGATCGGGCATTAAATCCAGTGGATACTCTTACATGCAGCAAGCTTTCTATGCATATAACATGTCATTAGGTACTGCAACTTTAAAGTTCTAAATTTGATGTCAAGCATGTATTGTATCATAGGCCATATATTTACTTTTGCTTCTCTAACATCTGTCTGCTGATTGCGTTTTACATCTTAGCTGTACTGATCATGGGTCTGTTTTTTTCCTTCTTTTGTGGCTGAGGGATTAATGAGACTGTTTGAACTAAATTCTGATTTCCTAGGACTTGTTCCATGTGTGAGAGATAGCATATTTATATTGTCCCAAAACAATAATGAAGTGTTATCAAGAAAAATCTAGCAAACTCCTTCGGTTCCATGTGAGAGATGTCATATTGATATTGTCCCAAGACAATAGCGAGAGTTATAAAAAAAATCTACGAGTACTATTTTGGTTATTGGATGTAAAAACGGTATGCTAATTGCATTTGCGTGCATGCTGATATATGATGTCATAAAGATAAGAGCCCTACAGACTATTTTGTATCTTGCTTGCACGGTCTAGAATTCCTATTTTGTGCTAGATCTTTGGCAGTGAGCTGCTGTCGATTTGTTAATTATAGCAAGTAGGAACTAAAGAAATCTGATGGTGTGGTTTTATGTAATCTTGTGGTACTTCCAGCTTTGAAGTTGCAGCTGAACCTCAAGACTGCTCACTTTTGTGTATGGCTAAATCTCAAGTCTGAAGCTAAATCTCTTACCCGTGTCGTCCTCTCAACAAGATTTGTACATTAGGTCAGCTATCATGAACATCTCATTTTTCGTTTCAATGCAGCATAAACATGTGAACACAAATCTTTGCTCACAGACTACTGCTTTGTCCATATCATCTGAAGGCTTCTGAACGTATGCGTAGTTCTCTTTTATTCAATAGTGAATCTAATCCTGATTACGCACGGTTCATTGATTAATTAGCCTGCCAGTTTTACATATGTTTCTTTCCTGACACAAGGCCATTTCGCACTATCTTGTAAGTGATTTCTGTAACCTTTATCCTATAGAAACGATTTTCAACTGAATTCTGAACCTTTCTTATTCGAAATGGGAGCATAGCCCATTTATCCTTCGTACTGACCAAAGGCCACGTTGCAGGTTTTCCCAACTCTTCCCCTCTCCGTTTAGGCGTGTCATAGCAATCCCCCACACTTCCTGTTATTTGATGAATAGTTTCTTACAAACTAGGCATCTAATTAGCAAGCAAAACCAGTTAAAAAAATACCAGGATAATCAAGATCTTACATTGTATATTTTGTAGCTACAGATTTGCTTCTGATCCGTGTTACATGCTTTATAAAGGAAAATACCTGTAGAGTTGCATATTTATCATCAGTTCATCTCTATTTGTTTTGAAATGAACCGTAGGGTATGTTTGAGGGAATCTTCTGCTTTTGAGTATAGGCAACTACGAAGAAATAATTGATTGAGCTTTAGAAAGCAAACACAGAGCCTGTCTCGATAAAGGTATTAGGTATGGATGTTGGAGCAATTTATTTTATCATTTGCAGGCAGGTATCGATATCATGAAGCTTCTGCCTTCTTGTTTAGTCCTCTATAAGTTCTATCTCTAATTCATTAAGGCAATCCAAACACTTACGCACCAACCTTCTCTTCATTCTGTTTTAATACAAAATTGTATATTTTGTTTCACTGCCCTGTAGTATATTCTAAGTAGTATGAGCACATATATGATATCTTGTTCCTTTTTCCGGATCCAGCTTTCTAAATGCACTCCTGCGGTTTCTATGTTCCAGACTTCAGAAGTAATATTTATCTCTATTTAGTATTACAGGACAATGCAACATCTACACGCAGTACTCTATCTCTTGTAATGGCAAGCATTTTAAAAGGAGTGACACACCTTTCTGTGGATATCCAGTTAATGGACTTTGGGTTTTTAGAACTCGTTCTTAATTTCCCACCTTCCTCTTCCCATATATGTTGAACGGGTCAGTGTACTTGGTCATGAATTAGTGTGTTCAAATTTGAATGTTTGATTATGTTATAAAGAAGCTAAGTTTGTTAGAATTTTCTGTTTTGCTTATGGTTACTTCCTTTGACAAATGATTTGCCCCTTCTATTTTGCTGAATTGATTTGTCAGTGTGATTGACAATCTTCATTTATAACTAAATAATTTTCTTGGTGATGTGGATACTAGCATGGATTTGTCAGTGTGATTGACCATATCAATTGAGGTTAATCATGCAGATGACTAGCAGCAGAAAGGCCAACAAGAAGTCCTGGAATGACAGGAGGACAAGAACATTGGATACAGTCCTGGTTTGTCATGATTGGTCTCCTCAAGATATTTGATGGTTATAGAAAGATGAGCAGCAGGGAAGCAACCGAATGCATGGATGCAAGTGTATCTATGGAGGCCCATGTCTGTAGACACATTAGCGAGTTGAATGCGGCATAAACTCCATGGCAATTTGCAAGATTTTGCAAAAAAGTATTATTACTGATGAACTTTATTATTTTGTCGGACATTTCCAAGATAATGGACTTTTTATGGTGTATTCTACGGAGTACTTTATACATTGATCTTCTAATTGTAGCTACACCAGCAGCACCTGCTCAAGATAATCGTGTTTTAAACTCCCATTCATTATCCGTTACATTCAATCCATTTACTTCCCTTACGTTTTTCCTGCTATGCGAACTATTACTATACAAATGAGAAATTGGGACGCAACTGTATGGTCAGGAGGCGCCCTGAGGGGCGCCCCAGCCTCTAGTGTTATATTAATCATCGACCATGAGGGGCTGGGCATCCCAAACCTTCACTACTTCAACATCGCCCTTCGTGTTGGATGGTTGTGATTGAAGAGGACCGTCGGGGACAAGCGTGACTATCTTAATTTGAAGCAACAACTAGGTCGCATGTGGGAGACGGAAGTGACACCATCTTTTGGACGGACCGATGGTTAGAGGGTGAGAGGATAAGGGACTGATTCCCACACCACACGAGTCGGGTGGGTAAGAGGACCCTGGAGAAGTACATGGCGGAGGAGCATGCTGCGACAATTGGCTGGCAGACGAGAGGCCAAACCTAGTGGCGGCCGAGCTGGAGGAATTCGCTATGGGTTTTGATTGCCGAGGTGGGTTTCCGGCAGGAGCCTGATCGGTTAGAGTGGTGTTGGGAGGCCGATGGAGTTTATTCGGCGAGGTCGGCGTACAAAGCGTCTCCGGAGGCATGACGGAAGATCCGACGAGTGATCATGTGTAGAAGTCGAGAGCGCCGCTTAGCCTAAAGTTCTTTGCTTTGTTGGCAGCGAAGAATCGATGTTGGATAGCAGATAGACAAGGAGAAGAGGGTTACCAAATCCACCGCGCTGCCCTCTTTGTGACTAAAAACAGGAGACTGTTGAACACCTACTCATTGGGTGTGTGTGGTTGCCAGGGAGCTGTGGCATGATGTGCTCGACGAGTGGCACTTATGGGAGTGGATGCCCAACCCTGATGCAAGGCTCGTGGAATGGTGGACTGCTCAGCCGGCTACGATGAGAAAGCAGAAAGATGTTCAGACCGTGATTATCCTCGTCATGTGGTGCATCTAGACACACATGAACGGCGTGGTGTTCAACGGAGCGACAATCTCGGCTGCAATGATGACGAGGAGGATCCGAGAGGAGATTGAGCAGTGGAGAAGAGCTAGACCATTTCGAGGGGAGAGCTTTCGCGTGAGGACCGATGAGGGGACACGAGGGCGAGTAGTCGTCTAGGCGGTGTTCCGAGGTGGCTTCTATGGGTAGACCGTGTAGGTCAGAGCGTGGTTTATACCTTGTATGAGTCACTAGATGTTGTAAAAGCTTACGGGCTTGAGGACCGGCCGCTTGGCCTCTTCTATATATGAAAATGATACGCCTTTCTATGGCATATTCTTGAAAAATCACCTGACTATAGACTGAGGTAGAATTAAGATTGAGTAAAACTTGGTTCCGTTATTTTCATTAATATGCTAGGAATCCATTTAGTTCCATATAGTCTCAAATTTTAACCCTGTAACCAGATTCAGCGGTGATCCGATTTGTTCCATCGATCAAGCAACCGGCAATTGAAGGTCTATGTTTAGGAAAACCCTTCCCATCAGCCGGGGGATCGCGTCTCGCGATCGTCCTGGTCTATCATGTGACGCGTGTCCTGGAACGTGTGAGTTCGTGTCGTGTTGTCGGGGCCCACCAGTGCGTTATCTCCTCGTGATATTTCTCCTCCACCGATTCCTGTCCTCGTCCTGCCACTTTCCCCTTTCTATTCCGCCATTGCTTCACGACACCACCACCTCAATCCGCTGCCGCCGGCGACTTAACTGGCGAGAATTCGACGGCGCCGACGCTCCATCTTCAAAATCGACCGGGGGAGACGAGTGCCGTGCGAGACACAGGCCCGACGCACTGCTCCCTTTTTCCGCCGACGTGGTTTCCCGGCGTGGTTCCCCGTCCCGCCTGCGCTGCTCCCTCCATTTTGCTGGCGATGCTCCCTCGGTCTGCTGGCGCTGCTCCCGGCCGCTGGAGCTCCTCGTCGCGGCCCCCTAGTGGTCGAGCTCGTCGTGGACCATGCGACGTCGTTGTGGATGCCGCAAAAGGCCAGGACGGCGGCGTCACGAAGGAACTCTAACGAAGCAGGGCGGTGCATCCAGCGCGCGGGGGTGACCACCGCGGCAAGGATCCCAGGCCCGGAGACTCCATGTTGCAGCAAGGACAGGCGACGGTGCGCAATCGGTTTTCCGTGCTCCACCCCACCGCCTTCTATTTCCCTCCACTCCTTTGCTGCTCCCTCCCGACGGAGAGGTTGGCCGCTGCGACCATCGGGGGCAGTGGTCTACTGGTCTACGAGAAACAGCGGCGCTGCTGCAAGCTGGGAGCGAGATGCTCCAGGTCGGCGGTGCTGCGACAACAAGACGGACGGCCTTACTGCGAGCGGCTGATGCCGGTGCTACCAACGGCGGATGCCGTTGCTACCATCAGCGGTGGGCGGTGCTACAAAGGCAGGGTGGCTGTGCTAACGGTGGTGCTGCCATGGTGGATGACGGTGCTACACTGAGTGGGAGGCGATGCTACATAGAGGAGGCATCAATGCTACAAGGAGGGGCGGTGGTGCCGCCGGCTAGTTGACGTTGTTCGATGCAACCAATGAAGCGCGGCAATGCTACCTTAGGTTGGCGACGGTGCTTCCATGGGTGTCCGGCGGTTCTACCATCGGCGAGTGACTGTGCTACCAACGAGCCGACGATGCTACCAAGAGCGCGTGGCGGTGCTACCGATGACATGGACCGAGGTGTTGCTAGGTCACGACAGCGGCTGCTTCTGGCGTGGAGTCTGGCACGACGGTGCTACCGCCGGCATGGAACGGATGTGCTACCGAGGTGCTGCAAGGGTACGATGGCGCGCTGCTGCAAGTGCGGAGTCGATGTGCTGCCAGGGGAATTTTTTTGCTACTAGTTTTTTGGTTTCGCATCATGTGAAGAATTGTTTTGCTACCTGTCTATCCTTTTGCGCCATACGGTCCGTTGATTTGCATCATTAGTAGATTTTTTTGCTACAATGTGTTTTTTAGGTAACCAGTACAAATTTTTTGCTTTGAGATCTCTGGGGAGAGTCTCCGGTGAAGTACAATTTTTTTGTTCCGAGGTCCACGGCGAAGTCAATGGTTGCTAAAATAGCACACTTTTGTTGCTATGAGATCTTCGGCAAGGTCTCCGATGCTACCACATGCAAGGCCGGGTGCTGCGAGGCAGCGGCGGCGATGCTGCAAGGTAGAAGTATTTTTTCTTCATAGAAGCATTTTTTGTAGGATTTCTGGTGCTTTCAATGCATGGCGGCAATGCTACCGACCGCTCACGGCATGCTATCGGCGGCGCATGGCATTGCTACCAACAACCTGACGATGCTACCGGCGTGGTGCGGTGTTGTTACCGACGGCATGCGACGATGCTACCGATGACGCACCGTTGCTACTGACGATCCGACAATGCTACCAACGGTGATGTAGGTTGGTCCCGATTTTCACGGATTTGTGCGGAGGGAACGATGGACACGAAGAACACGCGAAGAACGAAGAACACAAAAGAGGGGAATCACTCAAAACAAGGGTAAATAGCAAGTAGCAACCCGGCAAGATTCAATTGGTAACAAATCCCCGAGGGTAGCCCCCAATTCTCCTCTCCCAAGCACACCTTACTCTTAGGATTGTTTGTCCAATTGGTCAATCCAACCAACCCAATAGAATCACCCGAAGATGAAAGATTGGCAAGTAATCGCAACTACAAGCGGAAGCCTTGGTATCCACGCAGGGATCTTCTCCTCAAGAGGAGGCCTTGGTTTATCTCCACAAGGGAGGCCTTGATTCATCTCCATAGGAGGAAAGAGACACTTTGAGAAGAAGGAGCAAGGCTCTACTTTAGTTCCCAAATCATAGTCTAACCCTAGATCTAGATGGGGAGGTTCTATTTATAGTCTAGGTAGGATAGGGGTGGATAAATGAGGGGACACGGGCCCTCAACCCGTCAGGTTCCCGCCGCAGCGGTAGTACCGCTGGGCAGGCCTCGATCTGCTTCTGAAGTCAACTCGAGCGTAGTACCGCCAGGCCCAGCGTAGTACCGCTGGCCGGCGGTAGTACCGCTACGGTACCGCTGGCGCTACCGGTAGATCGAACAGAGGGCCGTTTTCGGCGGTAGCTTCGGCGGTAGTACCGCTGGCCGGCGGTAGTACCGCTACGGTACCGCTGGCGCTACCGGTAGATCGAACAGAGGGCCGTTTTCGGCGGTAGCTTCGGCGGTAGTACCGCTGGAGCGGTAGTACCGCCAGGTGGGGCGGTAGTACCGCCCAGTCTCTTCCTTCTCAGCTTGCTCCGGGCGGAGGCGCGTCTGGCTCGGCTGGACCTGGGGCGGTAGTACCGCTGCCACCGGCGGTAGTACCGCCGCCTGGGACTTCTTTCCATTCTTCTCTCCTTCTCCTTCGTCTTCTTGACTCGATTCTTGTCCAACTTCTACACTTCTTGGAGATCTTCATGAGGGTCATGCCTGAGTATACACAAGGTATCGGAATGAAGTAGAAGCCATTCAAAGGAGTATCGAGATCACACATGGATAGGAGCGTTTCACCTTATCATGAAGTGCCTTGACCTTGCTCTTGTCATTGGCCACTTGGTGTGTGTGCCTAGGTTGCACTACATCATCTCCCCCCCTTGGAAAAGAGTCGTCCTCGACTCTTCGTCCTCATCATCACTTGGGTTTCCACGGTAAGGCGAGATGTCGGCGACGTTGAAGGTGTCATGGACGCCGTACTTGGACTTTGGTATGTCGATCTTGTATGCATTGTCGTTGATGCGCTTGAGAACCTTGAAAGGGCCATCCCTCTTGGCGCGAGCTTAGACTTTCTCTCATCGGGGAAGCGGTCTTTGCGTAGATGTAGCCAAACAAGGTCTCCTTCTTCAAAGATCATGGGGCGCTTGTTCTTGTTCATCTTCGTAGCATGGTCTTCGTTGTGCTTCTCAAGCGTGGCCCTTGTGTCTTCATGTAGTTTCTTCATGTAAGCGGCGCGCTTGTCGAAGTCCATGTTGACTTGCTCGGAGTGGAAGTGGTAGCATGTCGAGCGCGGTGTAGGGGTTGGAGCCATAGACGACCTCGAAGGGTGTTCTCTTTGTTGCGCGATGTAGTGCTCGATTGTAGGCGAACTCGGCGTGTGGGATGCACTCTTCCCAATTCTTCAAGTTAGGCTTGATCAACACACGAAGGAGTGTGGATAGGCTTCGGTTCACCACTTCGGTTTGGCCATCGGTTTGAGGGTGGTATGCGGTGGAGAATAGTTGCTTGATTCCCATCTTGGCCATCAAAGTCTTCCAAAAATAGCTCACGAACTTGACGTCACGATCCGACACAATGGTCTTGGGCACTCCATGAAGACGGACGATTTCCCTGAAAAACAAAGTAGCAATGTGTGAAGCATCGTCGTCTTGTTGCAAGGTATAAAGTGTGCCATTTTAGAGAAGCGATCAATGACGACAAAGATGGAATCCTTGTTTGTTTTAGTGCGTGGGAGTCCTAAGACAAAATCCATAGCTATATCGGACCATGGGTGATGTGGAATAGGCAAAGGTGTGTATAACCATGAGAGTTTAGAGTAGACTTAGCTTTGAGACATGTTGAACATCGTCGCACCAAGCGGTTCACATCACGGTACATCCTTGGCCAATAGTAGTTGTGGAGAGCATGCAAAGGTCTTGTCACGTCCAAAGTGTCCCATTAAGACGCCTCCATGAGATTCCTTCAAAAGGACCAAACGAAGCGAAGACTCGGGTATACATAGTTTGTTAGCCTTAAACAAGAAACCTTTGTGCAAATAGAAATCACCAATTCCTTTGTGCTCCGAACATTGAGCGAAAATGTCTCCAAAGAAAGCATCGGTAGCATACAACTCTTTAATCTCATCCAAACCCAAGACACTAATGTCAAGACGTGTAAGTAGGTTGGCCTTGCGGGATAGAGCATCCGCGACCACATTGTCTTTACCTTTCTTGTATTTGATTACAAAGGAAAGACTCAATGAACTCAACCCACTTAGCATGTCTTTTGTTCAAATTTGTTTGACTTTTCAAATATTTCAAGGATTCATGGTCGGAATGAATGACAAATTCCTTAGGACGAAGGTAATGTTGCCACACATCCAAAACACGAACCAAAGCAAATAACTCTTTGTCATAAATGGGGTAATTCAAGCGAGCTCCATCTAGTTTCTCACTATGGTATGCGATGGGTCTACCATTTTGCATAAGCACTCCACCAATGCCCAATCCACTTGCATCGCATTCAATCTCAAATGTCTTAGAGAAATCCGGAAGGGCAAGGAGTGGTGCTTCGGTTAAAACCGTTTGAGCTCATTGAAAGCAAAATCATGTGCATTGCCCCAAATGAAAGGTACATTTTCTTTGTAAGTTCATGGAGGGGGCAAGCAATTGTGGAAAAATCCTTGATGAAACGGCGGTAAAATCCGGCAAAACCAAGAAAACGTCTCAACTCCTCAAGTGATCGGAAAAGGCCAAGTCCGAATTGCTTGTATCTTTGCTTCATCGACTTCGACTCCATCCGAAGAAACAACAAAACCCAAGAAAACAAGTTTGTTGGTGGCAAAAGTGCACTTAGAAAGATTTGCATAAAGCTTTTCATTGCGAAGAACCAACAAAACTTGAGCAACATGAGAAGTGTGCTCTTCCAAAGACTTGCTATAGATAAGGATGTCGTCAAAGTATACCACAACAAATTTCCAATGAAAGGACGCAAAACATGATTCATGAGACGCATAAAAGTAGAAGGTGCATTGGAAAGACCAAATGGCATGACGAGCCACTCATAAAGACCAAGCTTAGTTTTAAATGCGGTCTTCCATTCATCACCTTCACACATGCTATTTGGTGATATCCACTTTTAAGATCAATTTTGGAGAATATAGCGGAACCACAAAGCTCATCAAGCATATCATCAAGTCGAGGGATAGGATGGCGATACCGAACGGTTATGGCGTTGATGGGGCGACAATCCATGCAAAGGCGAAGAGTGTTGTCGTGCTTGGGTACCAAGATGACGGGCACGGCGCACGGACTCAAGCTCTCGCGGATATGTCCCATGGCAAGAAGTTCTTGTATTTGCCGCTCGATCTCCTTTGTCTCTTCGGGGTTGGTGCGGTAAGGAGCGCGGTTTGGTAGCGGTGCGCCGGGAACAAGGTCGATGCGGTGCTCGATTCCGCGTAGAGGAGGTAGTCCCGGTGGCACTTCTTGAGGGAAACATCTTCAAAGTCCTTCAAAAGAGACAACAAAGAAGGAGGAAGGTTTGTGAAAGTGTTAGTCATAGAAACTTCACCCTTGCATATGAGCACATAGGAGGGTGGATGGGTTCTCTCTCAACTCCCTCATCTCTCTCTTTGTGGCAAATAGTGTAAGTTTTGTGGGAACTCTCTTTGAAGTGTCACTCATTTGGCTTGTGGCTCTCACTCACTTTATGGTGGGTCTCTCGCTCACCACTCATCTCACTGACGAACGATCTTGTTGTGCCCTTGCAATAGTCTTGGCGTTGTCGGCGATGACTTGACTTGGTGTCATGGGACGAAGGACGAAGGTCTTGTCGTTGTTCTTGAAGCTATAGTAGTTTGTCCTTCCATCATGCATAGCACCCTTGTCAAATTGCCATGGACGCCCAAGGAGTAAGTGACAAACGTTCATAGGCACAACATCACAATCAACCGTATCTTCATAGGCTCCAATCTTGAAGGACACTTGCACCATGTGTTGAATCTTGACGGCTCCGGTATCACTCAACCATTGCACATGGTAGGATGTGGGTGCTTCTTGAACTTCAAGTTGAGCTTATCACAAAGTTCTTTGCTCGCTAGGTTGTGGCAACTTCCACCATCTATGATGACCTTGATGGACTTTCCATTGATTCCCGCTTGTTGAAACAAGTTGCATCTTTGGTCTTCTTCCACTTGAACATTGGTGGTTAGAGCTCTTGCCACAACCAAGGAAGGGTTGTTGTCGCCATCACAATAGATCTCACTTTCTTCTTCTTGAGCACTTTGCATTGTGGCGACCTTGTTCAAAGCATTGTACTCATCTTCACTCATAGATTCATACTCTCCCATGTCATTGATGATCATGACCTTCTTGTTGGTGCACTCAAAAGATTTGTGCCCTTGTCCGCCGCACTTGTAGCATTGCAAGAGTCTTGTGCCGGACGAAGATCCTTGAGGCGCCTTGTAGGGGAGGTACTTTCTTGAAAGGTTGAGGCGCTTGAGGTGTCGATGTAGAGACTCTTGGAGGACCTCGAGTGTTCGCTTGAGGAAGAGCTTGTGAAGGTGTAGGAGTTGACGAAGAAGGCTTGTTGGCGTAGAATGCCTTTGTCTTGAGGTATTTGAGCTCTTCAAGCACGTGGCGCTCGGCCTTGGAAGCTTGATGTACTAGCTCAACCAAAGAGGCATATGGTTGGAACTCCACGATCTTCTTGATGGATAGTTGAGGCCATTCATGAAACGAGCCATGGATTGCTCTTCGTACTCGTTGACATTGGCTCTCATCATGGAGATTTCCATTCCTTGTAGTACTCGTCAACCGACTTCAAACCTTGCTTCAACTCTTGCAACTTCTTGTATAAGTCTCTAGTGTAATGGCTTGGCACGAAGCGCTTGTACATTGTTTCTTTCATTTCAACCCAAGTGTCAATTGGTTGTTGGTGGTTAGCGACGCGAGCATCTTGTAGTTGTTCCCACCACAAGAGGGCATACTCTTCAAACTCCATCGAGGCTAAGGCAACCTTCTTGTTGTCGGAGAAGCGTTGCACGCGGAAGATCTTGTCAACCTTGAGTACCCATGAGAAGTAAGCTTCCGGATCACTTGTGCCGTAGAACTTGGGTATGTCAAAGCGGACGTTGGTCAAGTCATCATAGTCGTCACGTGGCCACCACGTGGGAATGCACGTCCACGTCTCCTTCGTTGAGTCCATCACCATTGTGTTGGCTTGACTCGTTATCACTTGACTCGGAACGTTGTGTGTTGGTGACGATCATGAGGAAGCTCTTGACGAGGCGCATGTTGAGGAGGTAGCTCTTGTTGAGGAACGGGTTGTTCGACATTGTTCGCATTGTCATGGTTTTGATGACGTGGCCTTGGAGGATGACGAGGGTGACGTCCTTGTTCACCAAAGTCATTCGCACCCGGAACGCCATTGTCATTAGCCAATGGGTCATGACGATCACGTTGTGTGGTGGTGATGGTATGCGTTGCGACGATCATCATTTTGGTGAGGTTGTTCTTGATGCGCATTGGCATTGTTCGCGTGAAGATCATGTGGTTGTTCAACGTAGGAGGAGGTCGTTCATGGGCGTCGCGCCTTGGATCATGTTGACGTTCTTGTCGAGGTTCATGACGTCCATGACGTGCTTGTGTCGACCTTGAGGTGCTTCTTGTACGGCTTGAGTGTGAAGAAGCTCGTTGTCGCGCAAGGTTGTTGATAGCTTCGGTCAACCGCTCCATATTGCTTCTTGAGCTGCATGGGTCGTTGAAGTTGCTCTTGAGTTTGAAGACGGCGCTCGTAGCGTCCTAGTTATCACGAAGAAGTGTCGACAACAAGCTCCGATTGTGTGACATAGCCATGATCACCGCGAACTCCACCATGGATTTCCTCATCCGAGCTTGAGCTTCCGTTTGTACTTCCCCTAAACATTTTCTCAAGAACAAGTGAGATGTGTGGTAAGGAAAAACCAAGACAAACTATATCCCAAGTATAATGTGGCTTGAGAGGAGAGTATCCGGTTCTAACACCCACACACACACTTATGAGGATAGGAAGGTATGAAGTGGCAAACGAAACAAGCAAACCCGCGACAAGTATATTGTCAAAGGTAGAGAAAATCCACAATGATCAAATTACCAAAGAAACTCCAACCACAAATGATGAAGAAACACACACAAAAGCGAATAATGGGGTTGGGCGACCAAAGGGCGAGCACTCGAAGATAGACAACCTAACGAAGACTACGTGCTCAAATGTCACCCAACACAAGAAGGACGCTAGCTCAATTGCTTTTTGTGGGCAACGGATTTGCACAAGAGTTAACACTCACTCACTTTGGCGGTTTAGCTTTGTCGCAACCTACAAGAGATGAACTTGGCACCACTTGATTCTTTTCTTTTCTCTTTCTTTTTTTTTTGATTTTTGCTTTTTGACGATGATTCCTTCTCTTTTGCTAGTGCCAAGCTCTCTAACGATACACACTCGCCAATACTTGAAGACAAACACTCAACAGTGCAATGCCTCGCAATATCACCGAGCTAGTCCAATAGGTCAAGTTACGCGAAAGGAAGAAGGGCTCACAACGGATTATGGTGGGGAATGTCGAGTCCTTGGTGGCGTCGTCGCTTGGCGTTGATGATGCGTTGCTGCGGAAGCTTGTCGATGTGTAGACGTAGGGCACACCAAGAAAGGACTCAAACCAAAGAGGAAATGCCAAAACGAACCGAGGAAAAGAAAAAATTTCTGAAAAATCGCCCTGGCGGTAGTACGCGCCGGCGGTAGTACCCCCGGTACCGCTGCTGGTACCGCTGCGCGCGGATCTGCGCGATTTTGACTCAATTGGGCGGAATTGGGCTCCAAAACTTCCTCGAATTCGTGGGAAATGGCAAAATTGAGGCTAGGGAACGCAAACAAAGGTGGAGGGGGTCCTAAAGCAACAGATCCATGGACAAAAACTACCAAAAACGCAACGAATCGACAGATCGGCTCGAATCAAGGCAAGGCTATTTTTGGTGGAAATTTTCGAATTTCTCAAAAACGAAGAAAAATTTGGTGGATTTTGGTGGAAACACAAATCAAATCCGTGTCAACCTAGAGCTCTGATACCATATGATGTAGGTGGTCCCGATTTTCACGGATTTGTGCGGAGGGAAGATGACACGAAGAACACGCGAAAACGAAGAACACAAAAGAGGGGAATCACTCAAAACAAGGGTAAATAGCAAGTAGCAACCGGCAAGTCTCAATTGGTAACAAATCCCCGAGGGTAGTGTCGTGTCTCGTTGCACGGACACCGGGAGATAGGATACCCCCTTTTAGGTTCGGCACGGGGCGCGAAGGAGGCTGAGAATCGTCTTCTTGGGCGGAGTCTAGATCAAGCTCTCCTCTCCACGATCAAAGCATGCAACCAAAGGGACACAAGGAGCTACCCAGGTTCAGGCCGCCCGGAGGCTAAAAGCCCTACTCCTGCATGTCTGGATTGATGAGTTCTTCATAGTGTGGCTTACAATGGAACCTCCCGGGCAGGGTACCCGAAGGGTTTTGGCCCGAGGTAGAAGAAGGACAGATCCTGACCCGGAGGAGATCACCTTCCTCTCTACCTCCGCAGCCCTAGTCTAGTCTTGCTCTGGTTCTAGCTTCTTGCTCGCTCTATCTTGTGCTTGTTTTACTCTTCCGTTCTCCTCCTTTTCTTTCCCCCTCCTACCGTGCCTTGGTCCTCCTTTTATAGGCTAAGGGGTTGCCACAGGGTCACGTGAGGGGCATGGGTCCTTCGGGGTGAAGGACCCTCCTCTCTCTAGTTTAGGGGAGACGTGGCCTCTCCTCAGCCTAGCGTCTCCTCTGGGTTAGGTGGGAGCGTCCGCCTTGGGGTGGACAGGAGCTGACACCACCACGGGACGTGCTTCCCGCCCGCGCTGCCTTCGCCTTGCTTCCCAAGTCTTCCGTGGTGGTGGAGTGCTTATCCACAGGAACGTAGGAAGTACCCGAGGGAGCCTGGCCTCCTGCCGGGAACTCGGGCTCTCGGGTCCTTCCTGGCCTTCTGCTTGATTCGGGGACCCGGAAGGTCCCCAGGACCGGAGCCCTTAGTCGTCGTTGGCCATGTGCGTCTTGACGGTGAACCCGCCAGCTTGACTTGAGTCTTGGTCTTGTCCATCTTCATCTTGGGCCCACATGGGGTGGACCCACTTTGGCAGTACTAGGGGAACCCCATGTTCCACTGTTGCGACAGTAGCCCCCGGGCATGGTCCCGGTGGCTCTTACTCCAGCTGCCGGGCCATGGCCTAAAGATAGGTCAAAGTGGGTCCCGGGTACCTGGTCTTCTCAGCTCCGTTGGGGACCCGCCGAGGCGAGGTAGAGACGAGCCCCCGGGTCCTGTTGACTGAATCACGGCGAACGTTGCGATTCATACGGACCCCTTGCTTATCCTGGAATCCAACGGGCGAAACGCGCAGAAATCGGCACGCCCCCTCGATCCCCACGTCCGTCGGAGTAATGGGGCCGCGACGTGACGTGTGGGATGCCTTATAAGCCACGACTGGCTTCCACTGTAGCCGTTACCTCTCCAGATTCGCCGAAATCCCCAAATCGCCGCCCAGGAGACTCCTTCTCCCTGACTTCGCCAATCGCCGCCTCCCGCCTTGGCCGCCGCCGTTCCTTGTTCTTGCCCCCAGCCCATGCCGCCTAAGCGAGATAGGACGGGAGTGAGGAAGATGTCGCAATCCGCCCCGAGAAGATGGCGATGGAGGCTTCCCTGGCCGAAGCGCCGCCCTCGATGAGGGTGACTCAGGCCCTCTTTTCTCCCAGTGAGTATGCGTCAGAGAAGCCATCCAACGCGTCCGCCAATCCCTGGCCGCGAGCTTCCGCGGTACTGAGGGAGTGGTGGTGCGCCCTGGGAGCGGTCCTCAACGAGAAGGGGAGGTGATTACTTTCCACGATTTCTCCGTCGTCGGCCTTCTTCCTCCGTTCTCCGAGTTCTTCGCAGCAATCTGGAGGCTTACGGATTGCATATGCTGCACTTGCACCCCAATGCCGTGATGATGCTTGCTACTTTTGCCTATGCCTGCGAGGCATTTGCGGGTGTCATGCCCTCGGTGGCCCTGTTCCGCCATTTCTTCGTTCCACGCCTGGGGAAGTCCAAGTGGATCGCTGGCGGTGTCTCTTTCTGCTCCGGAGAGATGCGGCGCACCAGTACCCGGAAACATTCACCAAGGCCTCGGTTGGAGAATGGAGGCACAACTGGTATTTTGTCGAAGCTGACGGGACCAATCCCCATCTGATGACTCCATATTATCCAGCGGAGCGACTGGCACACTCGAAGGAGAGAAGCTCTCAAGGGGAAGCACTGGCTCCAGTCATCAACAGGTTGGCTGCGCTCCGCGCAAGGGGAGTGACGGGTGCCATGATCTGGCAGACTTTCTTCACAGGGGGATTGCCCCTCTGCAGTTCCGGAGCCGCCCGCTCTGGAACTCAATCAGGTGGGCAGCAGCCTTCCACGATCTAGATTCCACTTGACAGAGACCACCTGGGCTCTGTCCATGGGCTACATATTGCCATGGGTACCCTTCGAGTTCCAGGACGAGACCTTGCCGCTGTTCGAAGATCCGGCCGCCGACGGTATCCGATCTTCGATGCCAGAGTGCAATGAGTACGGGGTGGCGGGTACTACCAAGATCGAGCCCCCGCCAGCACCCAAAACACGCAGTCTTCAAGGAGGTAGGCCAAGGGAGCAAGTCTTGCCCACGGGGACGTTTCCCCTGAAGAACCTGGGACTTCGGATGACGAAGGCGACGAAGTGACTCCTCCGGGAGTATCTTGCGGGCGCGGAGGCCCCGGCGCTCCTTCCGGGGCGGCGACAAACCCGCCAGGTGACGAACTCCCAGAGCAGCCTGTGCCGCCGAGCTCGCCGTCGTTGCAGGGTCCGATCAGGCGTCGGAGGCCATCCCTCCTCCCCTTGCTGACATGGAGGTAGGGGATGAGAGCCTGTCCTTGCCGGACCTCTTTGACGACTTGGTGCAGAAGAGGTGGAGCTTCTCCGGATCGAAGAGAGCCCGCCGGTAAGTTTTGATGGCATCTTGTCTTTGAAAGCGGAGTTGTTTTTCTTCTGCCGCCGTCCTGACTTCTGACTTTCATTTCTTGCACAGGAGCCCGACCCCGGAGTGGCCAAGCAAGCGACCCCGGAGAGGCGAGGACGTCGAAGCGTCGAGCTCCACCGACCCTCCGACGGAGGCAACTCCGAGCCCCCGAGCCCCCAGTCCGCCCCAAGGACCAGGGGGGTGGCTCCGGTCGTCGCAGACGAGGCGGAGGCTGTCGGCGCGAAAGGCCCTGGGGAGAGGCGCGACGTGGATCCCCAGGCGACCCTTGGACCGCGAGGACTCGCAGCAGGCGGGTACATCCCCGGGGGCTCCCCCGGGAACGCTGCCCCTGCCTGAACCCGGGAGAGTCGAGGAAGGCCCCGGGTTCTCCAAGACGTTCTCCAGCGTCTCGGAGTTCTTGTCTTCTGCCCGCGCCGAACTGGCGCGGCTGGTGCCCCCGACCTCCGACAGCGGGGAGCACTCGCAGGCTCGCGAGCTGCGGCTTCCTCCGGGGAGGAAGCTCGTAGCGCCCGTGAACTGAAGCTGGCGGCGGACGAAGAGCTGCTCTATGCTTGGGAACAGCGAGTGGCCAGCCGCGAGAAAGAGCTGGAGCGACGAGGCCGAGCTGGAAGATGAAGAGCGCCACTACCTCGGCACCATTGAGGAGCTCCAGATCAAGATGGAGCGGGACGAGGACCGCTTCGAACAAGGCCTGGAGAACGTGGCTGGCTGGGCTCGCAGCGAGGTTGAAAATGATCTTCGAGCCAAAAGCAGAGCCGCCTCGTCGCTAAGCAAGCAGGTCTCTAACTCCAGAGCGAGCTCAAGAGCGAGAGGGAAAGCGGGAACAAGCCTACTCGGATTTCCAAAGAGCCAGGGGCGAAAGAGATAGCTTGTCCGCCCGGGCTGAGGCAATGACGGCCACGATTGAGGCGCAGAAGCAGGCCCTCAAAACAGCTGAGAAGTTTAAGCAAGATGCTACGGCTGGCCGCGTCGCCATGGAAAGGAAGATCCGGGAACTGGGCGACGCAATTGACTTCTGGAAGGACAAAGATGCGCGCATGTCTGTCCTTCGCAAGAAGGAAACAAAGGAGCTGGCTGATGGGCGTGCGGCGATGGAAGCGTCCAAATCCCAAGCTCAGATTGCGTGGCACCAACATGAGCAGGTATCCAACCAGCTGACGGGAGTGCAGGCGGAGCTGGCGGAGGCGAAGGATGCACTTGAGAAAGAGCGACGGCGATTTGCTCACACCGCCGCGATGATCACAACGTCTTGCTCCAGATGAACCACGGGTCCTTGGACATCGTGCAGGAGTTCACGAATTTGGGAGTGCCTTCTCCGCCCGTCCTCATGGCCGATCACTCCACTTCCTTCGCCCGCTATCCCGGGTTCTTGAAGTACGTGGCCTCGCTCATCAAAGGCATCAAGGAGCAGGTCAGCAGGCCACTCGCCTTGCTGGGGAACAGGCAGTGAGGCAGGTGACGACCCGATTCGTCACAGCGCTTCGCCAGCGACACCCGCAGCTCTCCTTGCTATCCGAGCTGGAGGCGCCTGAACCCGGGACGCCGCTTCCTCCAGACGTGACCCGCCAGGTGGAGGAGATCTTGAAGCACCTTTCCCGAGAAGATGACCCGTGAACCTGTGAAGTCCTGAAAAGGACAATACCAGGGGCCGTGAACCATGCTTTTGTACTGATGTTGCCAACTGGCTTATGAACTCATGCTTTTGAATGTAAATAACTTCTTCCCAAAGTATATAAGTTTTATCGTACTCGTGGGGGCTTTACGCTCTCGGGAAGGATCCAAAGGTGTGAGCGCTAACCAGCCGTGGGCACTCAGACTGATCTGAAGTGCGGACACAGGGCGCAACCCCCAAAGGACCCACCGTTTCCTGACCGCACGGACCTCAGCCCACGATTCCACTGCCCGAGGGAAACTGACAGTGTCATCGCGAAGGCGCTGCCCCAGGAGAACGCCCGCTTTCGCCTTAGCCAAAGCACATAAAACTGATATACCCGGGAACAAGCCCGTGCAAGCACGTTTATACTTAGCTCGCGTTTTGACTCCTTCTGGCTACCTCGGTAATCGTTCTGTCGCGCTGCCGCCAAGGCGGGTCTTCTATGCCGTGTTTCAGACATAATTCTGCCTTGCCCAGCAATTCTTGGCGGGGACAAGGCTTCCAACCGAGATAGCCTCCAATGCCGACTAAGGGCATGACTGGCTGGCTTGCGCCGGTCCGGAGACCATTGTGCTTCTTGCTCGAGTTACCCGGAGACCACCCAACTGGTGATCCGGCGGCTTGCTGGCGTATCAGAGACGCCGGTCCGGAGACCCCAGGTTGTCTTAGTTTCCTGACCCGGATGTTCCTTGTTTGGTGACCCGACAATCTGGCTGGCTCATGCCGGTCCGGAGACCCTGAAGCTTGCTTTACTCGCGGGATCCTGATGCTAGCCACTTAGCGATCCGGTACTTCTGAGGGGGTCCACTTGGTCCAGGCTGAATCGTGACGATGTGACCCGGGAGATCCCATTCTCCGTGGGCCACGTCTCCGCAAATGAAGGTTTGATCCCAGCTAGCTGCAGCTTGCCCTTGACTGCTTTGTATCTGGGGGGCTCGGTAGTAAGCAAGGTTCCGGGAGTTCTTCAGTCTGGGTGGATGCATTGGCAAAGGTCCGAAAGATCTTCCCTTCTGAGGAACCCCAGCTGTGGCACTCCTCTTGGCTTTCTTGGACTTCTTGTTGAGGGGGCAATCTCGACTGATGTGCCCTGGTTCCCGCACGAATAGCAATCACCGTTCTTCTGGCGTATCTGGATGTCGTTGAACTGTCGGCAATCTTCCAGACTGTGCCGGTCAGATCTGTGGTACATGCACCACACTCCAGGCTGGCCGTCTTTGCGCAGAGGAATCTGGAGTTCTTGGGGCACGTAGATGAGAGGATCTTCTTGCCGAGGCTCGCTTTTTGTATCTTGGTCGAGGTTTTCCTCCTCCGGAAGCGGCACTGTGGTCGGCGCGTCGGAACAGAGTTCCTCCTTCGCTCCATGCGTCCATGGGGAAAGAGGGACATCAATGTTCGTGGCACCTTCCTCAGGTCTTCCCGTGCTGACCAGAGAGCTGACATAAGCGGCTGGAGGGACGAAGTGGACTCCAAAGGCGCGATCTTTAGCGGCAGGTGCCGGTGAGGATTCGTCAAGAACGAAGCCGAGGCCGGGTACCGCAGGAACTCGAAGGCTGCCTTTCCCTTTCTCTTCTTTGTCATCTTGAATGTCGGATTCGGAATCTTCTTCACGAGAGCCGAAACTAGCGCCGTTCCGAAGGCGCTGGAGCAGATCTTGACACGGACTGAAAGCTTGACGCCGAACTTGACGATGAACTTGACGATGAACTTGATGTTGATGAAGAAAGAGACGAATCCAGCACTTGCGCCCCCTACCTGGCGCGCCAGATGTCGTGTCTCGTTGCACGGACACCGGGAGTATAGGATACCCCCTTTTAGGTTCGGCACGGGGCGCGAAGGAGGCTGAGAATCGTCTTCTTGGGCGGAGTCTAGATCAAGCTCTCCTCTCCACGATCAAAGCATGCAACCAAAGGGACACAAGGAGCTACCCAGGTTCAGGCCGCCCGGAGGCTAAAAGCCCTACTCCTGCATGTCTGGATTGATGAGTTCTTCATAGTGTGGCTTACAATGGAACCTCCCGGCACGGTACCCGGAAGGGTTTTGGCCCGAGGTAGAAGAAGGACAGATCCTGACCCGGAGGAGATCACCTTCCTCTCTACCTCCGCAGCCCTAGTCTAGTCTTGCTCTGGTTCTAGCTTCTCCTCGCTCTATCTTGTGCTTGTTCTCTTCCCTTCTCCTCCTTTTCTCCCCCTCCTACCGTGCCTTGGTCCTCCTTTTATAGGCTAAGGGGTTGCCACAGGGTCACGTGAGGGGCATGAGGGTCCTTCGGGGTGAAGGACCCTCCTCATCTAGTTTAGGGGAGACGTGGCCTCTCCTCAGCCTAGCGTCTCCTCTGGGTTAGGTGGGAGCGTCCGCCTTGGGGTGGACAGGAGCTGACACCACCACGGGACGTGCTTCCCGCCCGCGCTGCCTTCGCCTTGCTTCCCAAGTCTTCCGTGGTGAGGTGGAGTGCTTATCCACAGGAACGTAGGAAGTACCCGGGAGGGAGCCTGGCCTCCTGCAGGAACTCGGGGTCTCGGGTCCTTCCTGGCCTTCTCGCTTGATTCGGGGACCCGGAAGGTCCCAGGACCGGAGCCCTTAGTCGTCGTTGGCCTGTGCGTCTTGACGGTGAACCCGCCAGCTTGACTTGAGTCTTGGTCTTGTCCATTTCATCTTGGGCCCACATGGGGTAGACCCACTTTGGCAGTACTGGGGAACCCCATGTTCCACTGTTGCGACAGGTAGCCCCCAATTATCCTCTCCCAAGCACACCTTACTCTTAGGATTGTTTGTCCAATTGGTCAATCCAACCAACCCAATAGAATCACCCGAAGATGAAAGATTGGCAAGTAATCGCAACTACAAGCGGAAGCCTTGGTATCCACGCAGGGATCTTCTCCTCAAGAGGGGCCTTGGTCACGCAGGGATCTCTCCTCAAGATGAGGCCTTGGTTCATCTCCACAAGGGGAGGCCTTGGTTCATCTCCATAGGAGGAAAGAGACACTTTGAGAAGAAGGAGCAAGGCTCTACTTTAGTTCCCAAATCATAGTCTAACCCTAGATCTAGATGGGGAGGTTCTATTTATAGTCTAGGTAGGATAGGGGTGGATAAGTGAGGGGACACGGGCCTCAACCGTCAGGTTCCCGTCGCAGCGGTAGTACCGCTGGAGCCAGCGGTAGTACCGATGGGCAGGCCTCGATCTGCTTCTGAAGTCAACTCGAGCGGTAGTACCGCCAGGCCCAGCGGTAGTACCGCTGGCCGGCGGTAGTACCGCTACGGTACCGCTGGCGCTACCGGTAGATCGAACAGGAGGGCCGTTTCGGCGGTAGCTTCAGCGGTAGTACGCCAGGTGGGGCGGTAGTACGCCCAGTCTCTTCCTTCTCATCTTGCTCCAGGCGGAGGCGCGTCTGGCTTGGCTGGACCTGGGGCGGTAGTACCGCTGCCACCGGCGGTAGTACGCCGCTGGGACTTCTTTCCATTTTCTCTCCTTCTCCTTCGTCTTCTTGACTCGATTCTTGTCCAACTTCTACACTTTCTTGGAGATCTTCATGAGGGTCATGCCTGAGTATACACAAGGTATCGGAATGAAGTATCAAGCCATTCAAAGGAGTATCGAGATCACACATGGATAGGAGCGAGTTCACCTTATCATGAAGTGTCTTGACCCTTGCTCTTGTCATTGGTCCACTTGGTGGTGTGTGGCTAGGTTGCACTACATCAAACGGTATCCGACATTCTTACGAGCGGATGCTACCGACGTCTCGCGACGTTTCTACCGACGAGACGGTGATGCTACCGACGGCGCATGACATTGCTACGACGAGCCGGCGATGCTACCGGGGGTGCACGACGCTGCTACCGACGGCATATGACATTGCTACCGACGAGCCGGCGATGCTACCAGGGGTGCACGACGCTGCTACCGACGGCGCGCGTTTTGCCGCAAAGAATCTACAATGGTGCGAGCTGACGATGCCTCGCTGGAACTCTGAAGGAAGATACTACCACGGACCATCAACGTTGATGCAAGCGCCTACCACGGGGCTGCTGCATCGGCGACGCGTCGTTTTAGCAAGATCTCGTCGGATTTGCTTACAATAATTTTTTTACTACAATTGCTCTATTGTTTCATAAGTTTCATCGGAGGACCTCGTGGAAGATTTTTGTTGCTACGATGTTAATTAACAATTTTTTGCTTCCATGGTTTTGCTACAATTATAGAAAGTTTTTGCTAGGTGAGACCTCCGACAAGGTCGTTTTTTGCTACAATAACATAATCGTTTGGTACAACGTCTTCCATGAGGTCCGACAAGGTCGGTTTTTGCTACAATAGCATAATTGTTTGGTACAACGTCTTTCATGAGGTCTGAGGTCTATGCCTCATGTCTTTTTTTTATTTTTTCTATTTTGTGATCGAATTGTTTTTGCTACAAGACAAAAAAAATGCTGCTGGGAGGATGCTGAGTACTCGAGCCAAAATGCTCATTAGGTAACTAGTACATGGAGTACGTGCTACACCCAATCTCTCTCTTCTTATTTTTTCTTTTCTGGTAACGACCGAATCAATCAGCTGGGTTGAGCGAGGGTTGATGCCTGGATGACGCGGCCGGAGAATCTGGGCCACGCCCGATGCATGCGCGTCGTTTCCTGCGAGCACGTACGCGTGAAAGCGACGTTTTTGATTTTTTTCTGCATGCAACGCGGGCCGGAATGGATCTGATGGCCATGGGCGATTTCATCGGACGGCTCTGCACCCGAGGGAATCGGGGCGCGTGATCCCGGAGGACGCCTAGTATTGTCCCTATGTTTATCGAAATGAAATCTCAGGACCCAAAGTCACCACTCGTATTGTCTTGACCACAAGCGAGCATCTGGATTATCAACCATTTCACACGATTAAATCAATGCACACTAATCCACGTCGGCAAAAAAAAAACCCACGTCGACAATTCATGTATGTACAAACAAACAATCGAACTCAAACTGAATCTTTTTCCTGTCACTAACACACGTGTTCATGAACAGAAACTTGCTCTAGCAAAAACCTGAAGGCTGTAAACCTTGGGAAAACAATCTGCATTTATCAGGTATCACGTTCCTTTGCAGTCTCCACGAAGATTAGTCTTCCGCGAATTATCTGATTACATGAGAGAATCAATGAGGATAATATGCAGACTAACGACAGAGCAGAGAGCACAAATCAGGTAAAGTGAAAGCTAAGCATTAGTTCACATCCAGATGCAAGACTGAACTATGTTTAAATTGACTCATGGATTTTGCCACTCCACTCGAAGATAAGCAGAATGAAATGCCCATGATGCCAAAAGTAGTAGCATCTTTTAATTGGAAAACTCAGAAAGACCGGCGAATTAAAAAGAGGATGGATCTGGCTCTAGCAGTTATGTTATCTTTATAAAATTCAGAAAACCAGCAGGAGCTCTGTCTATTTGTTCACAATAAAGCAACAATGTTGGCTAATATCCAAAAGTACCTACATTAGTTCCACAATAAATTATCATTTCTAGGAAGCGTTGTAAGTGCCTTAACTAATGCATAAATTGTGCTTCTTTCAATAATAACAGGTCAACAACAAATAATGTCCAAAGGTTATAACCAAGATAGTGGGTGAGCAGAGCAATACCCTTCCATCCATTGCCTTGACAGCTTTCTCAGCCGCTGCTTGAGATGAATATTTTACAAAACCAAACCCCTTTGGCCTTCCAGTCTGGTTGTCTCTCACCAATCTAGCTATAGTATTTGATAAGATAGAAAAGGAAAAATCAGTCTACAATACTTCCAAGGAACCATAAAAAAAGATATTTGATTATCAGTACGAGACCACATTGAAGATTTACAGTTGCCCTGACACAAACAGGATGAAACAGTTCCTGGAAAAGCATAGATGTATGTAAGTAGTACGGCTAATACCTTCCTCTATGGCGCCAAATGCTGAGAATATGCTTTTAAGTTCTTCCTCTGTTGTGTAGAATGATAACCCTACAAAAAAAAAGAACGAACAAATCTTGTATCAGACAGAATTACCCATCCCCTCCTGAACATTCAGAGTTTGTAAGGTTACAATGTGCGTAAGTGATATGGCATACATGGGAATGGTACAATCTAGAGACATATTGTTAACACCTACAACAATTGTTCATCTTCTGGACTTACTGACTTAGGTGCAGACACAACCATGGAAAAGCACTCGAGGAACAGAGGAATCAATCGGCTTCAGTTACAACCAGGAGAAGACTACTACTAGTATATTTATTCAGAGGAATTCACTTACTGCTCACGAATATCTCCGTGCTGAAAGCCTTCGCCCCTGCGAGCCGAGAGGCCAAACCAGCAGCCCCCTTCCTCGTAACGTCATCATCAGATTCTTTCCTAAGTATCAGTACTCCGCGACGCAGCGAGCTGGTTTGGATTGGAGAGACAGGAGTTCAGTGAGGGGGAACTCCGGCAGGAGCTCGGCGAGGCGGCTGCCGGAGAAGGGGCGGATCTGGCCGACGGGTAATCGAAGGAATGGGGAGGGGAGAAGAACTGACCGCGCCGACCGGTGGAGGAACTGGCAAACGACGGAGCGGAAACGAAGGGAACGAGTGGCCAAGCTGATTGTGGGCTCGGAATTATTAGGGCTGAAAAGATAGTTGGCTCATGGACCGCTCAAAATCAGTTTGCATTTTGCCTCGGCCCGTCGGTAAAACACTCAACCCCGGAAATTCTTGTCATAATTTATTTGGCAAATACTAGCCGTCTTTTTTTCTTTGCGAAATACAGTACAACGCTCACAAACACGTGCACACACTCATCCTATGAGGATACGCACGCACACCATACCCCTATGAGCATCTCCGAAAGACTAAGCCGGCGGTCGGGTCTTGAGATTGACGAAGTCACCACAGGCGCCTCGCTGTCGACAGTAACGTATATTCTGGCTAAATGAGAAACATCAATGTCAAATCTAAGATTTGAACTCTGGTGGGCTGGGGTATAACCACCTTCCTAACCATCCTACCACAGGCTGCCAGCTGTAAATTTGCAGAAAATAGGCCCTTACGCTGTCCGCGTGTCCGTTCAATGAAGTAAAATCGTCTCTATGTGTATGTAGCATCATATGTAGCAAAAATATTCAAACAATGTTGCGTTGCGTCTGGCTAGGGTAGAAAAAATCCGAGCGCAACACTTTTTCTTTGCACATGTGTGCATCGTTTGCGCTGAAATTTCCCTGGAATCTTTAAAAAACTTGTGATCATAGAATAAAAAGTTGTAACACTTTAAATAGTCATGTAGCAAAAACGAACAAGGTATGCAAGTATGTAACACATCCCAGTTTGGTTGCAGCAAATGTGAGCAAAGGGCATGCCACCGTTTGCTACATTTTCAATACCCTCATGTAGCAAAAAACATATGTGCCTGTAACATGTTGAAACATCATATGCAACATATGAATATATCAATTTTCACAGACCTCAAACCATTAACAATGGAGGTTGGAGCCTTGGAGGCACCCGCCCTTCGTCGATTCAGGCTCGCCAACCACTATTCCGTCCCCCTAGAGGCACGTCGAAGCCAGATCGGGTGAGCTCAACGAAACTCACTTGTGTTCGTCTTCTTCACTATGACGAGCTCTACCATGACGTGCATGGGGAGCTCGTCGGGCTTCCGGCGTGGCGCCACAGGAGTAGCACCCTACGATGAATTCACAAGCAAAATTGCCCGCTAGTTGCCGACCTCCCTAAATATTCAGAAACCTCCAGGTAGCTGATGTGATACAGATACATCATCTGGTCATTCTAAAAAAACTGGTTAATTAGTTTAATTGTTAGCAAATAGCAATATGAAGACTAAGGCTGTCTGATTCAGGACCCCAGCTAGCGCCACACACATATTTTGATATTGTGAAGGAAAAGCGACTTGCATACGTGTGCATTTTCACTTCTGAATATTGTAATCTTAGCCTACGACAATGGTCTGCACCAGCACAATGCTTTGGACTCGAGAAAGTTAGAAGTGATACCCAGGCAATATGAGCCTTCAATGTTCAGTAAAAAAAACGTGTTTAAAGGCATTTCAGCGTTCAATACAAACACTCGGAGTGAGACATGGCAGATAGCCTTTAACGACAACTACAAGCACGTGGCGCGCCCCAGACTCTATTCATCAGTTATGTAATGTGATGAGCAAACTTTATTTGGCATGGAGACGGATGACGATCCTATTAATTATGATGTCATCCGCCATGTGTGTTCCTCGGAAGGTGCTTTCTCGGTGTGGATTGATACATGTCCTCTGTTATTTATGTCTCATTTTCTCCTCTGAGTAACGTTGAGATACCAAGCCGATATGTCCTGTGCTGCAATAACAAAAAAGAAAGAAAAAACACTGAATATTTGGAAGGGCTTGAGTATACAATACACCTCTTGGTTCAAGGTTTTTTCTGGAACTCAGTATTTGAGATAGGGAGGATCCGTGGAGTCGTTGGCCAGATTAGCAAACTTGCTAAGAACAGGGCACATACATATTGTTCTGGTACTTTGTACCATGAAACATAGAGAGAGAGTACATCTGGCAACAACACACGAAGGATCACGAGACTGAGGCCGCAGCTGCTTGTTCTTCATCCCTTTTCATAGCAAAACGGCAGATCGGGCAGCGACGGTTACGGCGTAGCCAGTCGAAGATGCAGCGCTGATGGAAGGAGTGGGAGCAGGGCATCGTCCTGAGCTTCCTGCCGCCGTCCACGAATTCCTCGAGGCATACCGCGCAGTCTGTTTCCCTCGTCTCGCCGAACGCCGGGACGCGCAGAGCCACCATGGACCACCTGCAGGCCGGGTCTCTCTTCTTCTCATCCTCTTCTTCCTCGTGCTGGCGTGCGAGTACTTGCGCGATGTACTCGTCTACCCGGAGACTTTCTTCTCTTTCTATCGCCCTGCGCCTGTCATCCTCCTCCAGGGCTTCCTCGGTCCACCCGTGTCTCCTCCTCCTTTCTCTCCGCTCGTCCTCGGCTATGTCGTCTTCCTCCCTCAACTCCCGCCTCCTTCTTTCTCTCAGCTCATCAAGAGAATCCATGTTGGCCTTGTCTGGATTAGCTCTCGGACGGGACAACTCTAGGGCAGGAAAGAAGGACGTGCATTCATGAAAGAACCTAGGCGGGTAAGATATATATACCACGAGTCTACGGCCGGTAGGCCGAGTTGTGATGGGACTCGGATTTCAAAACATGAGGCGGTGCATATTTAGATCCAGAACGGACTGGATACGCGTCTTCGTGTCCAATTCGATCGGGAGGCAGAGTAATTCCAATCGTACTGTATAAGGATCAGATGTGGCATTGCTTAAGTAAGTAGCCTAGACCTGGCTTGCAAGGAACTCCAATCAAAAGGCCCATCAGGAGCACGCAGGGTATCCGATCCAATCCATGTGTTTGCTCGTTCACTAATGCAAGAAACGGACCAAGGCGTACTCACGCATATAAACTGCACCACAACAATCTACTATAAGTTGCATGGTTCGCGATTCTACACTTGCAACAACGAAGATGAAGTCTCACGCGGTGTGCTCCCTCCTCCTCGCCCTGCTCATCGGCTTCACGCGCCCTCGCCGTGCACGTCATCCCTATACGAGCCCCCGCCGCCGGTCATGGCCTACCACCACGGCGCAGTGCTCGACGGCACCGTGCCGGTGTCGGTGCTGTACTACGGCGCCTTCTCGCCGCACCACAAGGCCGTCCTGTCCGACTTCCTGCTCTCGCTCTCCCCGCGGGCGCGCCCGCACACCTTCGGCACTTCGTCGGCCACGTCGCCGTCGGTGGCGCGGTGGTGGGAGACCGTTGACCGGTACGTGCAGAGGGCCGGCAGGGAGCGGACGCGGGTGCTGCTGACCAACCAGGTCTCGGACGAAGGGTGCTCGCTGGGGAAGCGCCTGTCCCGGCTCCAGGTCGAGCAGCTGGCGGCGCGGCTCGGCGTGGCGCCCGGGGGTGTGGCCGTCGTGCTCACCGCCGCGGACGTCGCCGTGGAAGGGTTCTGCGAGAGCTCCTGCGGGCTGCACGGATCGTCAGCGCCCGGCGGGGCCGTGCACGTGTGGGTGGGCAACGCGGCCGTGCAGTGCCCGGGCAGGTGCACGTGGCCGTTCCACGCCCCGGACGACCCTGCCGGGCGCCACAGGAGCCGCGACACGCTCCGCGCGCCGAACGGTGACGCCGGAGTGGACGGCATGGTGATCAACCTGGCGGCGTTGCTGGCCGGCGCGGTGACGAACCCGTACGGGCACGGGTACTTCCAAGGCGACGCGGGCGCGCCGGTTGAGGTGGGCGGCGGGTGTCCGGGCGTGTACGGCCGCGGCGCGTACCCTGGCTACGCCGGCAGGGTGAGGCTGGACACGACCACGGGCGCCGGGTACAACGTGATGGGCAGGAACGGCAGGAGGTACCTCGTGCCGGCCCTGGTCGATCCGACCGACTACTCCTGCCTTATCATGGCCTAATCGTGTCGCGTCTTGTTAATCTTCTACTGCTTGGGATGCAAGTTTATGGGACTTCACAAACTTTGCTTGCAGCTGGAGGTCATCGATCTTGCGTGATGCACGTGCACACGCAGAGTCATAATACGATCTACTGTAGTTAAAGATGCAGGAACATGATGATCTCAAATGGATGTTTTGCGCTGAATTAACACATTTAAAACATGTTTTCAGATCATGTAAAAAACTTGTTTTCAGATGACCGTTCATACATTCGGTTTTGATATTTCTACTGTATTATAAATGAGAAATTACGTCATTCGGTTTGGATACTCGCTCTAGCTTTCCTGTGCGACATGTCCATTTGCGATTTGCGTGCAAAAAGTGATGCTTTGATTTTTCATGCAAAAAAACAAATGGCTAGAAGGAGAAATTGCTATGACCAACACTGGAAAGAAGAAACAGATGACATGATGGCATTTAAAATTAATTCAAAAAATTTAAAGTAATGTGCAAATTTACAATCCATTTTCACATTTGTTGATCGACAAGGCCTTTGAAACTAGATCACACATGGGGCACATAGACTAGGACATAGAGTCTGTCCTGCAACCAAGAGGCACGGGGAGAGAAACCGCAACCAACATAGTTAGCAATGAGAGAGGGTTGCATCCTCTCTGCAACCGCCATCCTCGAGTTGTCGGGGCACGGGAGGTTGCTAGTGCTTCTAAGGGCGAGTATAGTGCGGGGCGCGTACGCAGGCGCTAGGGAATTAAATCCCGGCGGTTTTGTGCGATTCCTGGTCAATTTTTTAGCATCGACGGAAAACTAGGCGTCTGACGCTTAAATACCGTGTGCAAATAATGACTCCGGGCATCCTGCGCTTAATGCATAGCGTAACCGATCAAATTAAGCGCCCCATTATGAGGCCAGCGATGTACATGACCTAAGTGTTAGATTCCTGTAATAGCTATTTCCTAGATGCACTTGGTGAAAGTTTTGAGAAGGAATTGGTCATGCCCATGCTTCCCTGTTCAGATATAGATTTCGACCCCAGAACCTCAAGTCTGAACCTGGAACCTTAGAGCAAGATCGGTTATTTCCTGAGTGTGTCTTCTTTTGACGTCCTTGTGAAATTATGTGCTTATCCCTCTCGCCATATCTATGATCTATATTAACAAGTGGTTCGATCTCGGGTAGGACCTATGTTAGAAAAGAGAGGACGACGGCAATCAATATTCAACTTCTTCCTCAAGAGACTTGCGAAACTGAAGTTCAACGTGCATCCCAGCATCCACCACCAAGGAAGAACAACTAGTACAAATAAGGCAATAATTTTCCAACTAGAGCCATTTCATCACCGCCAAGAACGGCATCTTTCATGAATACGCTGGATCATGAGTGTATGGCTATGAAACAGAAGAATCCTTATGAGGATGAGAATAATGCTGATGTTTATCCTCGTTTTGATATATTGAGTAGTAGTGTCTTTCTTGAACTTGTTCTGAGCTTGCTCAGATATAGTTCCTTCAGGAAGATCATTAGTAACTTCCCACACATTCATAGTCTCAAGCTAGAGTTGGCACTTGACTCGCCATCTCTTGAAGGTTGTACCGGTAAACATATCCGGTTTCATTGCATCTGTATAACCAGCTATATTTAAATCATGAAATTGCCTACAATTAGGTTTTCGATTATTGGATAATTAGGCAATAATTTCTTGATTAATTTCAGAATATTAAACATGACAACAACAACTACAAACATGTGATTACGAACATACTAGATATACTAATCAACATGAACAACATCATCATATACGCCAACACATCCATAGTAAACTGCAGTTCGGAATACGTCGCACGTACCGAACGTTTATAGATGAATTAGCCATCAGTGTAGACATGGTCACCGCACCCAACGCATCAGTGATGTTGTTGACGATGACGTTGGTGAAGATGGGTCGAAGAAGACGACGTCTGCGGAGACGATCCGCAGCTCCAGCCGGTAGACAACTCGTGGTGGAAGCGGCGAGCAGTCGCGCGAAGTGCTTCCCAAAAATCTAATTCACCCTCTCCCGTGCAGAATCACAAAGGCGACTGGTTTCGGCTGACCACGTCGCACATGTCCGAGTTGATTACAGCAGCCCATGATCCGGGAACGATCCAAACTGGCTAAGCTGTACGCGTACGCTAATGACTCGGTTTTCCCGAACAGCCAAAATATAGACAAAAGTTGACTCGACTCGATTCACGAAACACGATCACGGCGTGTCGAGATGAGTGAGCGGCGGAGGAGGAGGAGTGGCGAGAGAGATACTTATGTTCTCACATGTTTACCAAGTAGCAGAACACTTCACCTTATAAGGTGTTGCAACTCTCCTCCAACTTTCCATGTGGGACTAAACTTTATCACCTCCCACAACCTACCATGCACATGGACCATTTGAGATTTCAGAATTGTTTATTTGGTCTGCCCACAAATGGGCCCAAATACTAACATTAATGGGGCAAAGTTAACTAGAGTGTAGCCAATACAAATGGACCAAACTCAGCTTATAATTGTTGAAACAACATGTATAGTAGTCAAAACTATCAAAATTTCACGTTATTGCGCACACCAAGCGCAGGTTGGCAAATTGATATTTTTGTACAATTGCATTGTAAAATTTGATACAAGGTTGTCTCACTATTGTTGTTCAGTCAAACGTGTCCATACTTTTGTAGTCGCACTTATGGATCTACCAGGCATGTTCAAAAATGTATGTTTTGATAATCATTGTCTTTGAAAGGGCATTTGAGTTTTTGACGGTTCTCCCAAGCCTTGTTGCATGGAATCACACCACCCCGTCCCCCAATCGAAATAGTTGATAATTCTTAGCTCGTCTGTCTCTCAAGTAAGAAAAAAAAATCAAGTTTGGTGTCTATATTATGTGTGTGATATGACCCACGTATGCAACTAATAACCTTAATGTACAAATAATAAAAATATAATATTTTGCACATACGTTCTTATAATTGGAAATGCCATTTATTTCCCTCTCTTTATAGATCAAACAAGTGCTAGAAAATATTTAAAAGGTTCTAAAATCCAAATTAATAATTTACTAGTCGAATGGAACCAAAATAAAATATTCACCCTCCATAACTGGGAAAATTCTTATTATTCCCTCCTTCTAAATTATTTAAACATGGTTGGAACGATACTTTAATTAGCTATAGAGATGCAAGAAAATAATTTGAACTTGCACAAACTTTCTCCAACCAATAGTTATACTTTTGGATAGTCATGTTAATCCACTCTTCAAGAACATTTTAATCAAGGTTGAGAAAATTAAATAAGTTCTAAAAATTTTTTAATTACAACAAAACCGAGCCAACTCGATCAACACTCATTCTAAGCAACTCTATCAGTTACCGGATACGCCCCGACCTGGAAAATAACTGTTTTTTCCGGGTTCGGGCGAAATCTCGGCCTTAACAGATACCGTATTGGGTACCGCATCGCAAAAAAATATCTGGTGAGCAGGACAAACCCCCGCCCGTCCACTACTTGTTCGGTCTGGGCTGCCCAATTTCCTGCACCCTGGATTCTTGGCGTGAATATTCCTGCGCGGAAGTTTCATCCTCTTCCCCTCCGCCGCCGGCGCCGATTCGTCCCCCCGCCACCGATTCGACCCTTCTGGCCCCGCTCCTTCTCCGTTCGGCACCCATGGACCCGCTGCAGCCTCCGCCTGTCCCTCCGCAGTCCCGAATCGTTCCACCGTCGGCCGAAAAAGCGCAGCCGCAACCTCCAGCGCTTTCGGCTGCCGCCTTCCCCTTGACCGCACGAATTCCACCGGTCGCTGGCCAGAAACGGAAGCGGCTCGGGGTGGGTGGCGCCGGCCGTGCTCCCACCGCCTCGCATCCTCCTCCCACCGTGGTGGCCAATGCGACTTCCGGGGCACGACTTGCGAGGCCGAAGTTGCAGGCCGCCAAGCCGAAGGCACCGAAGAAGGCAAAGGTGTCGGCGGCTCGAGGCCGTGCCCCTCGTGCTTCCGGAGCCGGCAGTAGCTCCCACGCCCCCTCCGACGCAAACGATGCGCCCAACGTGTTCGGCGAAATTCTGGGAAGGTAAGAAAACCTTTTCTTTCTCCCATGTGTTCAACAATGCAGGTCCGAGGCCAAGCAATGTTCGAATTGTGCAGCTATCCAATGCATTCGACATATTCGCAAATGTTGGATGAAAACTCAGTTGATCTTTCAACTACTCCACTTGAGTTTGATTGTGAGATGCCCGAGGCCAAAGCGGAGGAGGCAGAAGATGATGGCGATGAAGATCTTGAAGAAATTGGAGTGGATACGTTTGAGCAAAGCCAAAAAAGGAAAGAGGGCCGGGAACTACACCGAGTTGGAGGACACCACCTTGATCCGAGCATAGGAGAGTGTGTGCCTTGACGCCGGTGTTGGCAATGATAGGTATTGGCAACGCATTGAGGACAAGTATCACAAGCTCATGCCGGAGCCGTCAAATCGGTCATTGAGGTCTCTCCAAGGCCGGTGGGATTACATCAAGCAAACATGTAGCCGATGGACCGAATGCCTTGAGTAAGTGACGAATGCACCTCCATCCGGTTGCACAATTGATGACAATGTGAGTTTCTTTCATAGACTCATGTTCATGACGCCCTTGGTGTATTTAAACTCATACTTGATTGTTTGCATTATAGGATAGCATTTCTAATGAGAGGTCCCGGCAAATGCCGGCATCCAAATGTCGGCCTTTCATGCTACAACATTGTTGGAAGATCCTTGAGTTTAGTGAGAAATGGAGGTTGAGGGATGAAGAAAGCGCCCCGAGAAAAGGTGCTCTATCTAAGATGGATGACGTGGGGATGAACCCCGGGTGCCCAAAGACCCCCGAGCGCAGCCGGCCTCCGCCTAGCCTGTCGGAGCACTGCCGGGCGGCGCGGGCAAGAGGAACTGCGGCCTCGTCATCATCACGATTCTCAACGACAAACAGATAACGACAAACGACGCCCGCCATGTGCGACCAAGGTCAATGGCAGCAGCCGGGTTCGGTTGGTCGCCAGCCGGATAACCGGCTGCCCCTCGCCCGCGAATAGCAGGAGACATGGGACCGTGTCGGGCGGCGCCGGGGCCATGGCCGGCTAGCCCTCCACGTCGCCCAGGCATGGGCTAAAGCGAAGCATGGCTTGACGTCCCCTACAGTGCCAAGGAGCCCCGACAGGCGGGAGACACGGGGCGCCGCCCAACGCCGGCAGGAAATCCCGGGAGCCATCTACCGTGCAGACGGGGGCCGGCGTCGTCGCCTGCCTGCCCTCCATGTCGCCAAGTCTAGCCCGACCGCTCCCGCGCCGCGAGGGAGTTCAACTGTGCGAAGCGTAGCGTACTGTACTGCGGACATGCAGCGTCACCAATAAACCCCCCTGTAGCCGACATTGTCTGGCTGGCGCGGACCAGCCGGCCCCGCCTGTAAGCCAGACAGCCAGGCCTATATAAGGCTGTCTGGGTGCCCAAGTAGAGGGGACCCCGAACTGTTCTTCCTCCTCACCCCGAGAACAGCTAGAGAGAGATCCGAGCCATGGAGAGCTCACCGAACAGCTCGAGGAGCAACTCTGTACTGTGTCCACCGATGATAGAGAGATCGAGCAGGAGTAGGAGTGTTACCTCCTCCGGGAGGGCTCCGAACCTGGGTTCTTCCCGTGTCCGCGCTCCGGCGCAATCCCTGCGGGTGCCGAAGTTGTAGAACGCTGTCCCCACTCCAATCTTAGCCATCCCGTGGCATATGCCGTGTTCCACACCACGTCATTTGGCGCCCACCGTGGGGCAGATAGCAGCTGCCGGAGTCACATTCCGCACGGGATCCCGCAGCCGTCTCGGCGAGCGAGTCGCCTCCGGCCTCGTCTCGACGTTCGGCTCCATCGACTTTGTCAACGACAACGCGAACTGCTTCGCCGGCTCCGCCTTCCCCGAGGATGGCACTGTCCTGCACTTCGGCGAGCACCGCGTCTACATCGCCCTCGCGCCCGCCTACCCCGCCAACATCCAGCGCTGCGTCGACCGTTTTCCCGAGGAGACGGCCGGCTGCGAGAGCAGCACCGAGACCCGCGTTTACGCGGAAGTTATGGTGTCCGACGTCGCGAGCACCCAGCAGCACGCCCCCGTCGACTCCGTCCAGGCTATGCTCCAGGGCCTGGTCACGCCCATCGCGCCGACGCGGACCCCGCGCAGGCCGCCATCCTCCTCGAGCAAGCACGCCAGCGCCTCCTCAGCAGCGCGCACGGCGTCGCAGCCACGCATCGCCGCATGGAAGCGCAGGTCCGCGAGTACAACTTCGCCCACGGCTTCACCCCCGTCGCCGTCGAGCCCAACCCACGGGGAAACGTCAGGCGCAACCTCGCCAACGAGATGGCAGGAGGACCGGCTGCCGACGCCGAGCCGGCTGGACCAGCCGGAGCACCGCCTACTCGTCGACCCGTCTACAGCTCCCCCGCGAAGAACATGAAGGCAGCACGCGCCGCCGCCAGAACTGCCCAATCTGGAGGGGAAGAGCTACACGCGCAGCACCAGCGCGTCCAGGACCTCCTCGACACAGCCGATCACCAGTTTCGCCAGAACCAGGCCGCGTCCGCGATGAACTCGCCACCCTCCCACCTCCCCCGCCTGGCGCCCCTCCACCCGGTGCGACTCGAGGTGACCGCCAGGCGTCGTCGCCACATGCCCAGCCCCAGCAAGCCCCCCAGCCGGGTGGAAATCGCGCACAGCATCAACTCCAGACCAAGTCGCTTCAACGCGCCGGCTGCCGGTGGCGGCCAGAACTACAACTACGCGCCGGCCGCTGGCGAGGCCAGTACAACTACCGCGACCAACCGGATGCGCGCAAGGGGACCATCCACGACCGGCTGGGAGACCTAGGCCCGGCATACGGCCCCGACGATCGTGACCGCCTCGACGCCCTGGAGAAATCCCGCCAGCTCGAAGAAGAAGAGGGCGAGGTCCACCGGTGCTTCGGACCTCGCATCGCAAGAGAGCCTTTCCCGCGGAATTTCTCCCTCCCGCGCGACACGCCCAAATACAACGGAAGCACGAAGCCAGAGGACTGGCTATCCGACTACGTCACCGCCGTCTCCATCGCAGGCGGCAACAAGCGCGTAGCGGTGCGCTATGTCACTCATGTTGAAGGACTCAGCCCGCACATGGCTCAACAGCCTGCCGGATGGATCGATCAACTGCTGGCTGGACTTCCAGCAGGTCTTCGTCAGGAACTTCTCCAGCACCTACAAGCGCCCGGCTCGCCCTCGCCAGCTAGCCAGCTGCACCCAGGGCAAAACCGAGTCCGACCGCGACTACCTGACGAAATGGTCAAGCCTGCGCAACACCTGCGAGGGAGTCCACGACATCCAGGCGGTCGGCTTCTTCATCAACGGCTGCCGGGAGGGCACGATGCTCAAGCACGGCTGCTCCTAGACGAGCCAAAGTCCATGGCGGAGCTCATGACCATAGCAGACAAGTACGCCACGGCCGACTCCGCCATGAGGATCCCAATGCAGATAGATGGAGCCGGCAGGCCACAAGAAAAGCCGGCTGCGAGAGAGCAAGGCGGCCCCAGCAACGACAACCGAGGCAACCGCGACATCCGGGACAATGGAGGCAACCGCGACAACCGCGACCGCCGCGACGATCGAGATCGAGACAGCCGGAAGAGAAGCGGCGCGCCAGACGGGGGTACGAGAACCGTGCCGTCAACACACCGAGGCCGGCCAACCGGCTGGCGAGGACGGTGGGAACCGGAATCCCCGCCAGTGGAACAAGCCAGAAGGGCGATACGAGGACCGCCAGTGGGCGAAGCCAACATACCTGTTCGAGGACATGATGAACGGCCCGTGCCGGTACCACAGCGTCACCGGGAAGCCAGCCAGCCACACGACGGCGCGCTGCAGCTGGACTCTCCGTCTGCAGCGCGGAGAGGGTCCGCCACCTCCAGCACCCGGCCCACCCCCTCCCCAAGGCGGCATCAACATAGGCAACAACCAGCGCAATGAGCGCCCAAGACAGCCGGCTGCCGCAGCCGGCACATCTCGCGACATGTACCCCAACAAGGACGCCGCGTACGTCATCTCCATCATCGAGCGCAACGACAAGCGCAGCCAGCGGCTGCGCGTCGCAGAGGTGAACGCAGTCGTCCCCGCCGTCCAGCAGCTGATGGACTGGGCAAACCAGCCCATCTCCTTCGGACCCGGCGACCACCCGGATATCATGCCGAATCCCGGGGCTACAGCTTGCTCCTGGACCCCACCTTCGTCACCGAGCAAGAATTCGCCGTCACCTTCTCCCGAGTGCTCATCGACGGAGGAAGCAGCATCAACATCCTGTACAAGGACACCGCCGACAAGCTGGGGATAACCGAGGCCCGGATGAATCGCAGCCGGACGATCTTCCACGGCATCGTGCCGGGGCAGTCCTGCACACCAATCGGCACCGTCCGGCTGGACGTCGTCTTCGGAGAAAGAAAAATTTCGCCGTGAAAGCATCTGTTTCGAGGTGGTGAACCACCGCAGCCCCTACCACGCCATCCTGGGCCGCCCGGCTCTCGCTCAATTCATGGCCGTACCCCACTACGGCTACCTGAAGATGAAGCTCGGGCCCGAGCGGCATCATCACCGTAGCCGGCGATTTCAAGCGCTCCATGGCATGCGCCTCGGCCGGCTCGAAGCTCGCCGAGTCGCTGGTAGCGGCTGAAGAGTTCAAGGAGATCAGGCGCGCCGTAGCGGCCGAGCACCCGGAAGTACCGGCTGCAAAGAAGCAGTCGGGCGAGACGCAGTTTCAAGCCAAGAAAGACAGCAAGCAGGTTCCGCTTGACGCAAGCAAGCCGGACGGGAAGTTCCTCACCATCGGCAACACCCTCAGCGACAAATAGGAAGGCGAGCTCATCGAATTCCTCCGTGAGAATCGGGACATCTTCGCATGGTCTCCAAAAGACATGCCAGGTGTACCGACGGAGTTCGCTGAGCACTCTTTACACGTCAAGCCGGATGCTAGACCGGTGAAGCAACCTCTCCGTCGCTTCGGAGAGGAGAAGAGAAGAGCAATCGGAGAAGAAATCGCCCGGCTACTCGACGCGGGCTTCATCATGGAAGTGTACCACCCGGACTGGCTGGCCAACCCAGTCCTGGTGATGAAGAAAAACAATACCTGGCGCATGTGCATCGACTACACCAGCCTCAACAAAGTGTCCCCAAGGATCCCTTCGCCTTGCCACGCATCGACCAAGTCATAGACTCCACCGCCGGCTGCGACTACCTGTCCTTCCTGGACGCGTATTCCGGCTACAACCAGATCAAGCTCCACCCGGATGACCACCTGAAGACCGCATTCATCACGCCCTTCGGAGCATTCTGCTACACGGTCATGTCGTTTGGCCTGAAAAACGCCGGCGCCACTTACCAGAGGTGCATGCAGAAATGTCTGGGCGACCAGATCGGGCGCAACGCCCACGCCTACGTCGACGACATCGTCATCAAGACCAAAGAGCGCCGCACCCTCATCGACGACCTGAGAGAAACCTTCGCCAACTTGCGCCGGTTCCAGATGAAGCTGAACCCGACCAAGTGCGTCTTCGGAGTACCGGCTGGCCAGCTACTCGGTTTCCTCGTCTCCGCGCGAGGGATCGAGGCCAACCCAGACAAGATCGCCGCCATCGAGGGCATGGAGCGGCCAACCGGCTAAAAGACATCCAGAAGTTCGCCGGCTGCCTGGCCTCGCTGAGCCGGTTCGTCAGCCGGCTGGGCGAAAAGGCCCTGCCCCTGTACCACCTGTTGAAGAAAACCGGCAAATTCGTCTGGACGGACGAAGCAGACGCGGCCTTCGCCGAGCTCAAGAAGGCACTGTCCGAGGCACCGGTCCTGGCGCCGCCTGCTCCAAAGGAGCCCATGCTCATGTACATCGCCGCCACCAACCGGTGCGTCAGCATCGTCCTAGTGGTGGAGCGCCAAGAGGAAGGCAAGGAGCACCCGGTCCAGCGGCCGGTCTACTACGTGAGCGAGGTCCTCTCGCAGTCGAAGCAGAACTACCCCCACTACCAGAAGCTCGTGTACGGCGTGCACATGGCGGAGAAGAAGCTGCGCCACTACTTCCAAGAGCACGTCATCACCGTGGTGAGCACGGCTCCACTCGGAGACATCATCGGCAACAAAGACGCAACCGGCCGAGTCGCCAAGTGGGCAGTCGACCTGGCCCCGCACACGGTCCTGTACCAGCCAAGAATATCCATCAAGTCCCAGCTCATCGCCGATTTCATCGTCGACTGGGCGGAAACACAGTACCTGCCGCCTGTGCCCGACTCCGCGCACTGGCGGATGCACTTCGACGGCTCCAAGATGTACGAAGGCCTGGGAGCCGGAATCGTCCTCACCGCGCCCAAGGGCAACCGGCTGGAGTACGCCGTGCAGATCCACTTCAAAGCCTCCAACAACGTCGCCGAGTACGAGGCCCTCGTCCACGGCCTCAAGCTCGCCAAGGCAATGAGCATCCAGCGCATCCTGTGCTTCGGCGATTCGGATCTAGTGATCCAGCAAACTTCAGGAAATTGGGACGCCAAGGACGCCAACATGGCCTCCTACCGGTTCTTCGTGCAGCAGCTCTGCGCATGTTTCGAGGGTGCGAATTCCACCACGTGCCCAGAGCCAACAACGAGACGGCTGACATGCTCGCCAAGCTCGGCAGCACCCGGCGAGCCATTCCACCCGGCGTCTCCCTCGAGCACGTCTACAAGCCATCCATCACACCGTCACCCGACTCGGAATCCATCGTCATCCCGGGGGCTGCAAGCCCACCAGCCGGACAAGCAAACTCGGGGGGTCCCCCACCGCGTCATTTGGACCCACCCGGCTACGAGGCGCCAGCCGCACCCATCCCCGAGCTCATCGACAAGACCAGAGCAAACCCGGGGGCTGCTCCGACACACCCGGGGGCTGCGCAGCCGGATCCAAAAGCCGCCCAGCTGGCGCTAGCCGGCGTCTTCACCATCCACGAAGTTCCCTCATGGGCGCAACCATTCCTCGACTTCCTCGCACACGGCACACTCCCAGAGGAGGAGGTGCAAGCACGACAAGTTCTGCGACGCTCCAAGGCATACACCATCATCAACAGCGAGCTCTACAAGCGCAGCGCGACAGGCGTTTTTCAGCGGTGCGTCGAGCCGGCAGAAGGGCGCCGCCTGCTAGAAGACATCCACAAGGGCGAATGCGGGCACCACGCCGCGTCCAGGTCAATCGCATCGAAAGCTTTGCGCTACGGGTTCTACTGGCCGTCTGCTCTAGCTGACGCCGAGCAGATGGTCCGCGCCTGCACCGGCTGCCAGCGCTTCAGCAAGCAGAAACACACGCCGGCTGCAGCTCTGCAAACCATCCCCATCACCTGGCCATTCGCCGTCTGGGGGCTCGACATGGTCGGTCCCTTCAAGACGGCGCGAAGCGGCATGACTCACCTCCTCGTAGCGGTGGACAAGTTCACCAAGTGGATCGAGGCCAAGCCAGTCAAGAAGTGGGACGGCCAGACGGTCATCACCTTTTTCCAAGACATCATCTACCGCTACGGCTACCCGCACAGCATCATCACCGACAACGGCACGAACTTCGCCAAGGGCGTCTTCAAGCATTTCTGCCGCGAGAAGGAATCCGGCTGGACCTCGCCTCGGTGTCTCATCCCCAGTCAACGGCCAAGTGGAGAAAGCAAACGGCCTAGTCCTAGCCGGAATCCGGCCCCGGCTGGTCGACCCACTCGAGCGAGCACCCGGATGCTGGATCGAAGAGCTCCCGCATGTACTCTGGAGCCTCAGGACCACCCCCAACCACTCGACGAACTACACGCCCTTCTTCCTCGTCTACGGCGCGGAAGCAGTCCTGCCGGCTGACATCGAGTTCGACTCCCCTCGAGCCATCCTCTACACGAGAAAGAAGCCAAGCGGCAAACGAAGACGGCGTGGACCTCCTCGAGGAGGCACGAGAACTGGCCTTGTCCAGATCGGCCATATACCAGCAGAATCTGCGCCGGTACCACAGCCGGAAAGTGCACCCGGTCACGTTCCGCGAAGGAGACCTAGTGCTTCGATGGATCCAAGACACCAAGGGACCACAAGCTGTCCTCCCCTTGGGAGGGCCCGTTCATCATCAGCAGAGCGCTGCGCAACAACGCGTACTATCTCACAGACGTACGCGAGGAGAAAAAGAACAAGCCGTTTACCCCTTACGAGGAGGGGGAACGCCCGTGGAACGCCAGCCTCCTCAGGCCGTTCTACTCCTAGAACAAGTGTAACACCCTGTTGTTTCTTTTGAGTAAAAGTTAGCACTCCCGAGCGCACACTCGGGGGCTGCCGTTGTTTCAGTGTTGTTTCTTTGTCTTCATGTGGCTAGCCGACTACCGACTCTCGCTTACGTTAGCTTAGTACCGTGCTCGACCCCGACGCCTACTCTCGGATCCGGCTGCAGACCGCAACCCGGCTGACACGTTGGCCAGAAACCGGCTAGGGGGCACACGCGAAAAGCCCATAAGAAAGAAAAAGTCTCCGGCTCGTGACAGAAAAAACCGCGCTTCGTCGCCTGCGTCCAGCCTCTCAAAGATCTCAGTACCGTGCGCCCAGCCAGCCGGCCCTCTCTTCGGATCCGGCTGCAGAGTTCAGCCGGCAAGAGTCGCAGAGCCGAGACACGGGAAGGGGCACGGGCGGCAAAACAAGGGCGAGCCGGCCCCTAATCGAATAAAAACCGAAGCTAAAAATGCCAACCTTTTCGATTTTGAGGACTAACGATCTAACGAAGGTTCTGTGTGTCATTTTTTGTCGGCCTCACAACTATCAAGATCTCTAGTCCAGATTCGACTCAACTGGCTACGCCAGTCGGGCCGAATCTCGGGGGCTAGTGCGCGAAAACCCGGCTGTCACGACCAGCCGGGCAAACTCTCGAAGACCACTAGTCCAGATTCGACTCAACTGGCTACGCCAGTCGGGCCGAATCTCGGGGCTAGTGCGCAAAAACCCGGCTGTCATGACCAGCCGGGCAAACTATCAAAGACGTTTCAGATCCGACTCGACTCGCTGCGCCAGTCGGGCCAAATCTCGGGGGCTAGTGAGGGTGAACAGGCTCGATCGCCTTCACTAAGCCACGAAAAGTTTCAAAGGCAAAGACAACCGTGAAAAATTTCGGGCGCAAACAAGATAAAGGAGACGAAGCTCCACACAAGTCGCGATACAAGCACTAGAAGTCTTAACAAGTACACCCGGCATCCCGGGGACAAATGAAGCAAGTTTACCAAAAGCTAAGAGAAAATACAAGCTGCAACCCGGCATCCCGAGGTCTTCATTCGGCAGCCTTGGAGGAGCTGGCCACATCGCCGGCCTTGGAGCAGCCGGTTTCCTCGACGGCTTTGCCCTTGGAGTCCTTCGCCCCGTCGTCCGCCTCCTCGTCGTCACTCGGGAGCAGCCGGCCGATCTGGGATGAACTCCGCCAGGTCGACGAAATCAGCAATAGTACAGGCGGCGTCACGGAGGTCGGGATGCTTCTTGAGCACGGCGTAGGAGTCGTCGTCCCGAAAGCCCTCCTTGAGCAGCTCCAAATCAGCACCCGGGTACCAAGACTTCAGCAGCGCCACCGTCCAGAGGGCCCCGGCACGAGCCGCCAACTCCTGCAGCTCCTCCACCCTAGCCAGCGCCAGCGCAAGACGGCGAGCCAGCTCAGCCAAGACAATTGGAACTCCTTGGTCGGGCCAGACGTACCGGCAGAGCCTCCTTGCGGAGTAGGACAACACAGTGGCGTCGATCCCGAGCTGCGCCACCCGGTCCGCCACCGACGTCTCGCAGCCGGCGATGGCGGCATCGGTCGCCTCCAGTCCCAAGTGGGACAGTGGGTCTTCGCTGCCTCCACATTGGCAGACGGGTAATAGCCTGCAAGCCAAGCAAAAACATCAAGACAGGAGAACCAAGACAAGAGTGCAAACAGCCAAAGCTTACCGCGAACGGAAAGGTCGACCCGGCTCAGCTCCTTGCGTGCCGAGCCCTCGTCTGTCTTCAGGTGGACGACCTCCTCCTTCAGCAGGGTGACCTCCTCCTTCAGCTTCTTGATTTCCGCCTGGTCGTCCCGGCGCTGCTGGTTGTAACCCTGCTCTAGCTTCTCAAAGTTCTCCCGCGCCTCCACCGCCACCTTCTCCACCGCCTCCTTGGCCTCGGCCAGCTTGTCCAGCTCCGCCTGCAGCTCCTTCTCGCGCTTCCTGAGCCGCTCCGCCTCCTTCGCCAGGTCGCTGAGCCGGTAGCTAGCCAGCTCGGCACGCAGCGCCTCGTCGTTCTCTGCAAGGAAAAGAAACTTTCAGCTCCCCCATCTGGCTCCGTATGAAGAGACCGCAGCCGGTCAAAGCACTTACTCTTGGCGACCTCGAGGTCTTTCTCCAGCTGCAGGACCTTCTGGTTGGACTCCTCCTAAAAGTTAAGAAGAAATCAGACTCGGCTCGCGCCGGCTGTCGCAGCCGGCCCAAGATAACGCAAAAGAACTAAGCGCGAGGGCATACCTGAAGCAGCTCCAGGAAGCGGTCGAAGTCCGCAAGCTGGACCGCCAGCTCCCTCCGAATCTCCAGGGCAAACTCCAGCGGGTCCCTCGGCCTCCGCCCCCCCCCCCCCGACGTTGGCAACGTTGGCAGCAATGGAGGGATCAGCCGTACCAGCTGCAGCTGCGAGGAGACAGCGGCGCCCTTGGCCTTCTCCCCGGCGGCAGGTGCCACCTGCTTCTCCGCCTTCTTCCTCGCCGCCGACTCGGCCCTCTTCGTAGAGGACGGCTCGCCGACCTTCTTCGACTTTGGAGCGCCCACCGCTCCGATTCCGGCCGCCTCCGGGGTATCGCCGGCCTCTCCAACCCCGCCTCCGCCTGGCGGCGGGACCTCCTCGACAGCTTGGGGGCCGACCGCCTGGGCCCCATATCTTGCGCAGGGGACTGCTCGCGCTGCTCCCCTCGTCCGCCCTCCTGCTCCCCCGCCGCCCGGACGGCCGCGGCCGCTTGTGCAGCCGGCGTGGCGACCGTCTCCGCGGCCCCACCAACGGCCAACGACCTCGGCGCCCTGAAGAAAGCACGGTGACTCATCCACCAAGACAGTAGAAATATCAAGCAACAAGAAGCACTTACCCGCGCACGTTGGTCGGAATCCGCCTCGGCCGTTTCCTCAGCACCGGCTCCTCGTCGTCGTCGTCCTCCTCCATGTCGGTTGGAGTAGCCGGCTTCGTTCTCTTCGGGCGAGGGGCCGAGGTCAACCCCGCGGTCTCTGCACTCTCAACGCTCTCAGTGTCCGAGAGATCAATGACTTTCACAGGTTTCGAGATCTCGTCAACATCAGAGCTAGAAGCAACCGGCTTACCCCGAGCAGCCGGCAGAAGAGCGCGAGGCTCGGCCAGATCCCGAGCCACCCCTCGCAGATGGTGGCAAAGTAGCTCAGCGAGGCGACGGAGTTGGCCCCAAGTTGGTGCGGCTGCAGGCCGAAGGTCTGGAGGAAACTCTGGAAGAACTGGCTCGCCGGCAGCGCGAGCCTGCGGCCGAAGTGGTCCACGAAGACCACTGCCTCGCCGGCGTGCGTGGCAGGGACCACCTCGTCGTCTGCGGCGAGGCGCACCCCCACGTGCTCCTCCGTCGACAGGAGCCCGCGCGCGCGGAGGTTCCCGATGTCCTCCATGGTGACGCGCGAGCCGCGCCATTCGCCGCCGCCCTCATTCCCGTCGGCCATCTCTGGCTCCAGCGCGTCGGAGGAGAAGTTCCGCGGCGTCGGCGTCGACTGGTGGTGGCCCGTGGTTGCCGCGTCCACTGCTTCCTCGTGCCGGAGGGGGAGGTGCCGCGCCGACGGAGGAACCGCTTCGCCGGAGAAGAAGAAGAGGAAGAGGAGCACGGAGGTCACGGCGGAGAGCTCGGGAGCGTGGAGGCGAGGGGCCGAAATAAGGCGAACTCCTCCCACCTCGGCCGTCGCCCCCTTTTTATAGCTCGCGCGTGCCCGGTAACCGCTCCCGGAGATCGCGCCACGATCGTGGGCGAGATCGTGGGCGGCAGTTTCGCCACAAAGGATCCCGCCTCTACTGCGCAACCACAGAAGATCCTGCAACGGGAACCGAGGCGTCGTCTCGACTGCCGGGCGACCGCCTGGCAGGCGGATGGGACGTGCCAGCATCAGCTCTTACGTCATCACTAGCACCCGGCCGGCGGAGCGCCCGACGTTTCGCCTCCTCGTCCGGATGAACATCTTCAGTTCGTTGAACACGCAGAAGCCCTCCTCGCCGTAACCGGCTGCATCGCTCCAATGTGTTCGGGGGCTAGTGACGTGGGGGTGAACCCCGGGTGCCCAAAGACCCACAGAAGATCCCGAGTGAAACGCGAAATCAAAGCCTGGCCGCCTCCAGCTGGCCGGCTCGGCCGAGTCCGCCTGCCCCGAGCGCAGCCGGCCTCCGCCTAGCCTGTCGGAGCACTGCCGGGCGGCGCGGGAAAGAGGAACTGCGGCCTCGTCATCATCACGATTCTCAACGACAAACAGATAACGACAAACGACGCCCGCCATGTGCGACCAAGGTCAACGGCAGCAGCCGGGTTCGGTTGGTCGCCAGCCGGATGACCGGCTGCCCCTCTCCCGCGAATAGCAGGAGACATGGGACCGTGTCGGGCGGCGCCGGGGCCATGGCCGGCTAGCCCTCCACGTCGCCCAGGCATGGGCTAAAGTGAAGCATGGCCTGACGTCCCCTACAGTGCCAAGGAGCCCCGACAGGCGGGAGACACGGGGCGCCGCCCAGCGCCGACAGGAAATCGCGGGAGCCATCTACCGTGCAGACGGGGGCCGGCGTCGTCGCCTGCCTGCCCTCCACGTCGCCAAGTCTAGCCCGACCGCTCCCGCGCCGCGAGGGAGTTCAACTGTGCGAAGCGTAGCGTACTGTACTGCGGACATGCAGCGTCACCAATAAACCCCCCTGTAGCGCCAGCCGGCCCCGCCTGTAAGCCAGACAGCCAGGCCTATATAAGGCTGTCTGGGTGCCCAAGTAGAGGGGACCCCGAACTTTTCTTCCTCCTCACCCCGAGAACAGCTAGAGAGAGATCCGAGCCATGGAGAGCTCACCGAACAGCTCGAGGAGCAACTCTGTACTGTGTCCACCGATGATAGAGAGATCGAGCAGGAGTAGGAGTGTTACCTCCTCCGGGAGGGCTCCGAACCTGGGTACTTCCCGTGTCTGCGCTCCGGCGCAATCCCTGCGGGTGCCGAAGTTGCAGAACGCTGTTCCCACTCCAATCTTAGCCATCCCGTGGCATATGCCGGGTTCCACACCACGTCAATGGAAGATGATGAAGATAGTGATGATGCACCGAAGGGAGGAAGAAACAAGGATAGGCCGAATATAAGAAGGAGGGACAAGGAGGACACTAAGAGGGTGGCCGAGGCCGCCTCTTTGAAGGACCAAATTGCTACCATGATGAAAAGAAAGGAGGCAATGATGTCCAAACACTTGGAGGTCAAGATCTCAATTGCCGAAAATAAAAATGAGAGCAAAGACAAGAAGTGGGCGACAAGATGCACCTTTGAAGAGCGCAAGATATCTATTGAGGAGGAAAAAATGAAGGCGGAAAAGAAAGCCGAAGAGAACCGTTTCATGATGCTTGATCCCACCACCATGAAACCAATGGCAAGAGAGTTTTGGGAGCTCACAAGGCAAGGGATCATGTTTCGGAGGAGACAAGAGCTACATGAGCTCATGATGGGTTATGGTACTCCGGCGAATGGAGGTCATGGTGGTGGTGATGTGGGTGGTGGTGGTGTTGGTGGTGGTGATGGTGGTGATGGTGCTTCGGCGAATGGAGGTGGTGGTCATGATGACTATGGTGGTGGTGGTGATGGTGGTGCTTCGGCCAATGGTGGTCTTGGTGGTGGTGATGGTAGTCTTGGAGGTGGTGATGGTGGTCTTGGTGGTGGTGAGGGTGGGGGTCATGGAGGCGTTGCTTCGGAGGTGGTTGATGTTAATCCTTGATGGTGGTTGATGTTGATCCTTGATGGTGGTGGTGTTGATGTTCACTATCAAGATGATTGATTGCACATTCTTTTGGACGATCTTATTGCTATATAGGTTGCGCATGATTTTGGTTGTGTAGTAGTATATGTAATAGATTTTATATTTGGTGAGACATGTCAAAACTTTGATTTGGTTCGGTGAGACATGATGATTTGGTTCGGTGAGAAATATGATGAAAACTGTTATTCGGCACCGGTAGGGCTTGGGGGGCAAAAGAGATGCGGTAAACTCGTACCATATCACATCTGTTCTGCCCCACGCAGCGCGGTACCGAAAAATGATTATCCGGGGAACAGGATATGAGTTATCCTGTACCAATTTGTACCAACTTATTCGGTAACCGCTAAAGTTGCTCTTATGCCCGGTTTAGGAAATCGGAGACATATGTGGGTATGGCTCTGGATCGGTGGACCAAAGCAGTGATGTGTAGGCTGTCGGCCGTACGTCAATGATTCTTCAGAATTTGTTTCGGAGATTTTCTGTCGGCACACTCGAAGTCCGCAACTGGCGGCATCACCTTAGTTAAGTGAAACTTCCATGAACACTCCAGAAGACAGTAAAGCAAACATTAGTCCATGAAGGGGGCTCACTGATCAGATCTGTACTTCTTGGGCTGCGGCGGTTCACTGGCAGCCTTGGAAACAAGACAAAAATTCTTCCAAGAAAAAATCGTTCTCTACTGATCGACGTCAGTCCATAGGAACTGCAGACGAATCCTCGCCAGCACATAATTTTGCTAAAAAAGGGTTAAAAAATACGTAGTACAAGAGAGGAATGTACAGAGCTGCTGCCTGTTGTGTGTTGTCGTCAACTTCAAAGGGAAGAAGAAGAGGAGGAAGAAATGTTCCAACACGCACCGCCACAAAAACAAGAAAAAATGACCAGAGAACAAATAAATCCCCCATTGAAAATTACAAGTGCTGCAAACATAGAAAATTCAAACGCTGCCACGTCTTGGCCCAGGAATGAAAAATAGAACCACTGAAATAGTGAAATTGGAGAACTTTCCCAGCTTGTTCCTGCAGGTTTCCCTCCATTTCCTGCCCCCTTCCTCTCCCTCCTCTATATCAGCGCCTACCGATGGACTTCTCCACCCGTTTCTTCCCCAATGGCTTCTTCCAAGAGGCTCCGTCCATGGTCCGCCTCTGGCGACGACTTCGACGATGGCGCTGAGCTCTCCCGCCCTTGCAAGCGTTGGAGATCGCTTGTCATGTGAGTCTGCCTTCGCTTTTTTTGGCTCTCGTGCTCAAGTCAACGTCTGGTCAACTTTTCTATGATCCTGAGCTGATCTGAAGGTCTTGAAGAATATTTTTGGTTTTCTAACTGAACCTGGATCTTTTTGGTGGCAGGCAGGTGAGGGGCAGGAGGACCATGGGTCAGGGGCTGTTTGGTTTCAGAGGGTCATTGGGGGCGACTTCATGACCATGTTTCTGCCATTTTTCAGTGATATGGTTCAGAGAGTGGTCAGTATTTCTCTTCCTTTCTTGATCTTCATTTTTACATTGCGGTTGTTTGCGAGAATTTTCAGTACCTGTTCTTGTTGAGGCTAGAAACTTCTGATTTACTGTGATTAAGGCAGAATGTCCAGACAAACTGTTCCATGGAACAGCTAAAAATAAAGCCTGTTATTTCTTTATGAGATTTTTGCGACCTACAGAGAGACCAAGCATACGAATCTTCCTTGATACTTTTTGTTCATTTTATAATATTTTTTCTGGCTTTTGTATTTTTCAGGTTTCAGAGGAGGTACAGAAAGCAATATCAAGACATTTCAACACCGCAGCAGCACCTCCAAGGTGGCAAGCATACTTGTCTTTGTTATGATCATAAAATACACACTACGATGATTGAGTATGTTCATTTGCTCAATTTATTTTATAAACTATATGTAGGCTACTAGTAGGCTGGAACCAGCGTCCGAGGTATCAGCTCATGTTTCTGAATGGTCTGAAACCTGTCTACACCATGATGAAGTTGGAAGCCAATGATGGATCAGCTCTTAAGGTGGCCATAGTTGAAAACCTCGAAAACAATCAGACAAGTATCGTCAGGTTTGGTCATCTTTCTTCAGCTAGGGTTGAGGTTGTAGTCCTCCATGGCAATTTCAATGCTAAAAATGAGGAATGCTGGACCCCTGAAGAATTCAACAAGCATATAGTCTGGGGGCGAGAGAAGAGCGCAAAACTCCTCAACGGTGATCTGACGCTCAAGTTAAGTGGAGGGGAGGCTTTCCTTGAAAATGCAAACTTCACTGACAACTCCAGCTTCACCAGCACTAAGAAGTTCAGGCTGGGCCTGAGGCTTGTCAATGCTTCTGGAGAGAACGTTCTTGAAGGAATCACAGAGCCTTTTCGCGTGAAGGAGCGCAGGGTGGAAGGTATGACTATTTGCCTGACAGTTAGATTGTTCTTTCTTCAGAAATGCACCTTCTTCATTTCGAGCTAAGACTGATCATATGCATCTTGCTGTTGTTGCAGGGTTTGAAAAGCACTACCCGCCATTGCTGGGCGACGAAGTTTGGCGCTTGGAAAGGATTGGTAAGAATGGGGCTTACCACCAAGCCTTATCAGAAAGTGGAATTGACACTGTGCAAGAGTTTTTACATTCCTATATGAAGAATGAGCACAAGCTATTGCAGGTAAAGGTTCTAGGGGTTTGTCTGTTAAGAAATATCACATGATGTTTTTGAATCGCTATTGAAGATCTTTGGGTTTCTCCTCTATCTTTAGACTTTCAGCAAGATGTCAAAGGCAGCTTGGAAAGCCATCATAGGACATGCCATGACGTGCGAAGTCGGCGATGCTCTCCATTTGTATGAAATTAAGGAAAGAAACATGGGACTTTTCTTTGATGCCAAACTTCAGCTTGTCGGGGTGAAATTTGGTGATTGTTACAAGCCCTTAGATCAGCTTCACCAAGTAGAGAAGGTGATGTATATGCTCACATACTTCAAGTTCAAGCTGGAGATTTTCTCACTAATGCTCTGACATTTGGTGTTCTTTGTTCACAGAATTTAGTAGAGACTCTAAAGCAAGTGGCTTATGAGAATATGAAGGATATTCAGTATGATCACAAGATGATCAACCACTGTCCTGTACCACTTCATTGTTTTCACACAAATGGTGCTTCTGTGTCGAGTAATGTTCTTCCGAATCAGCAGATGCTGAACTATGGTAACACCTGGCCTGATCTATGAGGTTCATGCAATAGCTGTAATTTGTTCCTTAGGAACTTCGGTCATTGATTTCAATTCATTGCAGGTCAATACAGTAGGTTTCCAGGAGAATTCTCAGCTAGCCAAGGATTTGAATCCGCTGAGAGATTTTGTTCTTTCAATCAAACCACTGATGTAAGTACAAGTACTTCAAACCTAAATTCTGGTAAAGGATAAGAAACATGTAGAAATTACTCTAAGACATGTTACAATTTTCAAGCAGGCTTCAGTAAAGATGTCAAGATTTCTGCATGGTCAGACTTCAAATGATGTTAGCCATCAAATAGTCACAAACAAATTTGTACCATATAATCCAAGCCAAGGAACTTTCTTACCTGGACCAAGAATCACGCAGTTGCGTATACCGAATACCGGAAGAGCAGATTTCGGTCCAGATGCTGCCCCTTCTGCTATTGTTCATGATAACATTCAGGCAGGTCAGGTTGCTATGCAATTTGGTCAGAACGGAGAGAAGCATTCTCATTTCTCTGAAGAATCATTTAGTGTAAGATTTTCTTTTCCTTACAACGCGACTTTTCCTTTCGGAAGTAACCTCTATGAAAAGTGAATCTGAATATAAGCTGAAACTGAATAGTTCATACTTTTAAACTGAACAAGATCACGTCTCTTTTGCGCCTGCAGAGCTTCTCTGTCGGTAGTTTGACGTCTACATACACAGAAACGGATTCTACAGCCTCACTTCCAGCTTACAAGCAACAGTAATTCCTCTGATGCATTACCTTTACTGCTAATTACTTCATTTTGATGCTCACTTACTCTGGATCTAATTAGCTCTGGACGACATCTGCAGGAGAGAATTTGAGCAACCAACCTGACCTACTGTACAATGGCCAAACACTAATGCAGTCACATCAAGTTGTGACTGGCTTTCAGCCATCAAGAACAAACAGCTTTGACTCGGTGGAAGATGATCAGCTCATTCATCGCTTCATTTCCAAGATTTTTAACAGTGAAGGACCCGCGACACCTTTGTCGCCACGTAAGTGGGTCAAGATCAAGGCCGCATTGAAGCTAGCGTCTGTAGGGCGACTCTCCAGGGCCTCGAGAAGGGGTCTACATAGTCCCCTGGGAAGGCCAAGGCTGGTACCAACAATATGACCCTCTTAATAGGTGGATAACGGTCGTGACAGAACAGTGTGGATGAAAGATCCATCTTGATGTTGTACTCCATGGTACTATGAAGTATATAACCTAGTTAGTTGAAAGTAGCAGTGGTGTTGTCAAATAGTCTGGTATCTCTACATAGTGGAGCTTGTATTGTGATCTGTTAGCAATAGTATTTTTATGTAAAGATTTCTGGATCTTAGTTGTTATTTATGAACTCAGGAGTGAGGACCATGCAAAAAGCATGTAGTTTATTCACTCTTTCTTCTGAAGTTCCATGTAGGCAATCCTTTTTAAAATAAAAAGGGATGCCCTCTATTACATGCTACTGAAAAAATCAAGTAAAAATATGCTATAAACATAGCCTGTCTATTAAAAGGAACTACTTACAAGGTGTTGTGCTCGTGAACAAATGGTACAACAGTAATTTCTAGTGTGGAAGACAAGACTAAGACATCCCACAAATGAAACTCCCTTCATGTTTATCTTCTTTCTGTCCTCTTGGAGGTCTTCTATCCATGTTTTACTTGGTGTATAAACGATTCATCCAGCGGATTTAAATCACTCTACATTGTTGATCCTTCCAGGGAGTTTCAAGAAGATTCTTCTTTAAAAAGCTTTCTGTTGATCTGATGTTGTCACAGATGAGGGTGGTAGCAACAAAATCTACCTTCACATTGATTGGTTACTTTGCAATGTTAAGTTTTCTATTTGGAGTTCTTCCCATCTGTACCAGTCAAAATATGTTTACTGTTCCTGATTGGTGTTTGTAGCCTTTTCTGTGATTGTGGTACTGGTGACTTGCATGCCGGATTTGTACTCCTGGGTAATTCAAAACCAGCAGAAACAGGTTAAATTTACCTAATCATGTGCAAAAAAATTGTTTCATGAATATAAACAAGAAGCTGGCTTCACCTCATTGTCATATTATTTGCATTCTTTGTTTGAGGCTTCTTTTTACTTGAAATGCTTCCATTGGTAACACCAGCACGCTTCAGGCCACTGGCTGACAGCATCATTTCTTGGTCCAAGGAACAGCTAGTAACACCAACAAATTCGTCTGAGTCCTGCCTTGGTACTGACTCAATCCTACACCTTTGTTGCCCAGGAGTGTGTCTTTGATAGAAGGAAGTCGGGAGCGGGGTGTGTGTGATGAGATCAGGCTCCAGCTCTGGTATGGAATTGCCATTCTCAAATTGGTTGCCACCAATAGCTGCCTTATCAACCCAGCCAACTGATCCTGTTTCTTTAGGAAGACCATTGCAATTGTCGACCCAGTTAGGTGAGTTGTTCTCGCGAGGATGCCAGGTCCAGGCAAATCAAATTTTAGCTTTTTTTGCATTGGGTGACATTGTTCAGGACCTAAAAAAGAAACATTAAATCTATATTAGAGCTTTGGATCTCAAAATATTAAAAATCTAATGATGGTAGAATTTATCTTTTCTCAGTTGGAGAAATCTAACCACTTCCATGTATTCTCTAAATTTGAGACCTCTATCAACAAAAAAAATTATCCACTAAATGACATGCTTCTTTTGACAAGCATTTCCATCTTAGAAGGCTTTCACTTTCTCAAACTATAGGCCTCGTGTTGTAGATATTTGACTGCATGGATGCCATTTTTTCCACGAAATTGCAGCCACAACTAGAGCACACAACTCTTTTTAAATAATTTTTTTGTGATACGCACGATAAAGAGTTGACATTGGCTGGAAAAGAATTACCTCTATGTTTCCAACTTCTTCCATTGGCTGTCTATTTTTCGGGAATACAGGTGTTATGTTGCCTCTGCTAATTTTATATATGTTTGGACTTGACTGTGTGCTCCGAATGTTTTCTGTTTCTCCTTCCTTCTTGGCCAATGCTGCCTTGAGGCAAGCAATCTGAAATGAGCAAAAATAATGGAAGTTTCTTATACATCTCAATGGCAGTGCCTGTAGCTAATTCACAGAAACCGAAAATCAGAAATAGGTAAGCACCTGTTCTTTGAGCTCCCTAACCTCACCACCTTCTTTATTTGCTTTTGCCGCGCCAAGCTCAACAGAGGCAACTCGTTCAGCAAATTTCAAGGTGCTTATTGTCTCATTGACAGCATCTGGTTCCGGGCTTATGTGCACAAACATCAGTGTTTTTGCTTGTCCACCTAAACATTGCAACACTATTTATCCCATTGATTAAAGTACAAAAAGTGAAAATGTAGGATACTGAATTTGCAGACTACCTAGAGAATCTTGCAAAAGCTGGGTAAGCTTGCTGTTTCGGTAAGGGACATGCGAGTTTTTCTGGGCCAGGGATGCAATCACATCCCCCAGTGCTGAAAGCGACTTGTTTATGTACAGTGCCTCCTTCAGTCTATCTCCTACAACTTCCGATTTATCAACTCTTTCACTACCGGCTAGATCACAAGATGCATGCAGCCTCTCAAGATTGCGCCAGATGTTATGTCACGTCCTTGAACATGAACAGTCAGGCAACTGCATGTAGGTTTCAGTCAGAATTATAAAGCATAACTATACATGTAAGTACTAAGTTTGAGCAAGGTATGTTCGTGCACACCTATGGGAGCGGCTGCTTCGGTCGTTGATGGCTGTTGAACCTACTACACGGTTCCTTTGCCCTTGATTCATCAGCTCAACAACATCAGAAGTCGATGTGACAGGAACTATGCTTGCATCTGGAACTGCAAGCCCTTTTTGTGAAGTATTTCTTATTTCCAACGTAGCTCAACGTTAAGGAGGCTCAAGATATGCATCAAATAAGTAGATTAAAGGAGAACAGCAGAGAACTATTTTTTACCGAATACAACAGAGAGTTTAAAACTTTAGATTGTAAAAAGGATATTTTCTGTTTCCACTATCTTGAAGGAGGTCTCTCACTTGCTCATTGTAGATCTCAATCATCTGCACAGAAATTTCGTAATTGATTGTCCCATTTCTCTGTGCTTGAAGATTAAATAAGTCATTCAATGCTCTGTAGTTAACACCAACGCTTTCCTCGCTCAGTACTTTAGGTCCACTCTGCAAAACATCACAAAAAGTGATCTTAGCTGTTTATCCTTTTCCTAAGAAATAATGAAATATTTTCTTAGCGAAGCTTATTACCATTGTATAGGTCTTTCCTGATCCGGTCTGGCCATAAGCAAATATGCAAACATTGAAGCCATCAAGAACTGAACGGATCAAAGGTTGCATATCTGAAAAGACTTCCTCTGCATTAACAAAACAAAAGCACTAAGTTCAGTACCCAAGGAAAGTCAAGCTAATTGGGACTATAGATATACAGGAGCAACTTATATACCTTGAGTGGCTGCTGGGCCAAAAACCTTGTTAAAAGTAAATGATTTGCTTCCATCTTTCCCATATTTTGTGGGAGTGATTATTGTGATGGTTCTTTCTTCCATTCCAGCAACACTTGTCGAGGAATTTGCTTGTCCAGGTAGAAAAGGCCTCACTCGACAATATACTCTAATATTTCCTGGTTATAAAACGAAACAAAATTTAAGATGTAGACTAGTATCCTTCATATCTTGTTCCTTCAGCACCAAAATTGGTACCTTTAAGATCCTGTATTTGGTTGTACAACTTGCGGTTATCCTCCAGAACTTTATGGTAGCCACAAGCCGCATTAGAGAGGACGTGCAAATGCTTTCCTGTTAACGTGGTAAAAATATGGTATTTCTTAAATGCATTTGGAGTAAAAAAGTTAGATAGATGCAAAAATCAATTATAAGTTACCCATTTTAGTAAAATCTTCAGAGTACTGTAATCTCAATTGTTCCATTCCAGACTTGACAGAAGAAAGGGTATTTCTTAATTCCTGCAGGGAGCATAACATGTCAAGAGATCGTGGATGTAAATGCTGGTTAGTCAGAATCAAATAAGGAATGTAAAACAAAATAAAAATACCTGGATATGTTTCTGCTGTACGTCAAAATTTATTTCTACCCCTAGCTGGAACTGTTGAGCTGCACAACTACCATTCAGAACTACAGAGCTGACTTCTTCCTTCAGCTTCAAGGGACATAACTCATCCACCTTAATTTCGTTCACCAAACAATGAAGAACATTAGTATATGCAACCTATCCAGCCATATAGAACTTGTTTTTCCAGAATGTACAGTTGTTTACATTCAATCCAAAAGTCAAAACTAATGCTCACTGTGCACATATCTGGCCACTGGATGGTAAAAGCAATATATACCTTAACTCGATTGCTGGTGGAAGTTTCATCTTGCAGTGGCGTGTCTGGTATGGATAATGGGCCAGTACCTTTAGAGACCTCTATGCATTTCACCTGTGATATTTTTTGTCCAAATCAGTAAATCTTCAGAGTTGTATACCTCATCCGCAGATAAAAGCTCACAGATACAACTAATAATAGGCCCCAGAAAATGTGGATAACCCTGATTTTCTAAATAATAGCAGAATAGAACATACTAAGTGCTGGTCTGCAGCCCGACACTCATATTCCTGAATAACTTTACTTAGAAGTGACTCAACAATCTGCAAGATAGCAAATACTTTGGTGTCATTCTTGATGTCCATCAACTACGACTGCATGATGACCAGCTATATATTCAAGCAAAGTAGACTCACCAGTGGGACTTCTTCTGGTTTCTTATCCAAGAGAAGTGTACGCACAAGCATGTTAAGGGATTCTGAAGTAGCCTACAAATGAAGAAGACAAAGGTCATTACAAAGTAGAGTCTGAAATAAGAACTGATACCACATCATAATACTTACCATCTCACTGGATTCACAATCAGTTGTCATATTTTGCTCTGCTGGAAAACGGTTCTGGATTGGCTCTGCTGTTTGGCTTCTCATTAACTTATTCATAAAAGCATCAGTATTCTTGAGTATGAAATACTTTCCAGATGTAGAAGGCTTTGAAATGCCGCCATATTTAGATGGAGTCTGTCTCCCTGTTGTCTTACTTTCACTGAATGACCTCAGAGCAAGAACACAATCCACAACTCGAACGCCCTTGCCACCCTATGTTCCAATTGACAGATAAAATATATTTGTTATAGCCCAAATATTAACTTTGGCCTCCATTTGGAATTCCTTATCAATCAGGATACAAATCCAATCCATCGAAGAAATATATTGTATTTTAAATCTAAAAGAAAGGGCTTACTGCATGAGCTCTCTATAAAGCATGAAAAAAGATACCTTCTCCAGATCAGAATGCTCGAATGTAGGGAGCCCTAAATCTTGTACAGTGACAAGGAAGTTCCGCAAATTCTCGAAGTATTGATATGCACACAAAGCTGAACCATCTGATGGCACACCAGTATCTGAGGGGGCTTCCACAACCTAATACCAGTATAACATTACCGAGAAAATCAGCAGCGTAAGTTAGCACGGCTCACTTTTTCTAAGCAATGGAGAAGAGGACAGATACATGGCACTGAAAGACTCTACTGAGACACACGGTAGCTAAATGAACTATAAGTATTGAAGGCCATAAGTGTAACTACCTTAGGTATGGCGCCTGGCTGAACCTTATTCAGTGCATTGCAAAGGACAATTCCATTTCTCAGCCCAAGCCGGAATTCCTCCTCAGAGGGCTCTTCTGGTAGGTCCCTTGCACACACGATCCCAACTGTTCTTCGCAACCAGCTGGCTGCATCATACCGTCTATTTGCTGCATTGTCCACCCAGTAAATCATGAGTTCACATTGTACTGCTATATTGTAGCTATCATAGATAAGAACTGTCCTAATAACCATAACAATAAGATATTATCTATCTTAAGGTACAATCCAATATCCTCAGCGTTAGCTTACCAAAAAATTGGTACAGTATAAGTTGCAAAGTGAACTGTACAATTGAACAGTATAATTTGCAAAGTCAGCGATAAATTGGGACAGTACTATGATTAGCTACGACTAGTTTAGACCATTCAAGGCATAAAAACCACAACTACGAGCTCAACGCAAGCTCAAATTCAAACTACCACCATCAGTAAAACATTTAAACTAGTACTTTCCACTCAAATTCACGGCACTGATGACACCAGTAAATTTGAATTGAACTGCATCTGGTGACTCACTGGCACATCTCGCCCTAAAACAAAAGCCGAACCATCGAGATCAGGCCACCAAAATACAGGACAGGAATTCCCGCCTTCGGCCACTCACTTCTCTAATTCACCCAAATCACCCAGACAACTTTAAACATCAGATCACTGAATTCTCGCCCCCGCCGCATTTAGCGCGATCCGCGCAAGCGCCCGAGAACTCACCGGCCTCGTGGGCCCGCCTGGTGGCCACGTCGATGTCGCTCAGCGTCCCGTGATTCCGCAGCACGCGTCCCGCCACCGTAGGCGCCGCCTCCCTGTCCGCCGCCGTCGCCGCCGTGTCCATGGTCCGAGAACGCCCGAACCAGCACCGATTCCGACGACCCGACTGATGTACGGACACTGGGAGGGAGGCGAGGATGTGGGCGGGGGAGAGGAAGGCCGGATCGGGGCTCGAGTCGTCTGCAATGGTGGGGGTAGTGAGGCCTGAGGAGGGGTTTGCTTTTCTTGGGTTTTCGAATGGTGGTGGCGCTCGTGAGGGGAAGAGAGCGGTTGGGAACTTGGGGCGTGTTGGTGGTGACGTGGGGGGCTGGAATGGGGATAGGGGACTTCGAGGGGGGTAAATCTGTCGTTTGGTACTTTTGACTTTCTGAGGCCGTAGTAAATATTTTTTGTGGTACTTTTGGAGGAAGCAGCTTTTTTAATAAAAGTTTATAGAATTATTAGATTATACTCTCTCCGTTCCTTGATATATGGTTTCCAAGTTTTTGAGAATTTTTTTCAAAATATAAGGTGTATTGTGATTTAGGAACAGTGTTACTCATAAAAAAACGAGTCACAATCTGGAACGGAGGAATTTGACGAATTGTTTTCAATTTATGGCTATTAGGGACACCTTTCTCTCAATGTTTTTGGGAGAAAATCAGTCCACCACATGCAAAATACTGACGTTTTAATATTCGTGCCAAAACCTTAGATACCTTATATCAAGTGACGGAGGGAGTCCTACTTATATTGATATTAAATTATATATTGGTTATATTAATACTAAAGTATATTGGTTTATCGTACATGAGTTTATTTAAGAAGAAAATTGTAGTTTATAGACCCAATTATAAAAGATTTACAGCCATAAAAATTCTCAAACGCAATCTCCTTGATGCCTAATATCCTCTGAGTCAATGGTGGAAATAGGCATTTTCCGACTTGTACCAATGTGGTGCTCGAGTGGTATCGATTTCACGAAAACAACTCCATGCAATGCTACAACAAACAAAACTGCTCCAAATGAGGTTTGTACTCCAAGTGCTGGACTACATCACGGAGACTGATGTTCAGTGATCAAATTGATGTGTCTAGTCAACGTGGTATGCAGATCGAAGCGCGAAGAGGCCCGATTTTGTGTGTTCACGCTAGGTAAGAAAAACATTGAACACCTGGAAAAAAAAACTAGTGGGTTTTATCTGACCGTGCATCTATGGAGAATGGAGTAAAAATCATTTTGACAAGATCTTCATCCTATTTCTCTTTCCGGGGGCTACCATGCATAATCAATGTCACATCATACTATTTGTGGTACCTAATTACTCCAAGATCACTGTGAATCATACGTGCTACAATGTCAATGTACGAGGAAAGGCTCGAAGAGGTCGGCTTTTTAAATATCAATATGCGTTTTTCTATTCTACTTCCGCCATTTCTAAATATAAAAAGTTTTAGTTTTTTTTGTATTTATACACGTTTTAGTGTATATATTCACTCATTTCAGTCCGAATTTAGTCTACATTGTAATATCTAAAACATTTATAATTAGAAACAAAGGGAGTAGTATATTTTATTTGTTAATACCATGAAGATAGCGACATTTTTCTCCATGTATATATCGATATTGCAAGCAAGTTGATGGGACTACAATGGGTAGATAAAAAAAAAGGCAACACATTAACTTCATTATTGTGGTCTCGTTTCTATGGTACACCTCCCTGATATATATAGCTGCACCATCAGAAAAATTGGTACGAAAAATATCACCATCGATATTATCCAGCTTTCTCCATCGGTCTAGAGTTTTGGATGAAATATTTGTTGCCTCTAGGTGAGTAAAGGCAACATGGAGATTATATACATAATTTAATTGGTTAATTTTGAGTCGGTCAATGTTGATACGCTTATACTCCCTCCGTTCTGAATTAATTGACTCGGATTTAGTACAACTCGTTTGAAGTGTGAGAGCATGTTCGTTTACCAACTTACCATCCATTGGTTTATCACGCCTTGCTATGTGGTGAAATCATAGACCAAAATGTTACGTGTTTATTCATTTTTTCATAGCTTTAATACGCAAATTCACCCTAATTGTCTTCTTAGAGTAGAGTCGTTGTTGTATGAGTGCAAACATGTTTTTTTTTCCGTTTTGCTATAGCTTTCATCGATCGATGATCAACTGGGAAATTTATTTTGGAAAGAGATCGATGGAGTGGTGATCTGAACGAGCAATTATATATTCTTCAGATTTATAAAGTTGTTGACCTTCCGAACAGTTGTTCATGTACTTCTGCACAGCAGCACAGGATTTCACCCTTGGGTAGATCCACCCAAATCTTTATATCAGGACAAGCCCAACGGTCAGGGAGGTGCAAAGTTGACTTTAGTAGCATGGACGTCCCTGAAGATCAAGCGAATTACAAAGATCCTCTGATCCCGAAGTTGAATGGAGTTGAATATTTTAAGCCACGTCGTTACTTCAGTATAGTAGAGAATTAACGACAAGCGCCAGTGTAATTTACGACAAATTTATAGATATAGTGAGACGAGAAACCCATACAGCCATTTGAGCATAGGATTCTATATTTTTTTTATTCTCTTTTCTGAATCGCATGCATTTGATTCTTGTTTTCCTTTTTATCATATTTGATTATGTTGTGCACAGGCTGAGGTGCGAGCCTATAAATGTACAGACTCGGACTTAATTCACGTCGCTAGCTTTGATAGATGAAAAATAGGGATAGTGTTGAGCTTCCTCGGGGGATTGGAACCGTCTCCTTCCTTTCTCTCTCCAGCGAGAAAGGACTGCTGACCAAATCCCGGAGTCGTTGTCGGCCCTCTCCTCCCCTGCCGCAACTTTGCTACTGGATTTGACTCAGTGTGACTGGGATACCTAAATGTCTTGCTACTGGATTTGAATGAAACGCCTCAATTATCTTGCGCGTGAATTCAGTATCTTCTGTCAACCAGAGGCGCTGCTTGTAGCGGATCAAGTGATCAATCCATCCCTTATTTAAGAGTAAAATATTCAACGGGTTCATATTGTACTGCCAATCTTGCACTTCTGACACTGAGGATATGGCAAAACTAAATTAGCTTCGGTATTGACAGGTCGAACCTTTCGTAGGTGCCCTCTCTCTGCATACTCTAAAAAAATTACATGACATTTGAAACCTGATCATGTGAGGAATGACCGTGGTTTGCTGCCGTCCCAGCCTATAACAATGTACTTCAGACGCCAACAAGGAAAACATTAGATATAATGACAGGAGATCACCGGACCGAAAACACTCTACAATGTTTCTACTTGAAAACGGTGACCAAGCTATCATTTGCTGAGGCACCTTTGCAAGTGCACCAAACTGGGTACCTAAATTACATCAAACAATATTAACATCGGTGATGGTTTTCTCTTGGTGGGAGGCCAGTTCAAAGCCGTCTGCTCCCATTTCAGTGCTTAACCAACAAACTGAAGCGAGCTGAAGTAAGTGTACACACTCAGAGCAACATTTTTGTATGTATGTGCTCACGTGGAAAATGTATCTATGGAAAAGTCTGTTATTTACTATTCATTGAGGTGGAGTTCGTGATACTGGTGTCCGTCGGCGCAACGCAGTGATGTCGGGATGTGGAGAATGCTTCCTCTAATATCTTCCCACCCACAGTTCACTAGTAGAAGAATGAATCATGTCAGTAAGAATCAAAATGTGAGATAAGAATAAAAGATAACCCATTACAGATTTAAACAGTTATACCCCAAACTGATGGCAAGGAGGTATGCATAGGAGTATTAGACAGAAGCACTGGGCTTCTTTCTTAATAGGATTGTGATCATACTGGACCAAGGTAACCATCATGCAGACACCAATAAGAACACTTGCCCAGGGGAGCACCATGCATGCAAACACCAATACGAAGACATGCCCAGGGTGAGCACCATGTAGACACCAATATGAACATGAAACAACAAACAAAGTAAAGCCCAGGGGAGTTTTATTGACTAGTAGAAAATAAATAAATATACCGACGATGCCTGGCTGCAAATAGATGCTTGACAAAAGAAAAAGGAATGCCAGCAAGCAGCTTGGCCAAAGATGAGCATAAGGTTTCAAAGTAGATTTAGAGAAACCACCAGCACACTACTAACAAAATTTTACCCATAGAATTAGCTTCTGCATGCGATTAAAGCATTTTGAAGATATTTTTAAGGTATCCTCTCTCTCTCTCTTTTAGCTAATAGGCAGATACCAATATGTAGACTCTTCAACTGTGACATGAAAGAGGTTCTCTAAAGAGACAAAAACAAAATACTTATTATTGTTTAAAATTCTCGGTGCATGCGCGTCTATAGAAACAAAATTAAAACATTTCAGATTACTGTTATATGTATTGCAAGCTTTCAATTTTTTACAAAATGTAACTTAACTTGTTCATATTTGTGTAAGGACCTTCTCATATTCTCTTGTGCAACAAAGAAGCATTGTACTATAGCGAATAAAATATCAGATTCAATCACATACCCTTCGTATGTCGTGGCACTTAATGCTGATAGGCTGGTTGGAGACATTGCCAACGATTGTTTGAAGATTGGGAGAGCTACCAAGGAATACAGATAGCAGCTTATGTTTGCTTTTTGGAACTGCTGAAACCAAATAAGTAAAATTACTAGAGCTACCGAGTAAAGTCACATATCCTCATTGTACTGAACTTTCATACTTCACTCGAACTTATTTTAGCATGTCGTAAAATTTTATATTATTTATTTCACATAGCTAACCACATAACAAAGATAATAAGTTTTAGTTGTAGTGTTATTTGTGATATATTTGTTTTCTCTATTGATTAAAAGCACTTGCATTTTGTTAAACTGAAACAATATTTGTTATTTATATATATTTGAGCAACTGCATATACAACTTCGGTATACATATTTATGGTAGAGCTATCTAAAATTATGTTCTACAAATATCTTAATACCAGTTTCTAATTATGATTAGGTAATCATATCGGTGGAAACTTCTGGAGTATAAATTGAAGTTTGACCTCGATTCTTTACCCTTTTTTAAATGGTCGAGGTGTGTAGACTCTATACTTGGTAGTGAAATGACATACACCAATAGCAATCACTCACTAATTTAAAAGTTCAATTATTTTACAACTTTTGCATACACATGGTTTGATATGCTCGTCTACAATGAACTTGGTACCATATGATGTCGCCAAGTGATCTTGCGAGTTTCTGAAATAAAACTCGTGCAAGGAACCGAACATGAAATTCTACTGAACATAGATTTTAGTACAACCTTGTGGTATGCGGGGTATCTCCCCCGGCCTAGATTCTACACTGTTCTTAACCAGGTGAGCTTATAGTTGTTCTCTAAATTAAGGTAACACACCTTGGTCGTGGGGATTAGGCTATACATGGGGAATCTAAATCTAGATTTAGTTTACGGTCAGTGTACTTTGAAAATCACCTGGATTTGATGTGGTAGTAGTATCATCATCCTACTTGGTAGCTACCATTCAACCTTCTTCTTAACACATTTTTTCTCTGTAGTAAACACCGCAAGATAAATTCTAAATTGTGCTCCACATTTGGAACTATGTTTCAACTTCATGATCTTTTTTTGCATTATGGTATTTTATTCATAATACTAGAGTATTATAGGTCAAATTAATAGGATTGTCATCTTGAACTGAGCTTTCAAAGGAGATACTTAGTTTTAATTAAGGGACAAATGATCAAAGCATGCTCATTGTACAAATCTCTTATTCAGCATCCTAACCCCATTATACCTTTGTGGTTCCACATCAAGATTTTTCCTTTAATCACAACATTGATAGTTGCATGTTCAGTTCATTAAGACATGTCAATAATATAATCTAACCATGTTATGGTCTGTCGTAAGGATGATGTTGTACGGCTTATACATTTAGGACAAAGTAGTGGACCAGGGACTAAGAATATGACTCCACATTCCATTCATAGCGAATATATCTGATTTGGCTAGAATGGTGCTCCTATGTACCCTTGTTTCAATTTTTAGTTTATTGCCATTTGTCATGTATCCTTATCAATACCCAGCAGTAAGGTAGATCCTATTATGCCGAGATACATAATGACTATTTTGAGATATGCTTTCATACCAGTGCTTATTGATAACCTCTTTCTATTCAATGAGTTTTTTTGGCGAGCCAACATACTTGGCAAAACATGCTTGCATGTATAGTGTTTGTCCACATGAGCACAAGTAGGAATTACCATGTGTGTTTGCAACACAAATGGTACACTTCTATGTGAGGACATCTGTTACACATACAGTTTTAAAATATACATTTTTTATGTTTTCTTAAATATTTTAAGATATGCCTTCTAACTATCTACATGCATGCTTAACCTTATCCTCTTTGAGCTGTCATATCCTTTCAAAACATTAAGCTCCTTAGAAATAGTGAGCCTTGCTTCTCCAGGCGACTACAACTTGTCTGGACCCGCATGTCGGCGATGTGATGCGTGTTGCCCGATTGTTCTTGCGTGTTCTCGCGGCTGCTATATATATATATTTATTTTTTGGCGAGGAGCTCTACTTTCTTCGGCTTTTGTTTCATAGCAATGTTCAAAATTTTCCTGAGACATGGGACTCGTAGGATCACCAAGAAGTTTATTCTGTCAAAAGATAAGCATAAGGTTTTTCCGTGTGAGTGTTACGTGAATTAAGTCAAAGTTGGATGGGGAGATGTAAATTAGAATACATATTTTTTGCGTTGTTTACTAGCCAACGTAACACTCAATCATCATTCTAATTAGAGCACGTTTCCGTATGTAAGTATGCCATATGTAAACCATATAACCTCACATCGATGTTGCTTTATAGTGAATTTGAATTTGCCACCCTTATTATACTATATCAACTATCAAGGGACAAGAATATGCATTATATAAAACACACGAATTGTGCCACATCATTTAGCTGCTTGTGCTTTTTTTTTGTAATGTTGACAAATACTAATTGTTTCGTGTTATTAAGTAGTTATGTGTGAACAAGCCTCGGCCAGAATACGCTTTTGTTTTCTCTAATCGTGGCCATGCATTTATTTATTTTCTCAAGAGTGGGCACAGTAAGGCGCACCTATACCTTCTAATGATTTTTCTAAAGAGAGAAAAATTGGTCAGGACGGTTTCAGTGAGATTTACAAGGTATGGTTTGCCATTTAGAAAATTACTCTTAAAGGAATGTACCAACATGGTAGAAGCAGAACTTGGCCACTTTATTTTGGTATTGCATTGTGCATCACGATTTTAACGTTGGCCAACAGGTTAGAAATAATCGGAGACATGATTGTTGCCGTCAAGAGGATTCATACGACTATTCAGTCCAAAATATTTTTAAGCGATATTGCAATCTTTGAACTGCATTATCTCACATTTTCTATGCACGTTCAATCTTGTTCATGTAAGTCGAATTATTTTACCAAGCTATTGAAATCTATTTTGTGCTCTTACCTACACTAGTTGGCATGTACGTGCAACACACGTCTTCAGAATTAAAGGGGACCATTTACAAGTAGACACAAATAAGCAACTGAAATAAACATTGCATTTTTTGCTGCCGGTGTGTCATAATTTAGTATTATATAGACATGTCTTTTGAATTATATTTATTTCAATGAATATTTTTACCGAAACACTTAGATATGTCTCATAGTTCAAGGATGTTTAAGAGTTCATGCAACATCCACGCCTATGTTTTCACTATTATTCGCCATATGATAAAATATATTATATTATTAGTTTTGAAATACTTGAGAAATAGCAATCAAGTAAACATTATCCACTATTTACTTTTCTATGATGTGGAGTGTCGAAAAAATATCTCCCGTTAAATTCTCCATAAAATTTAAAATCCATAGTGTATGGCCTGCATGATTATAATTTTTTGATGACATAAATTTTAAAATATTCAGTAGAAACTATTTTATTTTCAGAAAATCTTAATATCCTTATAAAAACTTCCAAAATAATTAAATGATCATAATCTTTCTCAAAACCTTATGATACCCAAATCGGACAAGTCCGATCTGAAAAAGGAAAACATAAACATGTCTATAAAAAGGATGTTTGTTATTTTTTGGTATTGTTGATATAATTTATCTTTGCGCATGGGCTCCTAGCCGAGTGGTGAGAGTTATCTTTGCGCATGGGCTCCTAGCCGAGTGGTGAGAGCGCAGTGGCCATGGTGCTCCTCCCGGGCAGCGAGAGTTCGACCCCTGATTTAACGTGTGTGTCACACACTTATTCTTAATAAAAAGCCGCAGGGATTCCTCCCCTGTTGGTCTAGTCTTTTTTTTAAACAATTTATCTTGTATCCCCTTGTGATCTGCAATAGTGAAACACATGTTGAAGTACACAGAAAAGAGCACAATAATTGGTCAAATTAAGTAATATAATTAATGATGATGAAGTGAATGAAAAATACTCAGACCATGTATAGTTCACCAGTAGAATAGTAATTAGTCCCATTCGATTTATATATATATATCTAAAAAACAAAAGGAACATGGACATGTATAGAAACATGATATACAAGTTCTCGACTACAACTGCTAGGAACATGATATACAAGTTCAAAGGAAAATCTGCATCTTTTACATCACTTCACGGAACATGTCTTTAGGAGTACTTTCAGTAGTAGTGTCGTCGTTAACTCGATTTATACAGGTCCCGTCTCGATCAAGCGAGGCACGTGCTAGTAGTAAATACTCCCTCCGTTCCAAATTAATTGACTTCCATTTGTCCAAATGTAGATGTATCTATACTTGTAACATGTCTAGATACATCCACATGTGGGCAAAAGGAAGTCAATTAATTTGGAACGGAGGGAGTACTAAATACTACTCCACCAAGGTCAGCTCCGCAGCTGTAAGCTCTAGCTATGTGCGTCTGCGGACAGCACAAACTGAACAGATCACTCACCGGCATCACCTCTCGGCCGGAGGCGAATTCCAGGGTGCGAAACCATGGAGTCCGGCGGGCCACTCCCACGTTCCCCACCCGACGGCCGCCATAGTTGACACGCCGTCCTCTTCATCGTCGATAATCCTGCCAATTGATTCTTCACCGTACTGACTTCGTCAGGCGAGCTAAATTTTGCTGTAAATGTCTCCTAATTGGAGTCGTGGGTTTGTAGCGCATCGGGTTCATCGTCGGCCCGCTAGGCATATCAACCGTGGCCGCGGCCGCCGGCGCGAACGCGTGGTCTGGGACCGTGCTGCTGCTGGCGCTCCTGGGCGCGGTTGCCGCAGACTCTGCGTCTCGGTCGCCGACGCGAACTCCTGGTCCGGGACCCTGATACTGCTTCCGCTCGTGGGCGCGGTTGCCGCCGACTCGCGCCTCGGCCGCCGGCATGAACTTCTGGTCCGGCCGGGACCATGCTACTGCTGCCGCTCGTGGGCGCAGTCGCCGCCGGCGCGAACGCATGGTCCGGGACCATGCTGCTGCTGCCGCGGTGGTCCTGCTCTCCAGCGTGCTCAAATTGGATGGGACGGGAAGGACCGTGGCCGTGGTGGATCAGGAGCTCGAGGTGGAGATGTATGCGGCGCGAGGATTCCGGGGACAGGCAGCAGGATAAGGCTTATTTTCGCGGTGGCAATCCGTGTAATTTACAGGGATGAAAAGGTGTGTTGAGTTGTCAAACATTGGAGCGATCTGAAACGTTGATCACATATTGAACGGTTGTGATTTAATGTATCCCAACATGTTTGCTCTTTTAATAGTACTAGTTGGCATGTACGTGCAACGCACGTCTTCGTAATTAAAAGACCAATTTACAAGTAGTACAGATGTACCAGAGTCTACATGGATTACTTCTTTTACACTTTTGAATCGGTTTTAGATTTTACACTTTTGCATCGGTTTTAGATTTTATATTGCAAAGAGAACAATACTTATGTAAGCATCATGGAGCATACAAATCTCATACCGAAGCCGGCAGAATTGGTGCGCGACAATGAAGGTGTGCTCCTTGGTTAGATTGTTGGCAAATTTGTTTTCATATCCTCAATCTCACACTCAACACTTGTATCGTTCAGCGCGACATTTAGTGGCGGCACCGCCTCGTGCGCAGTAAATGTGTAAAAGACAAACACATAAGCATGGTCTCCCACAAAAACAGACCGGATGCAAAATCATAGCAAAACATTCATGTGTGTTGCAATGGGAGGGAAAAACTAACAAAAGAGAAGACACGGGGAACAATTTAGAACTTCTTGCATGAAACATGGTAGTACAAATTCTCCCTTACCTAATACTAATGAGGTATCTGCACTTTTATCCCATGTTTATCCCACCAGCGACGGTACATAAGTCTAGAGAGATATGCTTCTAGTTGTCCATATTTAACCCCAAGGAGTGATGAAGAATAAACATTTTTCTATGTGCACATTTTCACGAAGACCAACACTTAACCGAACAATTTAGTCGTGAGAGAAAAAGAACACATGCAGATATTTTGGTATCACTCGATTCAAAACATACAAAAACACAATATCATGTAAATCTTCTAGCATACCATGAACAATAAAAATCAATTTAGTGTACTTCAGCCATTATTTTGATCAAGTTGACCCAGTTAGGATATCATGTAGCGTAGAGGGGTAAAAGAAATATGAACATATTGCACGGTTTTCCTTCAAACAATAAAAACTGCTTACGATTGCAGTCATGTTCTTTACCAGTTGAAGAACGGTTGGCTAGCCTGGGTCTAGTAGAAGTGCATGTTATGCCCGTATAAATGTGTTGGATCCATATAGATGAAGTATTTAAAAATAGCAAATAAAAGTTAGAGTCAACAAATAATTGAAAATTTTGGTGACTGGTCCATGTTCACAAGCCAACAAAAGGTCCAAGTCAACTGATATCGGAAAGCAGATTATTTTCGGACAAACTGGAGAGCACACAAAATCAGCATATCCAGCAAACAAAATGCTACTCCCTAAGAGAATGTCATGAGATTTACTTACCAGGTACAGCTGATATGTACAAGCTGCAACAATTTAATGGGATCGGAGGGAGTACTAAATTAGATTAAAAGAAGCAATTGATGTGTACTCACATCCTCGATCCAGTGCTAGAAAAGACAGCTTGAGAGCCTTGGCATCGTTAGATAACTTCCAATCAACAAAATCGATTTCTTTTGAAGATAAAAGCTACGGAGATATTTTGTGGAGTAGATTGATGCAGGGGAAAGAGAAGTGGCAAGACCTTGGATGCATTGAGGCTGACGCGGCTCCAGCGGTAGGCAGCAGTGTCGTCGTAGTAGTAGCCTGTTGTGGTGTTGTGACGCATGAAGTCCAGCGATTGCCACTTGATCAATCCCAACCACGAAGCTCCGGTACACCTTGTGTGCCTTGCAAGTTGGAAGCGGCACCGTTCACGGCCCCCGTTCACCGGTTCCATCCGCCAGCGATGGCCGATGGCTCGAGCAGGTCGGAGTCATCCAGGGCACTCGTCTCATGAAAATTCCGAAAAAAAACATAATGGTCACTACGTCTTATCTAGTATTGTCACATTGTGCGCAGGGGGTGGCGATGCTTGCGGACGAATCGACGACCAGTGGGCTGGCCGAGCCGCAGCAGCTCGAGTGCCTTCTCCAGCGCGCCAGCACCCGCTCCTCCTCCACGTCTACCCGCGTGGGGGCATGGCGGCTCTCGCGGAGCTCCTCCGGAAGAGTCCGAGGAGCCGAATCCGGCGGGACAGCGCTGGTACGCGTTCCGGAACTCGCCAGCGAGCAGTGGCAGCACCCGCTCCTCCTCCTCGACCACCCGCGCGGGGGCACGCCGGCGCTCGCGGAGCTCCTCCACGACGACCGCGGCGGCGAGCACCATGGGACGATGCGGCGTCGGTGTTTTTCGAACGGGAGTAAGAAACCAGATAAGTCGTTGAGGTGTTTCTTTTAGCGGTGGCAAGTTCTTATAATTAACAACAAAACGAAAAGCTGTATTGAGTTGTCAAACATTGGAGCGATCTGAAACGTTGATCAGATATTGAACGGCTCAAATTTAATGTATCAAACTACTACTAGTAGTTGTATAAACATAACCGAATATGTGGTGCGCAAATGAACCGAGATTGATATTGATTATTACTAGGTCTAACAATAGAGGTTTGTCTAAAAAAAAAAGTCAGGAGCACGAATTCGAGTAGACATCGTAGCTGTTGAACCGAATAGAAGTCCACTCCGGTTTCCTCAAGAACCTTCGAGCCCAAAGCCGGGGCCGGCCGCAGAGGTCTCAATATAAACGAAGCCCGAAGCCTGCTCGAGCCGTAAGTCCAGTCGTCTGCATCCAAAATCCGCCCCAATCTGAGATCTCGACACGCGAGCGAGTTCCCGAATCGAAACCCTAGAGTAGCCTAGCAAGCAGGTAGCGGCGGCGGCCATGGCGATCATCTCCGACATCCAGGAGGACGAGGCGTCGCCGCAGCAGCAGCAGGCGCTCGAAAAGGAGGCGCCGGTGACGGAGGAGCGGGCTGCAGGGAGCTCGATGGAGAAGGACAGCAGCACGGAGCTGGACAAGGAGGAGAGCAAAGCGAAGCAACCAAATTCCGGCAACGGACTCGACCTCGACAAGTACTCCTGGACTCAGCAGCTACCAGAGGTGAATCTCTCCGTTCCTCTCCCGGAAGGAACCAAGTCACGCTTTGTTGTCTGTGAGATCAAGAAGGATCATCTCAAGGTCGGGCTGAAGGGCCAGCCTCCTATCATCGACGGCGAGCTTCACAAATCGGTCAAGGTTGGTGACTGTTTCTGGAGCATCGAGGATGGGAAGTACCTGTCTATATTGCTGACAAAGCAGAATCAGATGGAGTGGTGGAAATCTGTGATCAAGGGTGACCCTGAGGTCGACACCCAGCGCGTGGAGCCGGAGAGCAGCAAGCTTTCTGATTTGGATCCTGAGACTAGGACAACCGTGGAGAAGATGATGTTTGACCAGCGTCAGAAGCAGATGGGTCTACCCACGAGCGACGAGATGCAAAAGGATGAGATGCTCAAGAAATTCATGGCTCAGCACCCGGAGATGGACTTCTCGAAATTAGCTTGAGCCTGGTTGGGCCAGAGGCAACCTGCAAGGATGTTGAATGGAGAAATCGCTTCTACTTAGTGCTGCGCATTGCTTTTAGTTTCTGCTTATGCATATATATTATGGCACGGATGGACACTGTTTTCTCGGTGCTTTCGAAATATATTACCAGTGTTTCTGTTTATACTTCGAATCTGAAGAAAGTATGACTTGATAATTTCCACTAATTTCAAGTTCTTATTATGATTCCTTTTATGAGGAAAAATCTCTAATGTCTTAGATTCCCCATTACTAATCCTTTATGTACTTTAGTGTTCCTAACCCTTCACTAATCTTTTGATGGATTCTTCTTATGATTATAAGTTATAGTAATAACTAGAAATATTCTAGTAATGGAATTCCATAGCGCGAATCCTTTATTCTTGCCCGCTTCAAGATATCATGATTAATTAAAATAATTAAAAAAAAACAACCTTGGGATAAAGAGTTTACACTGCTTATGTTTACTTCAACTTTTTCTTGTACGTAGGAAATGAGATTTTTTCTTTTTACTACAAATTTATAAGCTGTTTTGTTTCACTCATATAGCTATCTAGTTTAACTTATCAACCCTAATACAGAATAAGAAAAGGAAGATAAATAGTTAATGGATTTTAAAGGAAAAAGATCCTATTTTAACGAATCACACGTAGAGATATTGCTAGCACACAAAAAGTTAATGGTGTTTCATAACTAATGGATTGAGCAGCAGCTCGTAGACCACCTGAAAAAGAATATTTATTATTTGAGCTATATCCTGCCATAAGAAGACCAATAGGAGCAATACTTGAAATGGCAATCCATAAAAAAACACCAATACTAAGATCAGCTAAAACAAAATGATATCCCAAAGGGATAACTAAAAAACTTAATAAAATGGATATGACTGCTATAGAGGGTCCAATGCTAAATAAAGGAATATCTCCTCAGGATGGTAGGATATCTTCTTTAAAAAGTAGCTTAGTCCCATCTGCTATAGCTTGAAGCAGTCCCAGGGGGCCAGCATATTTAGGACCAATACGTTGTTGTATCGATGCGGATATTTCTCTTTCTAACCACACAATTACGAGTACCTCTATTGTGATTCCCAAAAGGAGGCTCAAAATGGGTATAATCGATATGAGCCCATAGACTTCTTTTAATAATTCTGATTTCGAAAAAGAATTGATAGTTTCTATTTCTACCCTATCTATTATCATTTAAACGGTCAACTTCCCCCATAATGATATCTATACTACCTAATATCGTCATGATATCAGCCAATTTCATTTTTTTTAACTAGCTGAGGGAGAATTTGTAAATTAATAAAACCGGGTGGACGAATTTTCCTTCTCCAGGGGATTAGATATTCAGTAAATTTCATATCAACTGCAATCTTTTCTATGCATGCGTGGTTTCGTGCTTATGTTTTTTCTGTTATTAGCTGCATCATTTATAGTTATATATAGTTATTTGCCTACTTTAGTCCAATCCACAACCCACTTATTCCTGAAGTTGTGCCTATCATCTGTCTATATGCACTGTACAGATTTTGAAACTTAATCATGCAAGCTATAATGGCTTGCTCTGGTTGTTACTAAATTTCCAGCACAGTGCTCCTGTAGATCTTGAACACCTGCCTGATGTATTCCAGAAAAAAGATGTTGGTGGCCTGGTTGGAAGCTCGGTAGCTGATGAAGTCAGATTTAAACAATTAATGTGGCAATATGCATGCTGCCTTGTAAATCACTGCATTCCAGCTTAAGTTATTACATGGGATCAAATGACAAACCTGCATTCCACATCAGAACCTTCAATTATTTTCAAAAATAATAATGCCTATAGAACCTTGCCTACTGGTAGCAGTAGGTGTAGACTGTCAAACTATTGTTCCCGAGTCCAGCTCTATACATGTTCGATCAGCTCTGCATGAAAGTTTAACCATGCGAAAATATCTATTGTTGCTTCAGTTTGTAGCGCCTACACATGTGCATAAGTGTATTGGTTAGTTACCGTTTTCCTTTACACATTATTGTACATATTATCCTAAGAATAATCTTTCCAAGTATTTCCAGTTTGTGCTAAAATCTCTTGGAGCAATTCCAGTTTGTGCTTCATAGACTACATACAGACAGGGCTATATCTTTAGCAGGTGCATTTCCCACCTACGAATTTCTCAAGCAAACTTATTCTTCCATGCTCTAGTTCTGAATAAAACCGTGTACCTAGAATGGGGGATGCAAATTTGCTAGAGCGTATACTTGACCGAGCTGAGGATGTGAGGGATCTGCCATTAGCACTGTTAAAAGACATCATGAATGATTTCTCTAAAGAGAGAATAATTGGTCAGGGCCGTTTTGGTGAGGTTTACAAGATGTGGTTTACCATTTAGAAAATCACTTTTAACGATTTTGAGTCCAGTAAAACATCACTTGTTCGATTAAAATGTACCAACATGGTAGAAGCACAACTTGTCCACTCTGTTTTGGTATTACATTGCTCAGCACCATGTTAACAATGACCAACAGGGTCTACTCGGAGACCGGATTGTTGCCGTCAAGAGGATCCATATGAGCATATACACATTTGATGACAAGCTATTTCATCGTGAGGTTACCAGTCTGATGAAGATCAACCATCGAAATGTAATCCGGCTTTCTTGGCGTCTGTTCTGAAGGATATCAGAAACCGATAGAAGAGGATGGGTCTGCAAAATTGATCTGGGCCAACGCATTTGATAGATTGCTCTGCTTTGAGTACATCAGCAATGGAAGCCTGAATATTACTGGTACGATCTTATTTCATTTGATGCATGTATTCTCTTTAGTTTTTGCCTTATTGCCCTTATTGATGCTCAATTTTCATGTAAATAGTTAGGGACAGACTTGAATTGAATTAAAAATGTTCTATCATTGCTCTGTATGTACTTTAACATAACTCCTTTCTTATTCATTTACAAATTCTTCTGCAGATGAATTAAGAGGACTTGAATGGGCAGCACGTTATGAAATAATCACCGGGATTTGCAAAATATATAACTAGATCATCAGGATGGAAAATGTATGGTTCAAAACCACAGATTTTGGTCTGTCAACACCAAATAAAAACTCATGCACTGTGGGTCTATGTTTCAGAACACTGTAAGCTATGCATCACAAGAACCAATAATTGGCATTTTTCTATCATTACAACCCTACATTTTCTTGTGTCATAAAAGTATCACACTTTGGTAATTTTGTGCAGAGAATATTTGGAGAAACAAAACTACATCCGCCTATGATATATATAGTTTGGGTCTCATATTAATAGAATTAGTAACAGGGTCTAAGGACATCTCTGACAAAAATCACGTAAGAATGATTTCTCTCACTTTTTTGCTAAAGCATGCGTGTTTTCTTCGCACTTTAGTATGCATAATATCCTACTGAATGTCATATCTAATATAAACAGCATATTTCTTAATAGACATAGTTTGCACCGTAAGATTATCACAAATAATAATTGACACTTGTTGAATGTAGTTGCTTCGAAGGTGGAGACACAGATGGAAAAAGCCACCGATGCAAGTACAATACCAGCAACTAACTAGATGCATCTGCATAGCAAAACTCTGCAGGGAACAAAACCCATAAGCTAGACCTTCTATATTGAAGATAATCAGCTTTCTGAGTGAATCTGAAAGCACGTATGGCCAGGTAATGTTGGTTTAAGATACCTTGTAATCAAACTGTGTAAAGGGATACGTATGATCATTGATGTCAGAGAGCTAATGAAGTGTGAAACAGTCAATTAGTTAACTCTAAGGCTGTGTTAACTTGGTTCAAGGTTAAACTATTTTTTTTGGATAATTACCATAAATAACTTGTTCCCTGGTTAATTAGGCTAACAGTAGAAAAAACAAATTTAGAGGTCGTGTTGGAAGATGGACCGAATTCAGTTATAGCCCAGTGTTGTGTTATTAAGAGTTCTCTGGTCCTTCTCATCAGTACCGTGGCCGATGTTTTGTGAGGTTTTCGTTATTATTGGAGACATGAGTCATACTCCTCTCTTAGGCCCCAAACACGTTGTTGCCCCTTGTTCTCTAGATGATTTGCAAGAGTAGGAAAGGTATGCGATGTTTGATAGGGTTGCATGTAGAAGTTCATTCTAAATACATGTACAATATTTTGCCCTTCGTACAAATGCAAATTATAAAATGGAGGGAGTATATATATACATCCTCATCTAACACATATAGCTCTTTCATCGCAGATAAGCCTTTGTTTCAATGAAGATGACATGCTTGGGATTAAGCCGCTCCAACTATGGCTACCTTCTGAGCTGAAGAACGAGCTATCATGCCCAGTCTAGTTAGCCAACGATACACTTAATTGCATTGCATTCAACATTCAACCGCCAAGCACAAAGTACGTCGCCCAGCTATTAGAGAAGAAGCCAAGCATGCAAGTGGAAGTGAGTGATGTTCTTAGAGAAGAAGGATATCACAGAGCGCATGTCCTGTGCAGAGGCCCGCAAAGTTGTTGATGAGGTGGATCAAAACCTGCTGTTCTTGAAGAAGCCATGTACCGGCGCAAATCCCATGATTTAGAAGCATCTGTGTGGCGGCTGAACCAGAGCGGAATACCGGCGACAAGAGAGGCTACCCTTGGGATTGGCGAGAAGCTCTGCTCCTCAAGGTGCACTACAGATTGCACTTGATTCAGTTCAAAGATGGGTTGTTCAGCTAGGAGCAGCTCATTCTGAGGACATGTTCCTTATCACCTTATGCTTCTAATCAACCTGCTGCCACATTCCTTTTTTTTTCTCTAGGTGACGGCTTTGGATTTCAGCCTGCTGCTCTGCTGCCAATCTCTCAGCTACAGAATCATATAAATAGTTCAGAATTCAGCTAAATTCCGTGAGAAGAAGAAATACTAATTGTATCGGTTCATATATTATGTATCCATTATCAATCTGGTAAGTAGAAGCAGAGAGGAATTGGATGTAGGTGGACCACAACAATGGACAGAAACTACGATATGTAATGAAAAATGCAGGCGGTGACGGCTTTGGATTTCAGCCTGCTGCTCTGCTGCCAATCTCTCAGCTACAGAATCATATAAATAGTTCAGAATTCAGCTAAATTCCGTGAGAAGAAGAAATACTAATTGTATCGGTTCATATATTATGTATCCATTATCAATCTGGTAAGTAGAAGCAGAGAGGAATTGGATGTAGGTGGACCACAACAATGGACAGAAACTACGATATGTAATGAAAAATGCAGGCTTTTTTTAATGCAAACAGAGGTCAAGAGGAGATAATCTTCTAACCTTCCAACAAGACCGCTGATTTCTAACGTAGGTCCCCTGTCATTTTCCTTCCTCTCGAGTGTGCCCCCGTTGAGAGTCGCGAGAGCTCCTCTTCTTCCGGCCCGATCCCCTTTCTTCTCCGGCGGCCATGGTGGTCGGAGCGGAGGCGGGAGAGGTGCCCGGCGTCCTGTAAATAGAATTAGGACTAGATTTTGCTTGGAGTTTCCTGAATCTGGCCATGTGTCGATTGAGGGTAGGTCCATGGGCCTCTGCGACCAGATCCATGGCGTCACGGCGTCTCTCCTCCGCGCTGCTCGTCGCTGGTGGCAAGCGGCGGCGCATGGGCGGCGGAGGAACCCGTGCATCCCTCCTAATAAGGTTCGCGCCGGAGCTCTGGAGTGGGGATGTTCAAGCCAATCCCGGCTCTGTGTGATGTTGCTTCTGCTGGTTGCGGTGCTCCCGTGGGGGGAGACGAAGGCGATGCCGGCGAGCGCGTCGTGCGGCTTCTTCAATAAGGCTTGGGTTACTTGGATTCATCGCCGTTGCAATCTTTTTGGTCTATCTCCTCTGATCTGTGGCAGGAATCAGAGTTCTGATGGTGGACAACTTCTCAAAGGGCGGCGGCGGAGAATCTGCGCTGTCTCGGTCTGCTGCTTGGCTGTGTTGCTTTTCTTCCTGCTAGCCGCCATGGTGGTGGAGGATGGAAGAGATGCTGCATCGGCGGGCGATCTCCGGCGGCGCTGGAGTACAGAAACCTTCATCTGCTCGAGCTTATCCGTGTCGGTCGTCGACGACCGCGGGCAATTGCTGGTGTGCTCCAGCACTTTTTCAACCTCCTTCGTGAGGCCTCTCTTGAAGTCAGCTGTTGCTGCGATTCTGGCCGGCATCGGAGCAAGTGGTACAGTCCCCGCGACGGTGCTAGGCAACGGCAAGCTCGGCTTCCTCGTGCTGCTCGACGGCGGGGAGAGAGAAGGACTCTGGTGTAATTTCTTTTTTTCAGTTAGGTCCTTTCTACTTCTGTCAGGGACCCATGTGTTATTCCCTCTTGTTATGGGGTCATCTGTGTTATTTCTGTACACCCGTTGTATGTTTTAATGATAAGGTTTCTAGTCCCTTCGGGGACGCTCCGCTGTTCAAAAAAAAAAAAAAAAAAAAAAAAACCTCTCTTAGCAGGAGGAATGGTTTTACCTCCATCCTTTAAACGACTACCTTCAGGAAATATATGAACCCATCCACCATTATTAAACTTTGAGAGTGACATATCCCCATTTCTTGAACAGGAAAAAAGGGATGACTGACTAGTGAAACAAAAATCAACAGATTCAACCATGTACAACAGATTCAACCATGTAGAATCATACTACCCACTCTATTTAGTACTTACAGAATGAATCTACGAACGTTTCAAAATAATTTCAGAGGTAGAACAGGAAAGATGGTGTACAATGCTCCATTAAAACCCTAAGTTTTACTTCTCAAATCTCCATCAATCTTTCACAACATATTGAAAAACTAGATAATACAGTATACAGGTACTAGGTCAATTTTTGTTCCGAGTATAAGGATGTAGTGCCACCAATATTGCCAGAAGTAAGGCTATATTCTGATATGCCTTCGCTTTGGAACTTTCGATATGTTCCCTCAAATTGTACAATAAGCTATGGATATCTATAATGACCGCTATTAGTCTGCAGCGTGTTGCATTTCGCCCTGGTTGCACAAGCAATGCAAAACCACACTGAAACAACGCCCTGACGAAATTATAAATTTGTAGTTTTGAAGCTCATGTACGACAAAACTTAAATGACCATACTGTATGCACAACACTTCACTCTTTCACAAGTTTGATTTGAAAACAATATTTCCCCACCAGTGTCTCAAAAAATTAATTAATCAGTACAGTTTGTTCTTCTTATTCTTCAGTTTGGAAGTGTTGCACTGCTACTAAATGCATTTCGACAGGGCATTGGTGCCGTAAACATGAAATCCCGGGAGACTTGCATGCATACAGTGCTGTTGAACTATAAGCCTGGCGAACAGTTTCAGTCGACAGTTTAGCATTTCCGACAATTTCAGTTTAGGCTTGTTTCAGTTAAGGGTCTGTTTGATTCGTAGGATAGGAAGATGTAGGAATAGGAAAAGCATAGTATTGCCATGTCATGCACACTCCAATCTTATAGAATTTGGTTTGTAACAATGTTTGTTTAATTCCACCAAAGGAATTGAAAAAAGAGGTTGGAGTAGATGTTAGAATTTCTATGAGAAGTAATAAAAACAATTTCTTAGGAAAAATTCCTATAGGATTCAATCATACAAATCAAACAAGCAGGAAATAAATTTTTTCTATAAGATTAAATCATACAAAAATCCTATGCAATTTCTATGAATCAAACACGCCCTAAGTTTCATCTGAATAAAAGTAGCAGCTCGTGAGCTTGTTCTCGAGTTGGATAGGTGTAGCTAGTGCACGGATGGCATGGGCTCACGCACGATGCACGGCACGTATTGGTGGCCACTAGGTGATCGTGGGATGGCACGGTCGTAGTGCTTGGTCAGGCCAAGTACAACGCAGGTGCTTAACCTGGGTGCTAAGGAGAAGAACCGGGTTTATTTTGCCAGCTCAGATTCGCTCGGTGCTTGCGGAAGGGAAAGAGTGCCTAGTTTGGCTTCGATGCTTCGGCGCTGCTAAAGAAAATAACTGCTCCTTTCTGAGCAGACGACGGAACGAGTGCCTCGCACCGGTGCTTGCCTTTCTTCCTCCACCGAATAAAATATGGAGTTGTCCTCCTCCATGCATGGCAGGTGCAGGCATTGTCTTTCATGTGAGACCAGGGACAAAGTTGGACTGACCACATGCGGCTGCATGCAAAATATATTTTTATATTACTTGGTCCTCCATGTATGACTAGAAAGAGTCATGGTTGTTGAGCAAGTTAGTTAGATCAGAGTAGAGTACTCTTTATCCACGACTAGAACCAGTCATTGTAGTTGAGCTAGTGCGAACTTCACTCTCGCTATATATAAAGTCCAGTGGGTTACTACATCCTACACAACCCAAACACTTTTCGAGAAAATGAATTCTGAATTCGGCTTTGTAGATCTGTTGAACTATGGTGGTTCAGCTTCATACGAGGCTACTTGTGAAGGTTTTCAAGATGCTACATATACAGTTCCATGTGGCGGCGGCGGCGGCGACGGAGGAGGTGGTGGTGGTGGTGGCGGTGGCGGTGGAGGTGGAGGAGGAGATGAACCCGACGATGGAGGATCCAGACGCCTAAAGTGGAAATGCCCGCATTCGTGACAAAGCAAAGCATAATCGTCTAAAGGGTGACTTGGTTCAGCATATTTGGGAACGTTTTGGAGATGGCCAGGCGAACAATTAGCTATACGGTGTGAGAGTGCTTGATTTATGGTCAATTTATTTCTTAGATCAAGATATTTTTCATATCTGGAATTATTTGCCGCTACTAGTCGTACTCATTCTATCAATTATTAATGTATTCAGAACAACACCTTGCATTGTGAGTAAAATAGCAGCATGGTTCATTTACCTAGTTGCCATCAGGTTTGATTTTTTCCCAAATAGACTTCATATCAAGCAGCTGCAGTAATTTTTCCCCAATAGACTTCATTTGAATCAGCTACAGAAATTTTCCCCCAATAGTCTTCATATCAAGCAGCTGCAGTACTGCAGTAAAGTAGCGTCATATCCTGCTGAACAATCACGTCCATATCCTGGAACAGAGATTAATTCCAGGAATGCATGCTAATGGAGGTAGTACTACCATCTAGATAGACGAATATGCACAACCTGTAAAAATAATGGGGGATGCCCTCATCTGAGAGTTGAGGAGGCGGAAGAGCTAGGCTCAGGCAACAGAGTTGAACATGGCGGGGGCTAGAGCCGATGGGTGTGAGCTTGGTGCGGCAAGGGGGCGGTGGACGCGACCAGCGCTCGAGCTTGCGGCTGTACAGCGCATCCTGCTCGTGCTCGGGGCTGGTCACCATGAGGAAGGCGGAGTACGGCGTCGGATGGTGGCGGGTCGTACATCGACTGCCGCAACCTGCTCCATGCCTTCTGCAACACGAGCGCCGCTGTATGCACTGTCCGCCGGCGACGACACGCCGTCCCTGAGCTACGTGGTGGTGAGTACTGTAGATGGGGAATAGCTGAGCTAGTGAGCTTCAGGTCTGGATAGCACCTAATTTTCTGCTACGGGTTGGAGAGACCGGTGCTTAGTCTAGGTGCTAACGATGCAGGCCCACAACTGAAGCACCGCCCTAGGCTTCCGCGCGTTGGACGAAAAGAAATTTAGTCAGGTGTTTGCTGACGTTGCAGCACTCCCTCTCCTTAAGCACCTCTAGTTAGGCACCTCCCATTGTACATGCCCTCAGGCCCCCAAATTTAGGATCGTTTGTTAGCATGTACTCTCTCCGTTTTTTTAATATAACATGTTTTAGTATTTGTACAGATTCATATGTATACAAATGTATGTAGACATGTTTTAGTGTGTATGTTCACACAATTTAGTGTGTATCTAGACAACATGTATAACACCTAAAACATCTTATATTAAAAAACGGAGGGAGTAACAGACTATTAATAAGGAGAAAACCGGAAATTCACTTTGGCACCCGGGTGCATATGCACCCGGTATTTGAAAAACATATTTCAAAATGTCAGAAAAATATGAAATAAAATTCCACGGATACATGTTCATATTCTATGTGTTCACAAAGTCGTTTCACCAACCAAAAACTGATATATTTTATGCCTTGTGTAAAAAAGGAAAAAATTGTGTCGTGAAAAGCCTTATTTTAGCACCAATTGTTTTCTTTTTTATACAAGGCACAAAAAATATCGTTTTTCGTGAAACGACTTTGTGAACACATAACATGTTAAGATCTCTGCACAAACATTTTTTTCCAAAATTTTTGAAATTTCAAAATATGTGCAAAATGCATTTTAATAAAGGGTGCATATGCACCCTGGAGCCAAAACATCACTCCCAAAAAAAACAGAAAAGTTGTAATTTGAACACAGCACAAAAACCATTGTCTTCCTCTCTGCAATATCGAGTGTGTGAGCAGAATTCTTGATTCTACGCCTACATTTGGTATCAGAGCGAGCCATGTTCCGGGATCATGTCCAACGGCGGCGGGCACGCCAGCGATGCCCCCCAACAAGTCGGGGGGGGGGAGCGGCTGCGGCTGACACGGAGACGGTAGCAAGATCACCCGCACGACAGCGGGGACGCAGCAGAGGACGAAGCGGTGTCAGGTGGGGCGGCAACGAGGTCGTCGTCCACGAGCGCGTCGTGCAGAAGCGCACGAACTCCGGCACCAACATCGTCTACCCCACCTTGACGGCTACAAACTATATCGAGTGGGAACTTGTCATGAAGATTAACCTGCGCGCGCATGGCCTCTGGGAGGCCGTGTCAGGCATGGGCGAGCCAGGCGATCGCGAGGACATGGCGGTGCTCTCAGCGCTGATCCGCGCCACGTAACCGGAGATGGTGCCGGTGCTCGCCATCAAGAACACTGCACACGAGGCGTGGGAGGCGATCCGGATGATGCGCGTGGGCGTGAACGGCGTGCGGGAGGCGAAAACATTACTCCCTCCGATCCAAAAAAAGAGGCGCACCTCTTGTACAAAGTCCATTTTACATTTTAATCCTTAGCTATTCAAAAACTGAAAATAAAAGTCCCTCCGCCTCGTGTAGCTCGCCTCGCCTCGCTCGCTCGTCTCACTCGTGTCCCTCCGTCTCAGATTGATCGCTCGGCCGGCGGGCACGCGGGCGAGCGACGCGGGATCGATCGATCGATCGCTCGCTAGCCGGGCCGAGCTAGCGACGCGGGATCGATCGCCAGCGCCAGCCTCGCTCGATCGCCAGCGCCAGCGCCAGCCTCGATCGATCGCCAGCGCCAGCGCTAGCCAGCCTCCAGGTCGCTCCCTCCAGCCAGCCTCGATCGATCCATTCCTGCCCAGCTCCCTCCAGGTCACCGACTCCAGATCGCCGTCCGCCGGCCGCTGCGGCGCCTCGCCCAGTATCGCAGCAGCAGCATCTCCGGCCACGACACGGCTCCAGCACGGAACAGCAGCTCCTAGGTTCACCTGCCCAACTTGAGTTCATTAGCTGAGCAGAGCAACAGCAGAGCAACAGAAGAGCAGATCAACACTTGCAGATCAACAAAGCACTAGCAGAGTGATGGATGCACCATCTTCCTCCTCTGTCTCCAGATCAAGAGCTGCGCCATCTTCTTCCTCCTCCGTCTCCGGATCGTCAAGTGCAGCTTCATCTTCCTCCTCCTCAGCCTCCGGATCAGCAACAGGTACTTCTGCACAAGATAACCATGCAGTTTGAATTCCATCAGATACAATGCACAACTGCTCAACGGCACAACTTCCATCAGTTGCAAACGATGATTATACTCAAAGATACAATGGCTATTGTTGCAAAACTGGGTAAATACAACTGCTGTGTACTTGTGTTACTCGAGAGGAGATGGTTAGTACCTGAAGCCTGCGAGCTGCCATCATTACACGTGTGTGAGCCTGAAATCAGTTCTGTACAGAGCTGTGGCACTGTCTACAACCATGAGAGCAAACCTGCACATGTGGAGTTTAAAAATCTTCAGTTCAATGTGCAATAAGGGAAATGCATGGAGTAAAAATGGCCTAAACCAACACAGCTACAAGCAAGACAGGATGCATAGGATTGTTGGGCAATATATTTTTGTTTACTGCACTATATGGTGTCTTGTGTCTTGTGTGCTAGCAGTACTCTGAATACAAGTTCATCTACACAAATTGACTACTGTTCCCTTGGTGTATAACATGATGAGAGCCATTTTAATTTAAGCCACTGACAAGCAGAGCTCTGGAAGTGCAAAACTACCTTTGGATCCCAGCACACTACTTATGACATTGCAATTGCAATTAAACATACAGTGAACATCTAATTTTACATGGCCTAAATGATCATCGCAGCAGAAGTATCTGGTAATTTTACATGGCCTAAATGAACATACAATTGTTGCTGTTGCAGTAACTGGATTCTCACCTGCTGCAGTAAATTCAGTTCTATGTTTGCTGCAGTACAAAGTAGAGCACCATCCGCTGTTCCCTTGACTTGACCTGCTGCAGTAATTAAATTCATAAGCATGCAGAAAAACATGCGAAATAAGAAGCTACTGCAAACATGAACAAAGTAAACATGTTAACATCACACCTTTTTTCCTACGGAGTAGAAATAGTCTAGAGAGTGCATTTTTGCATGGTCACTTAGTCCTCCTTGTTCCAGCTCGCCTGTCATTTAGAAGAACACATTGTCAGTACAGCTATTTTCAGTTTCAGTTTTTAGCAGTATTTGCAGTTCTAACACAGTTTCATCATTTTGCAGTTTGTAACAACCGAAGAAAGAAAAACATGCGAGATGATCATAGGTTTGGAGCTTATCTTGCACTGGAAGCACTCAAAAAAGCAAGAGAGGTACTCCCTGCTGATCATGCAGCTGATAAAAAACTTGTAGCTGGGCTATTGCAAATAAGTGTTCGAACTGTTGAGAAAATTTGGAAAGAGGCAAGAGATCAAATTCAGAGAGGGGAACAAGTTGATGTGTCCAACAAAAAGAAAGGGAGATCTGGCCGAAAGAGAAAAGACCTTGGTCTTGAGAGGATACCAACAATTCCTTACAACAAACGTTAAACCATGAGGGCACTTGCACTGTCTTTGAAAGTTCCCTATACATCATTGCAAAGGAGGTTAAAATGGGGCCATATTAGGAAGCACACAAGCACTATAAAGCCCTATCTCAAGCTAGCCAACCAAATAGACAGGCTCAAATTCTCTGTCTCAATGGTGGATGAAAGAACTGTGTCGGATGCTATGCCTAAATTCATAGACATGCGATAGATCCTGCATACGGATGAAAAATGGTTTGACTTGACCAAAAGAAGAGGACCTACTACCTATCGTCAGAAGAAGCTAATCCTGAGCGCAGTATCCAAAGCAAAAACAGAATAGGTAAAGTGATGTTTCTTTGTGCAGTGGCAAGGCCAAGGCGTGATGCGGATGGAGTGACATTTGATGGAAAAATTGGGATCTGGCCTTTTGTCAAGTTAACTCCAGCTGTAAAAAAATCTAAAAACAGAGCCAAAGGCACTTTGGAAGTCAAGCCGGTGACAGTTACCAGAGATGTCCATCCAGACTACCTATGTAACAAAGTCATTCCAGCTATTGAAGCCCTATGGCCAGATGATGACGAAGGGACGATCTACATTCAACAAGACAACGCACGTACACATGTTTTGCCTAGTGATCCAGCTTTTCAAGCAGCTGTAAGAAGAACAGGGATGGATATCAAGCTTATGCAACAACCTGCAAACTCACCGGATATGAACGTGTTGGACCTTGCATATTTTAGGTCCATTCAGTCCTTAACACTAGAAACTGCACCAAAAAATCTGAGTGACCTCATAGAATCAGTTGAAGATGCTTTTCACAGTTATCCAGTGGATAATCTTGACAAAGTGTTCATAACTTTACAGTCAGTTCTGCTGGAAGTTATGAATGCTAGAGGTGGCAATAAATATGAGATTCCACACATGAACAAGGACAAGATGTTGAGGGAAGGAACTCTGCCTATGGCTCTAAGGATTGATGGTGAACTCTACCGAAAGACCTTGGAAATTATAGTTGCCTATGAAGCAGAGGCATTATCCTTGTCAAATGGAGCAACAGCAAACAAGAAAAGAAAGAGGAAAGGAGTACAAGAATGAGTGGTCCTTGTTTAGAAGGAGAAAAATATTTTGCAAACAAATCTGTATGTTCAGGAGTATTTGTAATCACCACTATCTGTATGTATTTGCACTATATGTGCTCCTGATCTATATGTACTCACCGAATTACAGCAAGCACTGATAAATATTGACACTTGTAAGTGAGAAAGCAAGCATCTGTGTTGTGAAGCTTGCTTGTTTATTCAGTTCATATTGAGTTTACAAATTTATCACAGTATAATCAGTTCATATTAAGCATCTGTATTGTGAAGTTTCTACTCCAGAATGTAAACTGAAGCAAGTAATTACTGAAAGGACATATTTTATGTCCCCCTTGTTTTGTGTGTTAGGCAACAACACTAGGAATTATTTAATACGATGTTAAGTGGTGCAGGAATAAAAAGATATATTTGCACGTTGCATCGAAACACTTGACAGGAAAAAGAAGTCTGCATTTTACTTGCCCAGTCCGAAGTCTCCGGTCCTCAGGGGCCGGAGTCTCCGGTCTCTCAGTTTTTGACGCTTTCGACGGCAGCTTCAGTATAGGGTCCGGAGTGACCCCGGAGTTACCCGGAGTCTCCGCACCTCTGGTCCGGAGTCTCCGGCCCCAGACAGAGTTTTAAAGCGTAGTGATAAAGCGACGGCAGCTGCGGTATCAGGTCCGGAGTGACCCCGGAGTACCCCCGGAGTCTCCGGCCCAAGTGGACAGAAACGGCTAGTTTTTCTGGAGCTCCACCTACCTCCAGCCAGGTAGCTCGTCCAGATTAGAAGATCCACCATTATTGCAAGCTCAAGAATCACGAGATCTCCCAATCCCTCCACCCAAACTTGTTGATCTTTGGAGGATTGAAGGAGAAGGCCCGATCTACTACTTCACCAAAGCGTTCTTCATTTCCCCCTCATTCACTTGAGGGATTTGAGCCTAGGGTTTCCACTAGGAAAACCTAGGCATCTTGTTGTTCTCACTTGCTTGTTACTTTTGTGTAGCAGGTGTTGTTGTGCTTGGGAGCCCCCAATCCTTTTGTGGGTTGAGCCTCAAGTTGTTGTAAGGGCTCCGGATTCCGCCTTGAAGGATTCCGATAAGGAAGGTGAACCGAGCTTTTGGGCAAGGTTCATCGGAGAATAGGGTGAGGCCATTTGTGGCGTCTTGAGTTTGATACTCACACCCCTCCAACGAGACGTACTCCCCTAAAAAGGAGGAACTCGGGAATAACTCTTTGTCTCCGCGTGCTTCCCGTTCGGTTACTCCTTTCTCGCTAGTTCTTACTTGTATCGTGCCTAGTAGTGTTAACTTGTCATATAGGTAAATTCACCTTAGTTGCATATCTAGAGAATTTACCTTTGTCAAGCCTAAACTCGAAAAAGAACTAAAAATTGAGTAGCACCTATTCACCCCCCCCCCTCTAGGTGGCCATACGTATCCTTTCAATTGGTATCAGAGCAAGGTTCTCTTTTCGGGCTTAACCGCCTAAGAGTAGTATGGCCCTTGATGAGCATGGAAATGAGATACCCGAGCTTCCTTCCGTGCCCACTTCGGTTTCCGTGGAGGACTTCAATTCCTTGAAGTCCAATATGGAAACCAAAATGGACAAGTTGCAAGAGATGATCATGCAACTCATGGAAGCGAAGGGTATCTCACCTCCACCCACCCCCCGTTCGTCGGAGGTTGACAAACCCGAGAAGGATGTGGGTGATGGGAAGAAAAAGGGGGTGATCAAGATAAAATTGACAACCCAATTAAACACCACCTAATGGTTCGGGAGTGTATGGTGCCGTTCCGTTCCCATACTCTCCCGACCCTATTATCCCTCATCCTCCTATTCATCTAAGGGGAAACCCACCTAAGCTAAATGCATCTTTGTTTACTAAATGGCAATCTTCTATGAGATCTTATGTGAACAGTGCTTCTATCGAGCTTTGGAGGATCATTGAGCAAGGGTATCAAGCCGTGGATGAATCCAACAAGACAAAAGAGAAGTAGTTGATTGTCAACTAAATGCCACCGCTCTTGACTTGATCCGTGATGCCGTGGGAGAAGATGATATGTCTCACATCGAGCATTGCACCACCGCCAAAGAAGCATGGGCGTGCCTTGTTGAGGTGTATGTTGGAAATGAAAGCATGAAGAGAAACCGGTTTGAGGAAATGAGCAACAAGGCCGAAGGTTCTTCATGGAAGATGGAGAAGACCATGAGCAAATGTTCCGAAGACTCAAGTCTCTTGCCAATGCCTACAAAGCCCTTGGTGGGACTCATGTGGATGATGCTTGGGTCAAAAGGAAGTATGTGAATGCTCTCTTGCCCTTTGAAGGGGCCGACTTGAAGAGTCTTCAAGGAAGGCACAACTATCCTCAAATGACCTCCAACGAAGTCATGCAAGAGATGCAATCTTTCAAGGTTCAAGCCAAGATTGCTCAAGACTCTCGTGCCCGAGCTATTGGAATGCAACAAGGAGCCTCTCTTGCTTTGAAGGCCAAGGTGGTTGAACACAATGAAGATCAAGATTGTGAAGATGTGTCCTCCATGGACCCCCAAGAACTCAAGAGCTCTCATAGGGACTATGTGGCTCTTGCGGCAAGGACCTTTTGGAAGAATCCATCCAAAGCCAAAGCCCAAATGGAAGAAAAGGCCAAATCTAGTGGCTTCAAGGATGGCAACCCAAAGTTGAAGACTTGTTTCAATTGCCAAGATAGATTTCACTATGTTGCCATGTGCCCCTATGAGAACCGTGAAGATCATGGAGGAAGGCTTGTTCTCAAGAAGACTTTATCGTCATCATCCCTAGCAAGAAACCTTCTTCAAGAAGAAGAGGCCTCCTCCAAGAATGGTATTGGTGACAAGGGAGGAGTACATGTCCGGGGGTGAGAGTGATGAAGAAGAACCCACAAGTGAAGTGGCCGCTATTGCTATTGCTTCTTCAACACCTTCATCCCTTTTCGAATCTCCCAATGAGAATGTTCCAATCCAATCCGCCAAGTGTCTCATGGCCAAGGCCACCGAGGTATCATCTCCTTCCCCTCCAAGACTATAAATGAAATGGATGATCTTATGAGTCTTAAAGTTAAGGAAGAAAATGTTGCTTTGGATCGTTTCTTGACTAACTTGCAAGGTGAAGCCAAGATTCGTTTCGAATCTCTCTTGAGCGATTATGGGCGGATTCAAGAAGAGCTTGATGAAAAGGAAAGACTTGAAAAAGAGTATGCTAATGATATTGCTTCTCTCACCTTGGCTCTTGAGGAAGAGCATGAGCTTAGTGTTTCTCTTGAGGAGAAACTTAAAAATCTTGATGAGTCACAAAATGCAATCTTTTCTCAAATCATTAAAGAACGTGACCTTGCAATTGCAAAATATAAGCTTTCCAAGAAAGAGAAGGTTGAATTTGGTGTTGGTCATGATAGACTAACCGAGGAGCTAGAGAAGCTCACCAAGGCTCACAAGGCCTTGGAGGGTGAACACTCTACTCTCACCAAGTCTTTTGAACAACTTCAAATTCAATCATCTAAATCAAATGTTGCTAGTTCCTCTACTACTTCTTGTGATCATGCAAATGTCATTGAGGAAAATGCTAGGTTAAAGAATGAACTTGCCAAGGCCTCTAGTCCCCAAAGTAAGCCTATTGTTGATCTTTTGCTTGCGCAAAAGCCACACATTGGGAAGGAGGGCCTTGGTTATGTTGCCAAGAAGAAGAAGAAGAACAAGAAGAAGGCCAAGCCCGCACAAGCAAAGAAGACTACCATTGCGAGTAGTGAAGCCACAAGGGGCGACACTCCTCGTAGTGACTTTGCGGGACATGCTAACCCCAACTATATTCTTTATGTTGATTATTATGGGGATGTTTGTGCTAAATATGTTGGTCCTTATGATGGTTACATTGCTTACTCTATTTGGGTCCCTAAAACCCTTGTTGCTAACAAAAGAGGACCCATTGCAAAATGGGTACCTAAAACCAAGCAATGATCTCTTGTAGGACTATGCTTCCGGTGGGTCGAAATGGGTGATTGATAGTGGATGCACTAGTCATATGACCGGAAGCAAGGAGATCGTGACGGAGTTGAGAACAAGCATAAATCAAGCAACCGTCACTTATGGAGATAACTCAAAAGGAAAGGTATCGGGCCTCGGCAAGGTGGTAGTTGCAAGGGATATCACCCTTGTAAATGTCATGCTTGTTGAGTCCCTTGGTTATAATTTAATGTCCGTTCGTGCCGTTAATAAGATGGGTTTTGCCGTCCATTTTGATCTTGATATTGTGGTACTCATGTGGAGCAAGACTCTAAAGGTCGCTTACGTTGGGTATGTCGAAAATGAGTTGTTTGTGGTAGACTTTTCGGAGTCAACCAACTCTCAAACGATGTGCCTATTCGGAAAGGCCGACGTGGGGTGGTTGTGGCATCGCCGCTTATCCCATGTCAATATGAGAACTTTGCAAAGTCTTCACAAGGGTGGCCACATCCTTGGACTAAAAGAGAATGTTTCTTTTTCTAGAGATCGTCTTTGTAGGGCTTGTGTTGAAGGAAAGATGCATGATTCTCCCCACCCACACAAGACCATCATTTCATCAACGAGGATATTGGAACTTCTTCATGTTGATCTCTTTGGTGCCGTGCCTCAACCAAGTCTTGGTGGGAAGAAGTATTGCTTGGTGATTGTCGATGACTATTCAAGATTTACATGGGTTTATTTCTTCAAGTGAAGAGTGAGACCCAACAAGCCGTCATTGACTTCTCCAATGAAGTGCAACGTCAACACAATGTTCCTATATTGGCCATTAGAAGTGACAATGGCTCCGAGTTCAAGAACTACACCCTAAATGAGTTTCTTAGTGAAGAGGGAATTCGTCATCAATATTCCGCTGCGTATACCCCTCAACAAAATGGTGTAGCCGAGAGGAAGAACCGGACCCTTATGGATATGGCAAGATCTATGTTGGCGGAGTTCAAGACCCCACTCTTCTTGTGGGCCGAGGCCATCTCCACGGCATGTCATTCATCTAACCGCCTCTACTTCCGCACGGGCAAGAAGTTCACTCCATATGAAATGCTTACCGGCAACAAGCCCAATATTTCCTACTACCGGGTGTTCGGTTGTAAGTGTTTCTATAAGATTAAAGGTTATCGCTTAACTAAATTTGAGTCTAAAGCTTTTGAGGGTACTTTTGTTGGTTACGGTGCCGAATCCCACACTTATAGAATCTACGACAAGACCTTCGGGACTATTGTAGAATCTTGTAGTGTGGAGTTCGATGAGAATGACGGCTCCCAAGTGGCGCAATTTCATGTTCGTGATGTAGATGATGAGGAACCTCAAGATGCAATAAGGCGAATGGGCGTGGGATTCTTTCGCCCAATCGAGATTTCTCATGAGGCGCCTCAAGAAGGACCAAGCTCCACCCATGTGGAGCAATCATCATCACAAGTGGACACCGCACCATCCGATGGAGCAAATGAAGCACCAAGCCAACAACAAGTTCAAGACCCTCCTCAAGTTGATCAAGTTGCTACGCAAGAACCAAGTTCTCCAATTATTGATGCTAGCCATGATCAAGACCAAGGTCCATCTTCCCCTTCAAGTGATGAAGGTGTGCATATTGAAGACCAAGGTCATCATTCCGGTCAAGACGGGGACACAAATGATCAAGATGATCAAGATGAACAAGATGATCAAGAATTCCTCCAAGCTCTCGTGAGGACATCAACACCCGTCGTCGTGCAAGAAATGTCAAGACCTTGTTGAGAAGACAACACTTTTGGACAATATTATTGGTGATTTGAAGGGCAAGGTTGTGACTAGAAGGCAATGCGCAAACTTTAGTGCCCATCAAGCTCACATATCCTTGGTGGAACCAAAGAAAGTCTTTGAAGCTATTGAAGATCCGGATTGGTTGGATGCTATGCATGAAGAGCTCAATAACTTCAAGCGCAACAAGGTGTGGAAGCTAGTTGAGAAGCCAAAAGAGTGCCGCAATGTTATAGGCACTAAATGGATTTCAAGAACAAGCAAGATGAACATGGCATGGTGGTGAGGAACAAGGCAAGATTGGTGGCTCAAGGGTTCTCTCAAGTTGAAGGCATTGATTTTGGAGAGACCTATGCTCCCGTGGCTCGCCTTGAGTCCATCCGTATCCTCCTTGCATATGCTTCTCATCATAATTTTATCTTGCAACAAATGGATGTGAAAAGTGCTTTTCTTAATGGTCCACTCAAAGAATTAGTATATGTTAAGCAACCACCGGGGTTTGAGGATCCCAAACTCCCTAACCATGTCTACAAGCTCGATAAGGCACTCTATGGCCTTAAACAAGCCCCACGTGCGTGGTATGAGCACCTTAGAGAGCTTCTAGTAGACCGTGGATTTGAGGTTGGGCAAATCGATCCCACTCTCTTTACCAAGAGAGTAAAAGGGGAGCTTTTCATATGCCAAGTCTATGTGGACGATATTATCTTTGGCTCATCTAACAAAGCTTTCAATGATGAATTTTCAAAGCTTATGACCGATAGGTTTGAGATGTCTATGATGGGAGAGTTGAAGTTCTTCCTTGGTTTTGAGATCAAGCAATTGAGGGGAGGGACTTTCATCTCTCAAGCTAAATATATCCAAGACATGCTCAAGAAATTTGATATGGTTGGTGTTAAGGAGAAGCGCACTCCAATGGACACAAAGGTTCATCTTAAACTCAATCCAAATGGTCTTGATGTCGACCAAAAGGTATACCGTTCCATGATTGGTTCTTTGCTCTATCTTTGTGCATCTAGACCCGATATTGTGTTGAGTGTAGGGGTGTGTGCAAGGTACCAAGCCGCTCCTAAAGAAAGCCATGATATGGCGGTCAAAAGAATCCTCCGATATTTGGCTCATACCCCAAAGTTTGGTTTGTGGTACCCTAAGGACAAGGTTTTCTCTCTTTGTGGGTACACGGACTCGGATTGGGCCGGTGATCATGATGATAGGAAGTCCACTTCCGGGGCTTGCCAATTTCTTGGTGGTTCCTTGGTGAGTTGGTCTTCCAAGAAGCAAAATTGTATATCTCTCTCCACCGCCGAAGCCGAGTATGTGGCCGCCGCAAGTGCATGCACCCAATTGTTATGGATGAGGCAAACTTTAAAGGAATACGGTGTCATTTGTGACAAAGTGCCTCTTTTATGTGACAATACAAGTGCTATCAATATTGCCCACAACCCGGTGCAACATTCAAGAACCAAGCATATTGAGATTCGTCATCATTTATTCGAGATCATGTTACCCGTGGTGATATTGAGCTAAGCCATGTTTCTACACAAGACCAACTTGCCGATATTTCACGAAGCCTCTTGATGAAGCAAGATTCACTTATTTGAGGAATGAGCTAAATATCGTGGATTCAAGGAGCGTGGCTTGACTATTTTGCATACACACCTATGTCTTAACTATCTATTGTGTTTAGGTGTAGGCATGGACATAGGGGGAGTGCGGTCCTAATACATTGGACTATCCCTCCCCCCATTATGCCGATAGTAAGATTTCATTTGCTTTTCTATTTTCAATTCATGAAAATGTGAGCTTAAATGACGAGTGTTGGTTGTGAACCCAAGATACATCTTCGCGGTGTCACGCCATAATCTCATACATGGTGGCCTAGGCCACCGCCCTCCTCTTGGTGAGGAGTTGGATTTTATTTGGGTTTAATGGACTTATTTGGGTTTTCTAGACCTTTATTTTGTTTTGGGGAGAAACACTTGGAAATTGGCCTTTTTATTTGATCTTGCAACTTCCAAGTGCGTATCCCACCATCAGTGACTTTGTTCTCATCCTAAGCCTTTCCTACCTAAAAACATGCTCCTCTTGCAACATACATGTCTCCCACAAAAATCTGGCAGTTTTGGAGCTTTTGGGTCCGGAGACTCCGGTGTGCAACACCGGAGACTCCGGTCGGTCCAGAGTCTCCGCCCTAAACCTGGAAAACTCCGGCTCAGGCCAGAGACTCCGGTCAGATCGTCTCTGAAGCAAATTTCTCGCCAACTGTTTCTCTCCTTTGATTCCATGGACATGTATGCTTATCTCAATGCTACCTATCTACTCCTGTTTCGCAGCTAACAAAAGGTACCCCGGTGCTTCATCCTCATCCTCGAATATCAAGAAGAAGAAGAAGAAGCTTCAAGGTCGAGACTATTTGGTCTATGATGCAGAAAAAGACAAGCATGTGCAGAGTGGTGACCTAAAGAAACAAAAGGCTGCTGAGACTGCTCGGGCTAGGCAAGAGGCTACCCTCCTTCGAGAAGAAAGGGCCAAGAAGGCTAAGTTTGACAACATCACCACTTTGAAGGACTTGAACAAGGAGGAGTTCCGCTCCATGAGGGCACATAATTTCTATGACATGCCCAACAATTCAAACGATGGTCATTTTTGGAGAAGGGAGCAAGAGCTCATTATGAAGGAACTATATGCCAATTTGGACCCAAAAGCCCTTGTGTGTCCTCAAAAACCATTGCAATTTGAAGTGTTGGCCAAGAAGGATTACTTTAAGGAAGCAATTTGGGTTGCTAGAAAGATTGGTCTTGAGCACCTCATTTCCCTCCAACAAGATTATGATATTGAGATGGTGCAACAGTTTTTTGCCACTCTTGTGCTTGGAGATGAGGAGGACACCAAAATGACTTGGATGACGGGGCCCTCTCAAAGTTAGTGCAAAATGTTCAGAATTCGGAGAAGCTTTGGGATATGAGTTCAAAGGTGTGAACATTTCAGTTGGTCGAAGAATGCATGTTGAAGGAGTGGCCTATGATAAGAAGCTCCTCGCTCCTCTTGCTGCCAAAAATGGTGCCATTGCTACCACCAAAGGTCTCAAGCCCATCTACAACATTTTGATTCGCATGTTTCGTTGGAGCATTGCACCTCAAGCCGGGAATACGGATGCTATCCGTGGAGCTCTTGTGAACCTCATGCATCATTGCCACACGACATACCTTGCCGGACCGGATTGCCAAGGGGTTGAGATTGATGTCATCGACTATATCCGGTGTGAGATCAACATTGCCATTTATGAGAGGAAGAATCCCATGTATGCTCCCTATGTCATGAAGCTCATTCTCAAAAAGATTCCCAAACTCGATCAATCCCGTTTCAAGAAACACACCTATGGTTACCTTCAAGTGCTCGCCCATCATCTTGCTCAAGCCACTTATGAAGAGGTAGAGGCGCGTGAAGCGCCTAGGGCAAGAAGGAAAATGCCACTCCACCCTCTTGGGATGTTGGTGGCAAGCCAAGAGTCAATGATGAGTTCAAGAAGGTTTCTTGGTGGAAAAATGCTATGATGTGCATGGGTGTTGCTTCTCACAAGGAAAACTATGATGGCTATGTTGAGAGGAAGCACATGCACTCTACTCAAAGAAAGATGCTCAAGGAAATGCGCAAGATCAACAATGGTGGCACTACTCCTCCTCGCCCTTAAGGTGTTCCTGAGTCACCACCGTCCGCTGCCACTCTCCCTTATGAGGAATGGAATGCGGACATCTTCCCTTGGGGTGATTTTGAAGATATGTCCTCTTTGCCTTCATCTTCTCGCAACACCGGCAAGGCTCCAATGCAATATGAAGAGAGTGATGGTGAAGAGTCCGAAGGTGAAGATTCCAACGAGGAAGAGTCTAAAGAAGCAAGTGGTGAGGATGCCGACGAAGATTACGTGGATGAGTGATCGCTTCGGGACGCATTAGCATCGCTCTTTTCCCTTTTTGGCGTTTCGATGTCAAAGGGGGAGAAGTAGTTCTACTAGGTTTTCACCGTGGGATTTGCATGGGTCGGACACAAGCATGTGTGTTTTACCATTTATTTGCGCTTGTGTCCATTTATCTTATGTCGTTGAACTATTTGCTTTGTTTTTTATCGTATGAGACTATTATGTTCTATTTGTGGTATAAGACTATTATGTTCTATTTGTGGTATGAGACTATGGATTTCACATTTATGGATTTCACATTTCCTATGGTTGAGATGATATTGTATTATGGTCTATAATTGTGCATTGGCCTCTATATCATATTATTATGCACAAGGTATGGGTACTTTTCATCTCAACTTTGTCTCATTTAATTGCATTTTATCTTGTTCCAATTATATCTTGTGAGTTACCTCTCTTCTACATGTTGAGCATTTGTATTCCAATGCAAATTACTTACATGCACACATGTAGGGGGAGCTTCTCTAATCATCTATGGAACTTGTCGATATTATTGTTTGAGCTATGTTGCAAATCCTAGTGTTGTCATCTAACACCAAAAAGGGGAGATTGAAAGGACATATTTTATGTCCCCCTTGTTTTGTGTGTTAGGCAACAACACTATGAATTATTTAATATGATGTTAAGTGGTGCAGGAATAAAAAGATATATTTGCACGTTGCATCGAAACACTTGACAGGAAAAAGAAGTCTGCATTTTACTTGCCCAGTCCGGAGTCTCCGGTCCTCAGGGGCCGGAGTCTCCGGTCTCTCAGTTTTTGACGCTTTCGACGGCAGCTTCGGTATAGGGTCCGGAGTGACCCCGGAGTTACCCCGGAGTCTCCGCCCCGATCGGAGTCTCCGGCCCCAGACAGAGTTTTAAAGCGTAGTGCTAAAGCGACGGCAGCTGCGGTATCAGGTCCGGAGTGACCCCGGAGTACCCCCGGAGTCTCCGGCCCAAGTGGACAGAAACGGCTAGTTTTTCTGGAGGGGTATAAATACCCCTCCACCTACCTCCAGCCAGGTAGCTCGTCCAGATTAGAAGATCCACCATTATTGCAAGCTCAAGAATCACGAGATCTCCCAATCCCTCCACCCAAACTTGTTGATCTTTGGAGGATTGAAGGAGAAGGCCCCGATCTACTACTTCACCAAAGCGTTCTTCATTTCCCCCTCATTCACTTGAGGGATTTGAGCCTAGGGTTTCCACTAGGAAAATCTAGGCATCTTGTTGTTCTCACTTGCTTGTTACTTTTGTGTAACAGGTGTTGTTGTGCTTGGGAGCCCCCAATCCTTTTGTGGGTTGAGCCTCAAGTTGTTGTAAGGGCTCCGGATTCCGCCTTGAAGGATTCCGATAAGGAAGGTGAACCGAGCTTTTGGGCAAGGTTCATCGGAGAATAGGGTGAGGCCATTTGTGGCGTCTTGAGTTTGATACTCACACCCCTCCAACGAGACGTACTCCCCTAAAAGGGAGGAACTCGGGAATAACTCTTTGTCTCCGCGTGCTTCCCGTTCGGTTACTCCTTTCTCGCTAGTTCTTACTTGTATCGTGCCTAGTCTAGTGTTAACTTGTCATATAGGTAAATTCACCTTAGTTGCATATCTAGAGAATTTACCGTTGTGTCAAGCCTAAACTCAAAAAAGAACTAAAAATTGAGTAGCACCTATTCACCCCCCCCCCCCCCCCCCCCCTCTAGGTGGCCATACGTATCCTTTCAATTACTCTATAGCTAACGTGAGCAAGTAAGTACTCTATCATCACAGCATAAAAGTTTCTACTCCAGAATGTAAACTGAAGCAAGTAATTACTCTATTAAGTCCATAGCTTATTCAGTTTCCTTTACAGCAGGCGAGACAGGAAAAAAGATTCTACTCTAGAACTTCTAGATTTGGACAGCGCTGGACTAATTGACACACTGATCCTTTATTGTAAGGAATGTAAACTGAAGGTCTAAGTCTAACTGAATGTATGGACAGTGCAGCGCAATACGAAACATCTGCAATAAACTCAAAGTGTTCATACGTTCCCACAGTACACTGCAATTCGATCATCACAGCATAAAAGTTTCAGTTCAGGCACGAACAGTAACACTGAAGAAGTCAATGGAGCAGCAAGCAAGCAAGCCAACGCACCTCGTTTCAGTACGATGTAGACTTGTTGGGGGCAGCAGCAGATGTATAGAAGTCGCTCCTCCCCCTGTGTGTCCACCCTTTTCTTGGGCGTGCAGCAGCAGGTGGAGCTGGGCGTCCTCCTCGTCCTTGTAATCTGCAGCGGCAGTAAGCAGCAGGAGCATGAGAGGGTGAAATGGAGGTGTGGAGGAGACGAGATGAGCAGCTGGATGGAAGCGAAGCAGAGGGCAAAGGGCATAGGAGAGATGGAGGAGGATGTACTGACCTTGGATGTCTGTCCATGGCGTCGACCTCGGAGGTGGGCCTTGGACGGCGCAGACGGGCCAGTCAGAGCCTCGTCGTCGATGGGTTGGCGGAAGACGAGCAGATCAAGGGCGGCGCTCCCGTGGATCTCCGGCCTGCAGCAGGTCCACCATGGAGGTTCGGTGCTGGTGAGGTCGAAGCCGAATCCGAGACGAGCGCCGGTGAGCTGCAAAGAGAGAGAAGCAGATGAGATCGTGAGGTGAGACTGAGAGCAGGCAAGGATGGATGCTCCCCGTGACCCACATCCGGATCGGCCTCGTAGTCGTTTGGAGCGCGCGCGTGCAGCCATGGATTGGAGCGAGGGGATGGGGAAAAACTTGACCTTTTTTTGCCGCGGCGAGCTCCGACGAGCGGCGAGGCCATCCGACGCGCCCGGCCTTGCAGACACCGGATCCGGCCTCGCAGCCACCGGATCCGGCGAGTCCTTGCCGGCTTGGACCAAAAGATCGGACCTTTTCGTCGAGCAGAGCGCGGCGGCAACGGAAGACGGAGGGGAGAGAGGCAACGGAGCGCACGGGCGACGAGGCGAGGGTAGCGCGGCAAGGAAGCGAGGGGAGCGCGCCGGCAAGGTGGGGGAGGGGGAGGAGGCGAGGGTCGCCGGCGAGGGAGCAGAGAGAGAGGGAGCAGAGAGAGAAGGAGCGGCGAGCGGTGGAGTGCGGTGCGAGTGCCTGACAGGTGCGGGTGGAGTGCGGGTTGAGCTAGAGAGAGAGTAGGTTTTTTTTGCAAAATAGCCGTCGCGCCTCTTTTTTTGGATCGGAGGGAGTAAGTTTTCTACATAGCAACCAAAATATACGCGTCATTTCTCATGACCAAACCTACATGAGCACTTTAGCATAGCATGACTAGATCACTACCCCCTCTTGGATGCCCCATTTATAGCATCACAATTAGGTTTATTGCAGTTCCCAAATAGTTTGAGCTGTATTCCCAAAATACTGGAGTACTTGTACTCTTGTACGTACTACTAAGTGCCACGAAATTCTAATTCAAAACCTATGCGTCATTTCCCATGTAACCAAAGTATCAAACCTACATCAGCAGAGCGTAATTAGGTTGCTACGACCACGAAGAGATCCTGTCAATGCGGATACTGAGAGGCACTCTCTTGGATGGGACCGAGATCCAGTGCCTCGCCTATGGCAAGGCACGCTGTGTCTCGAGGCCACAGATCAACCGTCCATTCTCCATCCAACGCACAGGAGCGTTCAACAGTAAAATAGACCCAGTCCGCTCGTCCTCTTCCTCTGTTTATGTCCCTGTTTCTCACGCGCGAGGCAAAATTACCACGGGAAAGGAAAAGCTTCGCGGGCGGGAACTCCCGTGCAGAGCTCGCCGCTGTCGTCGCCGTGGGGAAAAAAGCCATGGGATCTCCGTGGCGGCCACCAGATAAACGGGCCGGCAATCCACTCCGCCCCACGGCCTTCTCCTCCTCCTGCGCTGCTCCGATGAGCTTCTCGTCCCCGCTGTTCCTTCCCGCCCCGCTCCGACGAGCTCCTCGCCCCCACGGCCTTCTCCTCCCCGCAAACGACATGTATTGTTACTTCCAGTTCAATCGATTGCAGCTTGTCAATACCTGATTTTTTTGGCTATGTCATATGGATTGTCAGTTCAATACTGAAAACTGTGCTGACTATAGTTTTTGGTGGCCTAAGCGTACAATTAGGTTGGGCTAATTTTTTTTTTTGAAGGATTATGTAAGAACGGTATGTTGGTGCTGAAATTGAGTTCTAAATCCTGCAGATTAAACACTTTTGCTGGTTTGCTGTATGAATTTGGTCTGTGTCTTTATTTTCAGTTTACTGAATTTCGTTTCTGGAGCTGTCCTAGTGTTGACTGAATTTCGTTTCCTGGAGATGTCCTAGTGTTAACTGAATTTCGTTTCCTCCTGCGTCGCATCTCTGTTCCACGGGCAGTACAAGTTTCTTTTTTGGACAGTAACAATCAGTACAGATGCTCATTAATCTGAAGTACAATTGTTCATCCCAGCTCGAGGAGGACCGGTGAGGAAGAGAGCTAACATCCCCTGCCCACTTCCTCTGGTGCTGCGGGCGAGACAACCAACGGTGTGGAGCAGCTGCTGCTGAGTTCCGCTCGGCTCCACTCAAATCAAAGCTGCTGGTTCTGTTGATTTTGTCGCGCTATCGCTGCTGCTGATCCAGGGTGCCCGTGGCTGTCGAAGCGGGCCGTCAGAGTGAGCTTAGGAGGACGGCGGAGGGGCCGTCTCTACGGGCGGAGGCAGTCGCCGGAGCGCAGGCGGACGAAGCAGGTGGGCGGCCGTCGAGGCCGTTTCCTCATGTGGAGCGGCTCGTCCTGGAGGAGCAGCCGGAGCGGCTCGTCTCCCTACCGCGCGGCGCCCTGACGGGAACTGGCCTCTTTACCTGCATCTCGGCGACAGGACCAGCAGCAGCGAGGCTCGGCAACGGGACCAGCAGCTCGCCTCGCGCCGTCCCGCGTGACGAACAGAGGAAGGGGATGGACCGAGTGGAGCGGACTGGGTCTATTTTGCTGTTGACCGCTCGTGTGCGTTGGATGGGGAATGGACGGTGGATCCGTGGCCTCTAGGCACAGCGTGCCTTGCCATAGGCGAGGCACTGGATCTCGGTCCTCTTGGATGCCCCATCCCCAACCAGATACCTCGGCGGCACCGTCAAGAAGGACGCCTCGTCCACGGCGACCACGGCGCCTGCCGACGTGCTGCTCTTCACCTCCATGTCCACCCGGGTGATGTCCGCACTGATATCCACCGCCACGGGCGTCGGCATGGTCGCCCACATCCTGCACGCGTACTGCGGTCACCAGGTCGCCGCCACCCGGATGCACACCAGCGACAGGCCCGTGGCCTCGCCGAGCGCGCCCAGGACGAGGAGGCACGCGGGGTCATCCTCGTCTTCTTCGAGGAGCACGCGCCGCGGCTCCGACGCCAGCACCTGGAGCCGGTTCACCTTGCCGTACTGGACCGTCTACGTGGGCCAGGAGTCAGGAGTGCTGGGCGGTGAGATGGGCGACTAGCGTCGGCGGCGAGCCGACGAAGCCGCAGCCCGGCTCGGTGCAGACGCAGGGCGCGTGCGCGCACGCGCTCCGGTGGTCGCTTAGCTCGTGGTAGGCGACGTTCCTCTGGCAGCCCTCGTGGGGGCACCGTGCCCTGGCCGACGAGACGACGGCGTCCATTGCCGTGTTGCGGATGTCGAAGCCGCTGCCGTGCTCGCACTTCCGGCACTCTTCGCCGCGGCGGCGATGCAGCTGCCGCAAGCCAGGTGCCCGCCCTTGCAATGCACGAAGCGGACGACATTTGGACGACTGGGCGAGTGGATCGATCGAATGTGCATCAAAGAAAGGGAGAAAATAATGGGAACCTGGAAGACAGGGGGCTTCAAACGGCCGAGAACAGATGGGGCAGTGAAGCAAACTCATCTCCATGTCCATCTTTATCTCCGTCGCCTCAACCGTGCCTCCGCCTCCATTTTCCTCTTGCTGACTTGGACATGTCGCCTCGCTCTCTTGGCGCTCTGGTCGTCGTCCACCATTGTCGACGGCGAGCCCCTCTTCTTTCCCTCGGAGCTACCAACCTGCATTCTCTCCACTTTCTGCGATGTGGAAGAGCAACTGGTGGGGGAAACAGAGGAGAAGAGCCAAGCGAAAGATATGGTGGCGGCGGAACCTGCCGGCGGGGGTGCGGCGCGATGGGCGCCACCGTACCGAGGGATTCGTCGCCGAGGCGCCCGGGCTCGGGTCTGGGCCTCGTCGGGCTCGATCTGGGCCTGAAGGGCGTGCGGGCGTGTAGGAGTTTGCACGCAGGTGAGGAGGAGGCAGCGGGGCAGAGGCCCCAGATTTTTTGGCCGTGCGGTGGTGGCGCGGCTAACTTGCCGGCTTCCATGGCGTGAGGTGCTGCGGGACTTCGGCAAGTGATGGAGCTTGGTGGCCGGCCACGGATGCGTCTGATGTCTACTATAACTTCTATTCTTGTAGACAGTATTGAGCCTCAAGTGCAGAGGTTTGTAGAACAGCAGCAAATTTCCCTTAAGTGAGTAACCCAAGGTATATCGAACTCAGAGAGGTAGAGGTCAAAGACATCCCTCTCAAGCAACCCTGCAATTAAGATACAAGAAGTCCCTTGTGTCCCCAACACACCTAATACACTTGTCAGATGTATAGGTGCACTAGTTCGGCGAAGAGATGGTAAAATGCAGGTGGTACGGATAATTACAAGTGGTAAACGTAATCTGTGATAAAAATGGCAGCGAGCGAACATACAGCAGAACTGGAGACAAACGGTGTTTCAGTGCTTTGGAAACAAGGCCTAGGGATCATACTTTCACTAGTGGTCACTCTCAACAATAATAATATAACTGAGCACATATAAATATTTCCTCTTCAATATGCAACTTAGATGCTACTCTGAACTACTCTCATGTTGGATAGAAATATTAATCTACTGCGTAGGGCTACAAAAGCACACCTTAAAGTCTGAGTAAACAAACACCACAATATCATAAAACACCGATACCATCGCGTAGGGCTATAAAAGCACACCTTAGAGTTCGAACACCACAATTACTTGCGTAGGTATGTCACACCTTAAAGTTCAAACACCACAATTATATAGTGACATCCAACACAAAGAATAAATCATGGTAAATATCCCTCTAATCTATTATCCTGGTAGAGTCACACACGCCACCCACACTGTCCTCAAGGCTTTGTGTTCTCAACATGACTCCGGAAATTATACTAGATAAAACCAATTCAGTAGCATATCCATAACATAATGAAGGGGAAACATCTATGAGTTCAACTATATTACAATGCTCATGATCATATAAAGATCACACCATGGGAGAGAGATAAACCACATAGCTACCGGTATGAGCCCTCAGCCCGATGAAGACTACTCCCTCCTCAATCATGGGAAGCAGCAACGGCGATGAAGATGACTCCGGGGGCACTTCCCCATCCCGGCAAGGTGCCGGAACAGAGACTTCTGTCCCCCGAATTAGGGTTTCGGATGCGGCGGAGCTCGGAGGCGTATCTGGGAAAAGTCTTCGGTTTCTCGTGTTTTTAGGTCACGAGTGATTTTATAGGCGAAGAGGCGGCGTAAGGCGGTGGATGAGCGAAGGAGGCGGTCCCACGGCGCGGTATAGTACCTGGCCACGCCGTGGGGTCACGTGCCGGCTGTGGGGCCCATCTGCAGCTGGTCTTCTGGCTCCGTGGCTTATTTGTGCTGGAAATAAATCACGTAAATTTTCATCCAATTCCGAGCACTTTCATTTTTGGGCCTTTTCTGCAATAAACAGACAAAACAGACAGAAACTGGCACTGGGTACTAGGTTAATAGGTTAGTCCAATAAATGTCATAAAATGATATAAACTTTAGGATAAACATGTGGCATTTGATATAAAACAAGCATGGAAATTGATACGTGCATTTTATATCATCGTTTATACAACTTATTATCATATTAGAATGTTATTGGCATTGTTATATCATTGTTTTTACATGTTTTAGATGATTTATGGGACTTTCATACAAAGTCCCTATTTTTGGTATTTAATTTCTGGGAGGCAGAAAACCTCCTTTTTCTTTTTTTAATGTTTCAGGAGCTACAGGGACCCAATGGAAAAAGGAAAATTGCACAGCTGGTTTTTCATCGGGAGAAACAGTGGGAAGAAGATCGAAGGAGAAGAGCCACGAGGCCCAAAAGAGGGGGCCCACGCGGCAAGATCTGGCCGCGTGGGGCCCACTAACTGGAGCCTCGGGCACTTCCTCGCTCGGGGCTTTTTAACACGCCTTCGTCTCGCCCGAAAAGTACGCCCTAATTTTTCCAAGTCTATCCGAGGTCGCGGCGGCGGCGAAACTCCTGATTCCCTCCGAGGGGGGTCAGATCCTGCTGCTCCGGAGCTCCGGAGAAGGGGAAATCATCGTCATCGTCATCACCTCTCCTCCTTGGCGTGGGAGGAGGCCTCTACATCATCACCATCACCAAGACCAGCACCATCTCCATCATCATCTCCGTGATCCACTCCGTTCCCCTCGTAGTTTGAGAGTTGCTATACCCTAGATACTTGTCTTGTGCTACTATTCATGTTTGTGATTGAGTACTTGTCATTATTTGGTGGTGAAGTTATATTTTCAGATTGTGTTGTACCACTTATGCCACTGAATATCATGTTTGCACGTTGTGAGTAGTTCCCGTATGTTCCTGAGGGCATAGGATGAATTGGCAATGATTTATATATGACATGTGTTGGTATTTTGTCTAGTGTTTATCTTTTATGTGATTCTATGATGGTGTTGTGCGAACGTCGACTGCACAACACTTCACCTATATGGGCTCATAGGAGAACACCGTAGTGTAATGAATTGAGGGAGACTTGGGAGGACATGTAAACCTGAGACCGAGTCATGAAGTTATTTATGAGGGTATTAGTATCGGGGACCTTAGAGTGTAATGCTATGGTGGGACTTTATGTCTTAATAATTCTTGTGCAGTCATTTACTTGGCCACATGATCCATCATAAGGGGTTTAGTTTATTTATTTAGCTATACCTAAAATGGCTCCGTCCAAAGAAGATTAAAACTTGACAAGATATTCAACGTGTTGTTTAATAAATCTCTATGCCTAGCAATATCCATGCCGCCCTCGGGAACGTTTTCCACATATAAGTTACACATCACTTGAGCTTGTCCTCTTGCCACATAGAGGATTGGGCTTTCTCTCTTTGAGAGCTTTTACTTGTACTTTATCTGCATTACTCTCTTGCAACTATACAACCAAAAACCAAAAACACTTGCATCTTTTATTGTTTTATTTATCATCTTCTAACCAATACCTTCAGCTCCTCGTGGGTTCGACAACCTTTTCTAATTGAAAGGTACTACAATTGATCTCCTGCACTTGGGAGTCATCAAGATACTTTTCTGGCGCCGTTGCCGGGGAGCGTAGCGCTATTGGTAAGAAGTTTGGTAAGGAAACTTGAAAGCTGAATTTTATTTACTGTTTTATCTCATTGTTACTATGGCATTTATGAATCGTGCCTCGCTGCATCTTGCTTTATGAAAGTGCTTATGCTACTCCTAAAGTGGTTGAAACTACTGTGTCTGAGGTACCTAAAGTGGGATTTAAAATTCCCATTGGTCATGTTAAAAGAGTTATGAAAAATCCATTTACAGGGATGGAACTAAGTCTGCACGTGAACACATGGAACAATTGAGACATATGTGGTTATTTAGACTTCCTGGTATTTCTGAGATCAGGTAAAAAGGAAGCTATTATATTTGTCTTTATCTGGTAATGCTCGTATTGGTTCAGGTCTTTGGATGAAGAAGTCACTATGAATGGAGTATTTTGAGGAAGGTTTTCTTTCTTAAATATTTTACTCCTAAAGAAGCTTATGAGAACCGCTGCTATATATTTAATTTCTGGCCACATCTGGGAGAGAGTATTACTCAAGCTTGGGGGAGGTTAAAGGAACTCCTTCGCAAGAATCCTTGTCATGATCTTACAAGGAAAATTATATTGATAAACTTTTATGTGAGGCTACCAAGAACAAGGAATTCTGGATAATTCATCTGGTGGAAGTTTTACAAATAATACTGAAGAAGAAGCATGGAATTTATTGGAGACTATTTCTGAAATACTGTCATTGGGATCTTGATAAAGGTAATGAGCCCTATTTGATATGATATTCATGTGTAGAGAATTCTCTACTTCTATTTGTTTAAAAATCTGAGTGATACTTTTGGTCTTGATCCTTATGTTATAATTGAGATAGCTAAATCTTTTGCTGATCATATTGTGTTCCTAAAAGTGGTTTGAAGTTTATGTTGAACCTGTTAAACAATCTATTGTTGTTCCTAAAGTTATTAAACAGGTAGAACCAGTGTCATCTGTGACAATTGAGGAGTATGTTGAACCACCTCCATATCCAAACCAAGTTAAGGAGAATTTACTTATTGCTGTTACTAACAAGAGTAAAGAAGATGTTCTCAGCCTTATGAACAGGTGGAAGTCAACAGTCAAATTTCATTATCAAACAATTAAATGAAGAAGACCCTGTTGATGTTTATTTATGTGAAGATGCTACTAAAGTCATAAAGGTAATTCGGCCAAGTTGGTAAGCCTGTTATATCATGCTCTATTGGGACTTCAAGTTATCATGGTTATGTGATATTGGAGCAAGTATTAGTGTCATTCCATATTCTCTTTATCTTGAAATCAAGCCTGATATTGATCCTATCATTATGGAAGAGACAGGTATGACAATTCAACTTGCTAATAAAGATTATATTAGTCCATTTGGAATTGTTAGAGATGTTGAAGTATTGGTTGGCAAAATAAAATATCCTGCTGATTTTATTGTGCTTGGTTGTCCTCAAGATTCATTTTGTCCTATCATTTTTGGTAGACCTTTCTTACATACTGTTGGTGCTGAAATTAATTTGCTAAAGAGAAAGTGTTTATTAAATGTGCTGAGAAAAACTTGAATTCAACTTTTCCAAATTTGCTGATAAACATTTGAAAGAGCCAATTTCTGAAGATATAATTGAAACTCTTGCTCATATAGCTGTAGCTTCAACAGACGTGGTAGAACGTTATATGCTTAATCAAGATGAACCATTTAATGATGAGGAAAAAGATGCTTTAGAACAAATATTATGGCAACAACCACCACAATTACAATTGCATATCCCACCTGATAATTTAGGAGTGCTACCACCACCTAAAGGGGATCCTAGTTTTGAATTAAAACCTTTGCCTAAAATCTGAAATATGCATATTTGGATGAGAAGAGCATATATCCTGTCATTATTAGTGCTAACCTTTCAGCTGAAGAAGAAGAGAAATTACTTGATGTGCTTAAAGCTCACCGACCAGCCATTGGATACTCTCTTGATGATCTTAAAGGTATAAGCCCAGCTCTATGTATGCATAAAATTAATTTGGAGGAGGATGCAAAACCTGTTGTTGATTATCAACGCCGTCTCCATCCAAAAATGAAAGAAGTGGTAAGAAAGAGGTAATAAGACTTATTGAAGCTGGTATCATTTATCCATAGCTGATAGTAAGTGGGTTAGTCCTGTTCATTGTGTTCCTAAAAAGGGTGGAATGACTGTTGTTCCAAATGATGAGGATGAACTTGTGGCTCAACGTACTGTTGTTGGTTATAGGATGTGTATTGATTTCAGGAAGTTAAATAAAGCAACTCGTAAAGATCATTACCCATTGCCATTTATTGATCAAATGTTAGAAAGGTTATCTAAACACTCTCACTTTTGCTATTTAGATGGTTATTCAGGTTTCTCACAAATTCCTGTCCATAAGGATGATCAAGAAAAACCACTTTTACTTGCCCATATGGTACATTTGCTTATAGGAGAATGCCATTCGGTTTGTGCAATGCTCCTGCTACTTTTCAAAGATGCATGAATGCTATATTTGCTGATTATATTGAAAAGATAATGGAAGTTTTATGGATGATTTTTCTGTGTATGGTACTTCCTTCGATAATTGCTTGTTCAACCTTAACAAAGTTTTGCAGCGTTGTGAAGACCAACACTTAGTTCTTAATTGGGAGAAGTGTCACTTCATGGTTACTGAAGGTATTGTTCTTGGGCATAAGATTTCTGGAAAGGAATAGAAGTTGACCCAGCAAAGATAGAAGCTATTGAAAAGCTGCCATACCCAAGGGACATCAAAGGTATAAGAAGTTTTCTTGGGCATGCAGGTTTTTACCGTAGGTTTATTAAAGATTTCTCCAAAATATCAAAACCTCTAACCAATCTTTTGCAAAAGGATGTTCCTTTCTCTTTTAATGATGATTGCATTGAGTCCTTTAATATTTTGAAGAATGCTTTAATAAGTGCTCCTATTATTCAACCTCCTGATTGGAATTGCCTTTTGAAATTATGTGTGATGCTAGTGATTATGCAGTTGGGGCTGTTTTGGGCCAACGTGTTGATAAGAAACTGAATGTTATTTATTATGCTAGTAGAACACTTGATGCTGCTCAAAGAATTATGCTACAACTGAAAAAGAATTTTTAGCAGTGCTATTTGCTTGTGACAAGTTTAGACCTTATATTACTGATTCAAAGTCACATACATACTGATCATTCTGCTATTAAATACTTAATGAATAAGAAAGATGCTAAGCCTAGATAATAAGATGGGTACTTTATTGCAAGAATTTGATTTACACATTGTTGATAGGAAAGGGGAAGATAATCAAGTAGCTGATCATCTTTCTAGAATGGAAAATATACCTGATGATCCTATTCCTATTAATGATAGCTTTGTTAATGAACAACTTGCAATTAATGTTTCTAGTGCTAAAGTTGCATCTCCATGGTTTGCCAACTATGCAAATTTTATTGTTGGTAAAGTTTTACCTCCACACTTCACTCTCAACAAAGAAAGAAATTCTTTTATGATCTTAGACATTATTTTTGGGATGATCCTTTTTTATAAGAAAAGTGTGGATGGTATTATTAGACGTTGTGTACCTGAGCATGAACAACAGGCTATTATAAGAGATTGTCATGACAGTCCCTATGGAGGGCATCATGCAGGAGATCGTACAGGTGCAAAGGTATTACAATCTGGTTTTATTGGCCTACTTTATTTAAGGATTGTGCTGAATATGTTAAATCTTGTGATAAATGTCAAAGAGTAGGAAATATTGGTAGGAGAAATGAAATGCCTATGAATTATTCTTTACCACTTGAACCATTTGATGTGTGGGGTTTTGACTTTATGGGACCTTTCCCAGAATCAAAGACAAAGCATACTCATATTTTGGTTGCAGTGGATTATGTTACAAAGTGGGTGGAAGCAATTCCAACCAAAAGTGCAGATCATGCCACAGCAATGAAGATGCTCAAGGACATCATTTTCCCCAGGTTTGGTGTTCCTAGGTTTTTAATTACTGATGGTGGTTCTCATTTCTTGCATGGTATTCTTAGAAAACATTGGCAAAATATGATGTTAACCATAGAATTGCATCTCCTTATCATCCCTCAAACAAGTGGACAAGTTGAATTAAGTAATAGGGAAATTAAACTCATTTTGGAAAAGACAGTGAATAAGTCTAGGTCTGATTGGCCACTTAAAATTAATGATGCATTATGGGCTTATAGAACTGCTTTTAAAAATCCTATGGGAATGTCTCCTTATAAAATGGTTTATGGAAAAGCTTGTCATTTACCTGTTGAATTAGAACATAAAGCTAGATGGGCTATTAAACAATTGAACTTTGATTTTAAAACTGCGGAGAGAAGAGAATTCTTGATTTAAACCTACTAGATGAATGGAGAAATGAAGCTTATGAAAGTGCCAGATGTTTAAAGAAAAAGTTAAGATTTGGCATGACAAGAAAATTAAGAGAAAAAATTCAAAGTAGGTGATCAAGTTTTATTATACAACTCTCGTTTCAAGTTTTCTGCAGGGAAGTTAGCTTCAAAGTGGCAGGGACCATTAGTGATACAGGAGGTGTACCGTTCAGGAGCTATCCGTCTTCACGGTGATATGAAAGGTAAACCTCATGTAGTCAATGGACAACGCCTTAAACATTATATTGCAGGAAAGAGCTTCATCGGAAAGGTGGAGAGTTGAATTTACAGACACCGGAGGAGGTAATTGAGAGAATGCAGTTTCAGAAACCCAAAATCAATAATAGGTAACTTTTGTGTTGGAAAGTTTCTCGGAATTGAAAGTTTCTCGGAATTGCGTAAAATTTTACGGAAGTCATTTTTTATGGAAATTAACGTGTGGGACAAGAAAATTGGAAGGAACGGAGACCCGAGGGAGAAAAGAGGGGGTCCCACGCGGTTAGATGCTTTGGCCGCGTGGGCCCACTCCTTTTGCCCCTCGGAGTCCCGTTTCGTCTCGTTTTCGACTCCGACGCTTCGTCTTGACCTAAAACCGTCAATATATACCCCGTTCCGCCGATCTAATCTCGTACCGAGCATTCTCGAGCGATCTTTGCTTTTGCTGTTTCTGTCTGTCAGGTTTTAGCCTTGTCTAGCTCCGAATCCAACCATGAGGGGGAGAGTTCCCCAAGGGAGGCGTTGTGAACCATTACCTCAACTCCGTGATGGCACCAATGAAGACCTTGTCCTTCAAGGAGGGTGTGCTGCTCGTGGAGGAGGTGAAGGCTCCCAAGACACCTCAGCAAAATATTATCGCTTTATTTTTTCTCAAGCACCAAGAGACAGAGCCATTGACTCAATCTGGGCATCTAAATGCTTACCGAAGCTCCGTATTTTCTCTGGCTGCTGGCTAATGATCGTCTAAACACCAAAGATCTTATGATTCGGAAACATTGGCACCTGGAGGATGGTCCACAATGCGTTCTTTGCGCTGGACAGGTTTTGGAGACGCGTGATCATCTCTTTTTTCAGTGTCCATTTGCTGATTTATGTTGGACTGCGGTGGGCATTAACTGGAACTGTCAGCTGCTCATTTCTCCGCGTATATTGTTGGCGAGGCAGCTATTTACGGGACCTTGCTTTATTGAAATATTTGCTTGTGTCGCATGGAACATCTGGAAGGTCAGAAACGACCTAATTTTCAAGGAAGAGAGAACATCTTTTGGTGGGTGGAAAGTGAAATTCCAAAGCGATCTCCTGCTTCATCAACACAGGGTGAAAGCTGATTTGGTGGCCCCTTTGATCGACTGGACCCGAAACATCTTTACTTAATCATGCACTCCTTGTTGTATTTTGATCCTCCTTGAACTTTTGAACTTTGTACTGTGGGGGTCACTATTTTGGTGACAGCCCGGATGGTTTATCAATAGAAAACAGAAAATCCACACCGTAGGGGTTTCCCCTACGGTAATGCCCTTAAAAAAAAAGGCTCCCAAGACCATCGGCACGGTGGAAGAAAGGCTGGATGACCTGGAACAGAAGATTTTCAGGTATAACACGGTTGTTGAACGCAGCTTGATGCTCATCACTTCATGAACCTGGAGCTGGAGATGAAGGTTGAAGAATACAAGGAGAGGCTCAAGGACTTGGAGGATAGGTATCTACATGTCATATCAGAGTTGGACAGGTATCAATCTCTGATGTGGGATGTAGAAAATCAAAACTGTGAGTACGAAGAGCGCTTCAAGAAGATTGCAAGGCTGCCACCCTCAGGTATAACGATCCACCTACATCTTTCTACAATGGGAGGCCCTTCCCATGGAAAGTAGAAGAGAGGGAGGCGGATTATGAGAAGAAGCAAGCTGAGGAAGAGGAAGCAGAAGCAATTGGTCAAGCTTGGGGAGTTCAACCTAGCCTCTATCTTTACTAGTTTATCATATCTATCTAGTCATGGTGTGTTTTGCTTTTATCGTTTAGTTATCAATCTCTTTTAGGCTTGTGTGAGCTCATGGAGCATTATCATGTATCCCTATCTTGTGGTTTATCAATGAATATTAAAGTATGGTGTCATCCATGATTCTCTTGTTTGGAGATTTATGGGTAACACTCATGCAAATGAGCGTGGCATATTTAGAGGTTTCAGTCACATCTTGCCTGAATTTAATTAACTTGAGTGTGCTGGACAATTGTAGAATTTATCTCATTATAAAATAAGTAAAGAGAATGAGTCAATATGACTTGAAAATTAATAGTTTAAGGTTGAGATATAGTCTTGTAGGATAAAAAGTTAGGAAGGGTTAATGAAAAGGATATGAAACACTCTTGTTAGAATCTAGTATCTTTTGAGCAAATTAATGATCATGGATGTTTCAATACTTATGCTCCTGAAAAGTGAATGAAAAGGAAGGCACCCGAGGATTCGGTTAGCCATGGAAAGTGTAAGATAAGGTTGTGTAGAGCATAAGAACTTGATTGAAATATCCATGACTAAAGTTTGCACTAGTTACTAGTGAAGCAAGGGTGTAAACAATCTTATATCTATCTTTTCATTTGTCTTCTTTAACTTGTTATCCAATTAGAGTTTATCTTGTCTTTAAATTTCAGCAAAGTATCAAACATTATAATGCTTGCTATAAGAGCAAAAGCATGTGAAAAATAGTATGATTCAATTGTCCAACATACAATGGTTATTTGCTTTCAAAAGTAAGGGGTGGTTGCTAGAGCTTCTACTTATGTTGCCCTTATGTGTATGAGTTTTAGTTCATTAATCTTTCATTGCAATTGAATATGATGATGATATAATGCTCGTATTTATTTATCAACCATAAGTCCATTGATGCATATAATGATCTATGTCCTTACTTACTCGAGGACGAGTAAAGGTTTAAGCTTGGGGGAGTTGATACGTGCATTTTATATCATCATTTATACAACTTATATTATCATATTAGAATGTTATTGGCATTGTTATATCATTGTTTTTGCAGGTTTTAGATGATTTATGGGACTTTCATACAAAGTCCCTATTTTTGGTATTTAATCTCTGGGAGGCAGAAAACCTCCTTTTTCTTGCTTTTAATGTTTCAGGAGCTACAGGGACCCAATTGGAAAAAGGGAAAATTGCACAGCTGGTTTTTCGTCGGGAGAATAACAGCAGAAAGAAGATCGAAGCGAGAAGAGCCACGAGGCCCAAAAGAGGGGGGCCCACGCGGTCAAGGAATCTGACCGCGTGGGGCCCACTAACTGGAGCCTCGGGCACTTCCTCGCTCGGGGCTTTTTAACACGCCTTCGTCTCGCCCGAAAAGGGACGCCCTAATTTTTCGAAGTCTATCCGAGGTCGCGGCGGCGGCGGAACTCCTGATTCCCTCTGAGGGGGGGGTCAGATCCTGCTGCTCCGGAGCTCCGGACAAGGGGGAAATCATCGTCATCGTCATCACCTCTCCTCCTTGGCGTGGGAGGAGGCCTCTACATCATCACCATCACCAAGACCAGCACCATCTCCATCATCATCTCCGTGATCCACTCCGTCCCCCTCGTAGTTTGAGAGTTGCTATACCCTAGATACTTGTCTTGTGCTCCTATTCATGTTTGTGATTGAGTACTTGTCATTATTTGGAGGTGAAGTTATATTTTCAGATTGTGTTGTACCATTTATGCCACTGAATATCGTCATGTTTGCACGTAGTGAGTAGTTCCCGTATGTTCCTGAGGGCATAGGATGAATTGGCAATGATTTATATATGACATGTGTTGGTATTTTGTCTAGTGTTTATCTTTTTATGTGATTCTATGATGGTGTTGTGCGAACGTCGACTGCACACCACTTCACCTATATGGGCTCATAGGAGAACACCGTAGTGTAATGGAGTGAGGGAGACTTGGGAGGACATGTAAACCTGAGACCGAGTCATGAAGTTACTTTATGGGGTATTAGTATCGGGGACCTTAGAGTGTAATGCTATGGTGGGACTTTATATCTTAATAAATCTTGTGCAGTCATTTACTTGGCCACAAGATCCATCATAAGGGGTTTAGTTTATTTATTTAGCTATACCTAACAATGGCTCCGTCCAAAGAAGATTAAAACTTGACAAGATATTCAACGTGTTGTTTAATAAATCTCTATGCCTAGCAATATCCATGCCGCCCTCGGGAACGTTTTCCACATATAAGTTACACATCACTTGAGCTTGTCCTTCTGCCACATAGAGGATTGGGCTTTCTCTCTTTGAGAGCTTTTACTTGCTACCATTTATCTTCAACATTTTTACTCTCTTGCAACTATACAACCAAAAATCCCAAAATACTTGCATCTTTCATTGTTTTATTTATCATTCTTTCTAACTAATACCTTCAGCTCCTCGTGGGTTCGACAACCTTTTCTAATCGAAAGGTACTACAATTGATCTCCTGCACTTGGGAGTCATCAAACATAAAAAATTATAGATACGTTTGAGACGTATCAAGCATCCCCAAGCTTAGTTCCTACTCGTCCTCGAGTAGGTAAACGATAACAAAAGATAATTTTTGAAGTGACATGCTACCAACATAATCTTGATCAAATAGTAATGTAAAGCACATGAATTGAATGAAGTGATCCAAGTCAATTATCTATAGTTGCTATAAAGTAAACAATGAGCAACCAAGAGGCATCATACAAATAAAAACTTTTCATGAATAGTACTTTGGAGACAAGGAGCTATAAGAATTTGACATAAAAGTTAGCTCACCAAGCAATATTTTTCAAGCAAAAGTGTTTGACCAACACAAATGGAAGATTTAAGTTTCAGCATTTGCTTCAACTTCCAACATATTTATCTCAGGGATATTGTCAACACAAAGCATCATAGTAATTCATAACATTATCATATAACAATTCTTGTACCAAAGTTGACAATAGTGTTTGCTTGTGGAGAAAGAAAGAAATAGGAAAACTGACTCAACATAAAAGTAAAAGAAAGGCCCTTCGCAGAGGGAAGCAGGGATTAAATCATGTGCTAGAGCTTTTTAGTTTTTGAAATCATATAGAGAGTAAAAATATATTTTGAGAGGTGTATGTTAATGGTCAACGAATGGCAGCAGACAATGCAGTATTACCCTTGCCAACCAGACTTTTTAAGAGCGGCTCCCATGGAGAACGTTATTTGTGCAGCAAGCAGATCATCCCTCTTTCTCCTTTGTTTACACATGCAAATGTTTGCTGAGTGCTCAGGAACAAAATGCGAGGAGAGTTTATGATGAAAGTTATAAATTAAGGGGGCTTGGCACCCCGCTGCTAGCTCTTTTTGCAAAATTATAGATAAGCAGATGTAAGCTGCTAGTCTGGAGATAAATTCTGATTGACAAGTGAAATAAAGATCATCTACTACTTCCTCATGAGCTGGTAAACAGAGACACAAATAAGGAGTAATAAAAGTTTTGAGTAGTTTAAAGGTAGCACATGATAAATTTACTTGGAGTGGCAGGAAAATACCACATATAGGTAGGTATGGTGGACACAGATGGCATGGATTTTGGCTCAAGGTTTTTGGATGCACGAGAAGCATTCCCTCTCAGTACAGAGTTTAGGCTAGTAAGGTTATTTTAAGCAAACACATAACATCAACCGTACAACAAGAACCATATGATGAACATTAAGAAAGAACTATAAGACTCCAAACTGTCTTCCTTGTTAACCAAAACAGCCTTTTGAAAGAGAAAATATCTAGACTTTGGAACTCCCAAATATGAAAAACCAAACAACTTCAAGCTTTAACGGTAGTTCTTCATTAGTGAGTCCTTACTTACACGATACTCAAGTTTAAACGTTTAATTACTTGATAACTCAAAATGATTGACAAGTATCAAGTTACTCAAGACATAAGATCTACAAGACTATGTAAGCATTTTTTTTCTTTATACCATTACCACATGCATAGCATTTTCTGAACCAACACATTAACCAAGCAACTCTCCAAACAAATATAAGTGAAGCAAGAGTGTACTTTCTATAAAAGAACTAATAGCTCTGAACAAGAGATACATGAAAACCAAGAGCTAGAAGCTAAACAGAGTAAAAACAGAATACTCAACAAATATAAGTGAAGAACATGAGTATTCTATGAAAAAGCTAAGCGTGTCTCTCTCCCAAACAAGAATGTTGTGATCAAGCATTGTAGCGACCAGAGAACAAAATAAAAACAAAACATAAAATAAAACACACAAGACGCTCCAAGAATAGCACATAATATGTGAAGCAATAAAAATATAGTATCACTAGAGATGAACTGATGATTGTTGATGAAGAAGGGGATGCCTTGTGCATCCCCAAGCTTAGATGTTTGTGACTTCTTGAAAATTGCAGAGGGGTGCCATGGGCATCCCCAAGCTTGAGCTTTTGTCCCTTCTTGATCTTCTTTCATCATGCTCTCTCTTGACACTTGAAAACTTTCTTCACACAAAACTTCTCATAAACTTCATTAGAGGGCTAGTACTCAAAACATTCAATCCACTTTGTTTCTGTAATGACACATTGGAAGAACTCATTCTAACATTAGCTACTGTATACTAGGTCTTTGTAATACCTTTCCACAAAAAGAAACCACAAAGAAAGCTCGTATAAGAGACAACGCAAAATAAAGACAGAATCTGTCAAAACCAAGAGAGTACTTTCTATAAAAGAACTAATAGCTCTGAACAAGAGATACATGAAAACCAAGAGCTAGAAGCTAAACAGAGTAAAAATAGAATACTCAACAAATATAAGTGAAGAACAGGAGTATTCTATGAAAAAACGAAGCGTGTCTCTCTCCCAAACAAGAATGTTGTGATCAAGCATTGTAGTGACCAGAGAACAAAATAAAAACAAAACATAAAATAAAACACACAAGACGCTCCAAGAATAGCACATAATATGTGAAGCAATAAAAATATAGTATCACTAGAGATGAACTGATGATTGTTGATGAAGAAGGGGATGCCTTGTGCATCCCCAAGCTTAGATGTTTGTGACTTCTTGAAAATTGCAGAGGGGTGCCATGGGCATCCCCAAGCTTGAGCTTTTGTCCCTTCTTGATCTTCTTTCATCATCCTCTCTCTTGACACTTGAAAACTTCCTTCACACAAAACTTCTCATAAACATCATTAGAGGGCTAGTACTCAAAACATTCAATCCACTTTGTTTCTGTAATGACACATTGCAAGAACTCATTCTAACATTAGCTACTGTATACTAGGTCTTTGTAATACCTTTCCACAAAAAGAAACCACAAAGAAAGCTCGTATAAGAGACAACGCAAAATAAAGACAGAATCTGTCAAAAACAGAATAGCTAGTAAAGATGAATTTTTTCGAGGCACTTACATAACTCCAATCACAAAAACTCAAAACTAATGAAAGGTAGATAAAAACTTCAGGTTTACGCAAAAAAAATTTCAGATCAAAATACTGTTCTGGGATTTTTCAGAATTTCGTACAGCGGAGCATAAAAATCTTTTTCTGCGCAGAAAACCAAACTTTTGCACTTTCCTACCATTAGAGGCTACTCTTGGCACAACAAAACGAAAAAAAGAAAGATACAAAGGAGATGTTACAGTGGTAACACCATCCTTGACTCAACAAAAAGCAAAAGAAAACAGAAAGCAAAAATAAAATGGGTTGTCTCCCATAAGCGCTTTTCTTTAAAGCCTTTTAGCTAGGCATGATAATTTTAATGATGATCTTATAAGAATAAGAGTTGAACATGTAAGAGAGCATCAAGAAGCATAAATAAAACATGTTTAAATCTAACACACTTCCTATGCATAGGAGTCTTGTATGAAAACAAATCAATGAAGCACAAAGTGACTAGCATAGGAAGGCAAAACAAGTGCAACTTCAAAACTTTCAACATAAAGAGAGGAGACTTAATATTATTGAGATATATGAAACTGTGTCTCCCTCTCTCATAATGACCATTAGGTCTTAAAGAAACAAGCATATACAAGCAACACAAGAGAAAGCTCAAAACTTTCATCATAAAGAGAGGAATTTTAATAACATGATAATTTCTATAACCATATATTCCTCTCTCAAAATAATTTTCAGTAGCATCATGAATAGACTCAACAATATAGTTATCACATAAAGCATTCTTACCATGATCCACATGCATAAAAGTATCATTACTCTCCACATAAACATAATCAATTTATTAGTAATAATGGGAGTAAAACTATCACATCCATCATTGTATTCATCATAAATTGCAGGCATAGTATAATCATAATAAACTTTATCCTCCATAGTAGGTGGCACCAAAATACCACTATCATTATAATCATCATAAATTGGAGGCAAAGTATCATCAAAACAAATTTTCTCCTCAAAACTTGGGGGGCTAAAAATATCATATTCATCAAAACTAGCTTCCCCAAGCTTAACCTTTTCCATAGCATTAGCAATAATGGTGTTCAAAGAATTCATACTAATAACATTGCTACCACTATTATGCAAACAAAGTTCCATAGGTTTTTTAATTTTCTCTTCAAACACTTCATGTCCTAACTCAAGATAAATTTCATAAAGCTCTCTATTTTTTTGTTGTTTTCCATTAAGCCTAACTAGTAAAATAAAAACAAGAAACAAAAAGATATAACTGCAGGATCTAAAGGAAATACCTTCAAGCACTCACACGCCGGCAATAGTGCTAGAAATAGCTTAGTAGCCAGAAGATATGAGTACCGTTTACCTTACCTCCCCGGCAACGGCGCCAGAAAAGAGCTTGATGTCTACTATAAATTCTATTTCTTGTAGACAGTGTTGGGCCTCCAAGTGCAGAGGTTTGTAGAACAACAACAAATTTCCCTTAAGTGAGTAACGCAAGGTATATCAAACTCAGAGAGGTAGAGGTCAAAGATATCCCTCTTAACCAACCCTGCAATTAAGATACAAGAAGTCCCTTGTGTCCCCAGCACACCTAATACACTTGTCAGATGTATAGATGCACTAGTTCGGCGAAGAGATGGTAAAATGCAGGTGGTATGGATGATTACAAGTGGTAAACGTAATATGTGATAAAAATGGCAGCGAGCGAACATGCAGCAGAACTGGAGACAAACGGTGTTTCAGTGCTTTGGAAACAAGGCCTAGGGATCATACTTTCACTAGTGGTCACTCTCAACAATAATAATATAACTGAACACATATAAATATTTCCTCTTCAATATGCAACTTAGATGCTACTCTGAACTACTCTCATGTTGAATAGAAATATTAATCTACTACGTAGGGCTACAAAAGCACACCTTAAAGTCTGAGTAAACAAACACCACAATATCATAAAACACCGATACCATCGCGTAGGGCTATAAAAGCACACCTTAGAGTTCGAACACCACAATTACTTGCGTAGGTATGTCACACCTTAAAGTTCAAACACCACAATTATATAGTGACATCCAACACAAAGAATAACTCATGGTAAATATCCCTCTAATCTATTATCCTGGTAGAGTCACACACGCCACCCACACTGTCCTCAAGGCTTTGTGTTCTCAACAATGACTCCGGAAATTATACTAGATAAACCAATTGAGTAGCATATCCATAACATAATGAAGGGGAAACATCTATGAGTTCAACTATATTACAATGCTCATGATCACATAAAGATCACACCATGGGAGAGAGAGATAAACCACATAGCTACCGGTATGAGCCCTCTGCCCCGATGAAGACTACTCCCTCCTCATCATGGGAAGCAGCAACGGCGATGAAGATGACTCCGGGGGCACTTCCCCGTCCCGGAAGGGTGCCGGAACAGAGACTTCTGTCCCCCGAATTAGGGTTTCGGATGGCGGCGGAGCTCGGAGGCGTATCTGGGAAAAGTCTTCGATGTTCTCGTGTTTTTAGGTCACGAGTGATTTTATAGGCGAAGAGGCGGCGTAAGGCGGTAGATGAGCGAAGGAGGTGGTCCCACGGTGCGGTGTAGTACCTGGCCGCTCTGTGGGGTCACGTGCCGGCTATGGGGCCCATCTGCAGCTGGTCTTCTGGCTCCGTGGCTTATTTGTGCTAGAAATAAATCATGTAAATTTTCATCCAATTCCGAGCACTTTCATTTTTGGGCCTTTTCTGCAATAAACAGATAAAACAGACAGAAACTGGCACCGGGCACTAGGTTAATAGGTTAGTCCAATAAATGTCATAAAATGATATAAACTTTAGGATAAACATGTGGCATTTGATATAAAATAAGTATGGAATATCAAAAATTATAAATACGTTTGAGACGTATCAGCGTCTCACAGCTCTCTAAGCTTCGTGGCTGGCTCGAACTCTGGGTGAAGGCCTTGCACCGACTCCGGTCGGTGCCAACGATGGCGGCGCCTTTGGGCGTCGTTCTCTTTCTTGTTGGCATCGTCGTGGAGTTTCGACAACCGACCCGAAGGGAGTGGTCCGATGATCTCCGGGTGAAAACCTAAGCTCCGTCGGGAGCGGGAGACGGTGACAGACGCGTCACTACCTTGTTGGAGGCGTCGTCTTGGAGTCACCGGCTCTCTCGGTGCGACGGGTTCGCGGTGGATGGGTAGGATGGCTATGTGGTCAGGGAGGTGGATGCCGGGGTGGCGGCCCCGGACGGTGGCGGTATGCCGAGGCAGCGGCCTCGTGCTCCCACGCGGGGATGGTCCTATGGAGCAGGTGATGAGGATATATCCATGAATTATGATGATTGTCCATGTTTGAACTGGAAGGAAATATTGAGCCTAATTAATTATTATTCTCAGGTGAATTTATTCCAAAATAAAAATAATACTTTAATATATGAGAATCATATACTAGCTAAATCATTGTATTATTATTTGATTAGATTTCGTATCCGTCGAAATGGCGCCAGCGGGAGGAGAGGGAGGACGGCGACCAGAACACACGCGACGACGGCGACCAGAACACACAAGAGATTGTCCGAGCTAATTAATCTGCATGCATCTACAAATCACGTTATGCATGGTGCCATGTGGTGTATTTCATGCCTGGTGCATTCACGTACAACACCCAAGGTGGGACCCGTCCATGTGGTGCATTCCATGTATGCCTTGGACCTGATCGTGGTCCTTTTTGACAATTCATTTCGCGAAGTGGTCTTTTTTGTCAAAAATTCCAAGCATGCACGTACCCAACGTTGCATGTGCAGCTGCTGGCCAAGACAAGCGTTGGGCCGTCGCACCTCTTCGACTTGGAGGCCCACAAGAAGGCAAGGTCCAGCTGATACAGCAGAGATATGCTACGACGTGATGCGAACAATCGAGGCGGCGCATTAGTCAATAAATAGACATCAGTTTTATTGTAAAAAGGGAGACTACGTTATTTGATAAACCCTAAATTTTAGACAGAACAGATTATTACTCTGAATTTATCCTCACCAATTCGTATCGATCTGGTGATTGTTACTACTGCAAGGTTTGAGTGTTGTCTGCTGTTCCACTGGGAATTAGGAGATAACAAGACCGCTTCGTAGTCGGCGGCTATGTGCGCAAGCGTGTGGTGTTGCGAATATCCTAGAGTTGAAGATCTGTTGCATTGGCAACGGGGGAACAGCCGGAGAGATCGTCAGCGTCTCGCGAGTTATCCACCATCCATCGATGTGCTCAACGAGAAGATCGGGCCACCCCATATCAGCAGGGTAATGACCTAGTGTGGGTTTGGGTGGCGTCCTGATGCTGTTTGGACATCAGGATCGTCGACCAGGCTGGTTCGACTTCGGGCAATGCGAAGATTCGTCCTGGTTGCTACGTCGGGCCGGCGGCCCCGGAGCTGGCGGATTTGGATGACGCCCTGGTGCTGTGTGGACTGCAGGCTCGTCGACCCTGACTGGTTCGACTTCGGACTATGCGAGGTTCGTCCTGGTTGCTACGTCGGGGCGGCGGCCCCGGAACAGGTGGTGTGCGTCTAGTGCGTTTGGTCGGCTTGCGTCGTGTGGGCGGCGGGTCGTCTCGCTTGTGCGATTTTTTTTCTCATAAACAGGGCATTGTATAGTCACGTTTGAAACGTGGCATTTGGTCTACCAGCATGCTTGGCACTTGGCAGTACACTTTGTCTGGACTATTTTTTTACAAATCTTTCCCTATGTACATTGACACGTCGTCAATGTAAAAAATACTCCCTCCAAAATCGATTATAAAAAATAACCTATCAGAAAATGAAAATTGTGACGCGTGTCGTCACGCCAACTGCTGTGGCGAGAAGTACATCCCGCCATTCAGAGTGGCAGAAAGACGTGAGGTGGCGATATGGAAAGACACTTTCCGCCATCCCAGTTGGCGGGAAGTGCCACATGTCTGATTATTCACTTTCCGTCAGAGCGTTTTTTGACTATTGATTTTGGATTGGGAATTTTTGACGTTAACAATATGCAGTTTCGTAGAAATGTCAAGGGGAATCACTATTTTTCGTTACTAGTTTTTTTTTTGTCATTTCCGCTAAAAAATCTCGACGAATGCAACAGTTTTCATCCACAGCAAGTACTACCTAAAATATTACCATCAAACTTCTATTTTGGAGCAATCACTAGTTCATTAAGGTCTCTTTGTATTGTAGAAATAAACATCAGCAAAGAAAATCATTATTCCGAAAAAAATGTCAAGGGGAAGAGGAAGAGTACTTTCTTTGAGATCTGGTATAAATGCAAATCCAAAAGAAAGGATAATAAATTTTTGAATAAAACACATGTAAAATACAAGGAAGAAATGTTTTGATCTTACCCCCATTAGTAAAAAAAAAATGCTAAAGTGGATGATCAATTTCGTGCCGATTGCACGCATGCAAATAATAACCATATGCATTTGGTAAAGTCGATCATGCCATCCATAATTCCTTTAGAGATTTTCCTAATGATTTAAAATCTACAAAATAAAATTCCAAATTTCTCAAATAGACTAAGGAGTCAACTTTTTCTAAAACGTTACAAATGTCATACGATATAAGGCCATTAGGGTACCTTTAACACCATGGGTTAGCTAGGAAATGGAAACAACACCTTACGCCACAAGTTGTAGATGTTTCTAGTATGAAAATGGAATTTGTTCCGTAATACGTACATATTTGATCCAATTTATAAGGCGCACAAGCTCTTAGAGAAAAAATTTTACCAGAAAATTATAAATAATATCTTGATTCTTTTGTAAAAAGTCGATATTGATAGATTAGTACAGAAAATACTTTAAACGTATTTATACAAAAAAAATCACATGCACTTACAGTAATTCTTAGTCAAACACATTCTTAAAAAGCATCTGCGGCTTATAAACGACAATGAGCGAGTATATATTTGTCTTTATCCAAAACATTTTCTAAACTTAATGAACTTCTATAAAATAAGTAAATCTCTGTTGTGCAATTAATATTCATTTAAAATATGAGTTTTGAAATAGGTAGCTCCCTGTCGTAACAAAAAAATTGCACATTAGAAACACAAGTTGCCCATTTAAGTTTACATAGCAATAAGCAAAATAAAGTATTAAAAACAAACTAAATTATCAGAATATATCTAGTAGGACTTTCAAAACCAGTTTGAACATTTTAATTACATATGTCACACATTATTGAAACACCAATTGTACAAGGTAACGATACGCTAGTTGGACATTATGAAGAATGAACAACCAATGTATATTTAGAAGTGCAACCTGGCAAAATTTTAAAAAACCAAAAAAAGAACATCAAAACATATTTTGTAGTAAAAACCGATTTGCACTCTATTAGTGCACAACCTCCAAAATTTTAAATTGTGAATCAGTTTATATTGAAATTACATATTTCCTAAAGTTTGCCAAACCAAAATGGACAAACAAAAGAACCAATTAAGCTCAGTTGTGCATATATTACATATGCATTCGTCGGATAATCTTGAAATGTGTAATATGTGTAGATTGAAAGTGCAATTTTTCAAAGAAAAAACATTGAATGAGTTCGCAAGAAAAGTATGTCAATTATCAACTTATTTTACCACAAATAGAATGATCGTGCAAAAAAAAAGTGGACTGGTCAGAAGCAAAATTTGGAAACAAAGAGTATATGTACGGGTGTGCACAAATGAAGTAAAATTACGTGAATTAAGTTCTCCATGTTTTTTCAGAAAGAGGAATGCATGTACGACCTAAGAGTTTCTTCACTACATTCTCATTGTCTCGTTCAGGTGAATCTCACAAACCACAGTGCAAAACCAAGGAACATCTCTTCGTTGTGAAATTTTTGCTAAATTTCGTTGAGAATATTTTAATGAAATGAAAACCCAAAATAAGGCCCAAATTTAGCACGCAGTAGTGCATGGCGACCTTGCTGGAACGTGGTGGGGACATGCAACGGTCAAAGAGAACTGCCCCTCCTAATTTCGCGCCAAAACAAAAGCCTCCAGCCACCAAACCGCAACGCCCCCGCCTCCGGGACACACGCGCCACCGTACAGCCATGCGCTCCGCTCCTTGCCGCCGGCATCTATATTTCTCCCTCTCCCCGCCACTCCTCTTCCCTCCCCTCCATATAGGCGGCACCATCGCAGGGGGTGGCCCGCACTACCCCTCCCGTTCTTCTCCCCCTCCATGGAGGCCCGCCTGAGCCTCGCCCTGCTCGTCGTCGCCGTGCTGGCGGCGGCGACGGCATCCGCGCTGTCAGACGCGGAGGCGTCCTACATCGCGCAACGCCAGCTCCTCTCGCTCAAGGAAGGCGACGGCAGCCTCCCGGAGGACTTCGAGTTCGAAATCCATGTCGACGTCACCTTCGCCAACGAGCGCCTCCGCCACGCCTACATCGCACTCCAGGCGTGGCGCAAAGCCATCTACTCCGACCCAAAGAACTTCACCGGCGGGTGGGTCGGCGTCGACGTGTGCAACTACTTTGGTGTCACCTGCACGACTGCTCTGGACGACCCCAAGGTCAGCGTCGTCGCCGCGGTGGACCTCAACGGCGGCGATATAGCCGGGTACCTCCCGGCCGAGCTCGGCATGCTCACTGACATCGCGGTATTCCACATCAACTCCAACCGCTTCTGCGGGATTATCCCGGAGAGCTTCTCCCGGCTGTCGATCCTCCACGAGTTCGACGTCAGCAACAACCGCTTCGTCGGTGGCTTCCCCGCGGTGGTGCTCAAGATCCCCGTGCTCAAGTACGTGGACATCCGGTTCAATAACTTCGAGGGCGAGCTCCCGCCGGAGCTCTTTGAGAAGAGCTTCGACGCCATCATCGTCAACAACAACCGCTTCGTCGGCTTCATCCCTGAGAACTTCGGCAACTCGACGGCATCGCTCGTGGTGCTCGCCAACAACGAGTTCGTTGGCTGCATCCCACGCAGCGTCGGCCGCATGGCGGACACGCTCGACGAGCTCATGCTCCTCAACAACCGCCTCGACGGCTGCATCCCGCCGGAGCTCGGTGAGCTCGTCAACACCACGGTAGTGGACGTCAGCGGCAACGCGCTAGTTGGCACGCTGCCCGACGAGTTCGCCAACATGAGCAGACTGGAGCAGCTTGACGTGTCGAGGAACCTGCTTGCCGGCGCCGTTGCAGAGCCCGTCTGCAAGCTGCCGGCGCTCGTGAACTTCAGCTTCGCGAGCAACTACTTCAGCAAGGAGGCGGCAGCGTGCGTGCCGGCGGTGGAGGGGGACGTGGCGCTGGACGACCTGGGCAACTGCCTCGCAGGGCGGCCTGCGCAGAAGACGGCGCTTGAGTGCGGCCCCGTGCTCTCGCGACCTGTCGACTGCCGCACCAATATCTGCTCGGCGCGCCCGTCAATGCCAACCCCGGTGACTCCCACGCTGGTTCCAAAACCGCCAAAGCCAACTCCGGTGACTCCAATGCCGGTGCCGAAGCTGCCCCCCAAACCGGAAACGCCGATGCCATCACCGTTAATTGGGCCGGAGTTGCCGCCTCCCCCGCCGCCCAAGCAAGTAACTCCACCACCGGCTCCCGTGAGCTCGCCACCGCCACCCGTGAAATCTCCTCCACCACCGGCGCCAGTGAGCTCGCCTCCGCCACCAGTTAAATCTCCACCACCACCGGCGCCGGTAAGCTCGCCTCCGCCACCAGTCAAATCTCCACCACCACCGGCGCCGGTGAGCTCGCCTCCGCCACCAGTCAAATCTCCACCACCACCGGCGCCGGTGAGCTCACCTCCACCACCAGTCAAATCGCCACCACCACCGGCTCCAGTGAGCTCTCCCCCTCCACCACCGGCACCGGTGAGCTCACCACCTCCACCTGTAAAATCCCCTCCCCCACCAGCACCAGTGAGCTCTCCACCACCACCAGTGAAATCCCCGCCGCCACCGGCTCCTGTGAGCTCGCCGCCTCCGCCAGTGAAATCCCCTCCGCCACCAGCACCAGTGAGCTCGCCACCTCCACCAGTAAAATCCCCACCGCCACCAATGAAATCCCCTCCGCCACCGGCACCAGTAAACTCTCCACCACCACCTGTAAAATCCCCTCCTCCACCAGCGCCAATTAGCTCTCCTCCTCCGCCTGTACCATCGCCACCACCGCCTGCTCCAGTGAGATCGCCGCCTCCGCCGGTGCACTCCCCACCTCCTCCAGTACTCTCCCCACCGCCACCGGTCGCGTCATCGCCTCCGCCACCGGCGCCATCACCGCCAGCCCCACAAGACTTCATACTGCCGCCCATCACAGCACAGAAGTACCAATCACCGCCGCCGCCTCAATTCCAAGGATACTAAGGGCGAGAGAAGCCGGCGAGATACCATGGCGACGGCGAGGAGGATCCATGACAGCGCACTACGGTGCTTGTCTCTTCTTTATCACGTGCATACGTGAAAGCTCCATGAATATGCATGTCCATGTAATATAAGTGTAAACGTTGTGCACAATTGCACATGTAACTGAACTGGGTGAGCGGAAGAAGAAGATGAATACAGTGCTTGAGTGCAGAAGGAGAAAAACGGAGGGACATTAATTAATGTGGATGGAGTAAACGTGGATGATCTTACTGAAATTATGTTGACCAAAGGTGAAGGCGGTGGATGTATTTCTTTTTATTTGCCGAGAAAGTGGGTGTACCTTGTTTTATGTGGGTCTGCCTAGCGACTGAGAACTTACTTAGTTCTCAGTCGGCTGATGTCAGCAATTTCGTGTGGTCACACTTTAGGCCCAATTTTGACTGTTGTTGCTTTGTTGGGCTCGTTTTTTTTTTGTCTTGTTCAGTTTGACTATTGTGGGTCGTTGTTGGGTTTGTTGGCCCAAAAATGTTTCTGGACGCAGACTACACTTGTTAGGCTCTTGTTTTTTTTGTCTTGTTCAAATTGACTTAACAAAAAGCCCAACTAGACAAGGGCCCAACTTGGACGTCAAGCAAACCTACAACACAGACAATTTTCAGAAACCCCCCTGTGAATTAAAAACGACCAAAAGCAGGTCCCTAATCCATTGTACCTGCTCCCAGAAACCCAGATCGATCGAGAACCAGACCCCTCCCTCTCTTCTTCTCTTCAGGCTCTCATGGGCGATCAAAAACTCCCCGATCCAAATCCAAATCAGTGAGGAAAGAGAGAAAAAAGAACAAATGGAGAAGGGAAAAGAGAAGATGTGGGCAACGAATGAAGAAGGCAACAATGCAAATCCCAGCATTGGTACTTACCAGTGTCAGCTAATCCCCCAGACACCACTTCATTCATCAGGTTCCTTCGATCTCCCTTCCGTTCCCGTCGATTTTCTTCTTTTGTTGCATGATCTGAAAAGTGCCAGGCTCTAAAATCAGTGTTGTTCCTGCACAAAAAATTTCAGGAAGTACTTGGCATGAAGATAGCATCATTGGTACTCAGGTAAAATTGACCCAATAAAGCAAACTGATAGATGCTATATACTTCACCAGAAAAAATATCTAACCCCAAACAAAACAAATATACATATACCAAGTTGCATGGATGATGGCTATCTATTTCAGGCTGGACACAATCTACAAGCTTCAGAAAATCGAACAACCTACAGTAGCAATCTTCAGGTAGAGTGAGAAATTGAAAAAAGAATTGTTGAATTGTGTCAGTATCTACTCTACTGACTCTAAACATATTTTTTGTAAACAAAGATGTTGCAGGAATCTACAAGTGCTCATTTCAAGCAACAGCAGCAAAATATGGAAAATGTTTCAGATGTTGGCAATCTCCTCAGCCAATATAACCAGGTACCCAGGAAAATATAGTACTCACCTTGATTATAACATATAGCTTCCCCTGACGTGTCGTCGTTGAATTCTCCAAACTATATGATGAACTGAACAACAGTTGTTATCCAACGATCAAAAATAAAAATAGCAACCAGGGAATAAAAACAGTCAAACACAGCTCACAGTTGATAGTTTAGAATCTTAGTACATTCATCCAGTACTTCTAGGATATCTAAAGTAGCATAAGAAAACACACAAAGACAGCACACGACACAAAAGGACATCCCCTAGTACCCACACATAGAACTATAGGAATTTCCAGCAAAACTCAGATCGACCATAGTTGCTGGAAAAAACTGGACTCCATGCCTGCGATCAGTTGTTAACAACATCAACTGATATGTGGAGTTTGCCGTCAATGATGTGGAACAACATCACTGCCATCATTCCCTTCTTTAGGTTGCAAGCTTGTGCAAACTTTTGCCACCCATCGTTGAAGCGCATCCTATCGTCAGCAGTTGGGCCGTATTTTGAGGTACTAACAACATCAAAATCGTCAAACACAAACACAGCATCTCCGGTTGGGGGGACACCAATAACTGGCACAAGTAGATTAGGAATGCGCTGTGTAAGGAGAAAAAAGGTAACTGTTATAAAAGAAGGGAAGAAAAATTAACATTACTACAAAATAGAAAAGACAAATTCAGCAAACAGAAGACAAACCAGTCCAGTGTGTTTTAGATCAGTGCTAGTCAATTTGTGAATGAAGACAGCGCCCTTTCCAAGTCCACGCTCAACAACAAAGTAGTTTATGTTTGCAACCTCCTTTGCATTGGGCGGCACGCCTTTTGATATGACAACGGCTGCGGCTGAATCCTCAAATACATATCGGCCTTTGCGCATTTTCAAAATGGTATCAGTAAGAACAGAACATGTTATCAACAAGAAGGCACCCAAAGTACACAAAAAAATCAAAATGCAAAACATACCTCCTTCAGCAACAATCTCCTCTGGAATGGCATCTTTAGCTACATGATATCAGACAAAAAATCAAGGAAATTGTCAAACAATAAATCAACTAAAAAAATTACCTAAGTATGACTCACAAAACAAAAGTACACATGATCAAGGTAAGCATACCTTCTTCAGCAACAATCTCCTCTGGAATGTCAACATGAGCTACATGATCAGCTGTGCACATATATTTTTAGATAAAACGATGTCAGTTGAAAGAAATAAGTTTGCACAAAAATTTAACTATGGATGCATCAAGTGTCAAAGCATCACATAAAAAACATGACTTACATACCTTCGACGACATCTTGCACCACTCTCTCCTTTGGCAGACCATCAGAGCCTCGAGGGTATATTACAAAATGGTCCCTTGTAGGTAGGAATTCAAGTGTGATTATGTCTGAACGGTCCATGTCGTAGTCTTTCAGGAATTTGTTGTAGTCATCACCATAAATCCTGGTCTTGTGTTGCAGCTTGTGCAGGTCGAATGCATAGGAATGGTTGTATGGTGTTTTGACCAGCATGTGATCCTGCATTGCATTGTGCACAGTAGATCTCATGTAGCAGGGTACATTCTGCACATTTATTTACCAGACAAAACACACAGTTCAGATAGAATCAAGAAAACAAAAAAGAATTACAACAGAAGTAGTTTCAGTGGATATCAAAACCTAGAACCACTTGGGAAAAAAAAGGTCTAGATAGAGAAACAAACCGTGTACAATTCGAAGTTGTGCCTCAGAATAATGTTGCCATTCCAGAGCTCACTCTCCCCTTTGTTCTCGCAACGACCATCTACGTTCCCACAAACCTCGCACTTGGCCTGCAACAAAAAAAACATAGTAGTAAAAACGTAGATGTGAATGCATGCAGAAAAAACATAAAATATATGTTCCCACAAAAATCTCACAGTTGCTACAGTACAACTTTGTTTGGATGAAACTAGCAGGAACTATCTAACGATTTCTGAGGTAAAACAACAATGGAAAACCTTTTTCAAAAGCTGATGCCATCTGAAAACCAGTTGTCAATACTAAATTAGAAAAGTGTGATATGTCCAGATCTACAAATCTGTGGGAGCATCTTGTAGTTGTTGGTACGAAAACAGAAAAGACAACAAAACCTGGCACATATGAGAAGAACAAAGAAATAGGATAGAAAGTACACACCATGGTTGATGCCACCCAGAATGAAGCAGCTTTGTGGTGTAGGGTAGAGAGCAGTAGCCGGAAATGGTATTTGTCTCTGCGGAGCAGTACTGGAGGTGGGAGAAGGGATCCTATATCTATCGGGTGAGACAAGGATAGTGCTAGACAGATACCTCCTGCAATAAATGAAGGGTAGGTGAGTGGTTGGGAGTTAGAGTGTGTTATGACAAATATAGAATTTAACCACACAGGTAATGAAAAACTGCAGCTCTAAAATCTATAATCAATACTAACGTAGGAGGTATCTGTGGTACTAAAAAATATATAATCAATAACAAAAAACATTTAATAAAAAGATAACCAGAATTAAAAGTTCTGGTACTGAAAATGTATTATTTACTTTTGATTTACAACCTCTCACATTTTTGTTTTGTTGTTGCAGATGATCAACACCCATAGCTTTGGCACTATGGGCAATCCATCATTCTATGAAGAAGACATGAATGTAAGATTTTTTAACTTGAATTTATAGAATCATATGGCTTTGTTTTATACACGTGTGTATTAATAGAAAATTGTCTATAAAAAAATTGCAGATGATGAACATGTCATATACACAGATGCTACTGTCAATTGATGCCCCTCCATCATCACAGGTACTTTTGAAAACACAAAATAAAATGTACAATCAAAATAGATTTATTGAAAAATAAGAGAAAATTATAACTGCTTTACAAACATGACCCTTCTGTCGAACCTTTTCTTTCAGCAGGAATACTTGCACGATGACAACAGTTTATTTGTAGAGCCTATGGGCGATGAGGTATGCTACATTCAACATAATTAACTGTATATCAGTGGTGCTTCCAGTATTTATAAACAATAACAAAGATGAACATTTCATTTCTGCAAGAACCATACATTTATGATTACTGGAAGACATGCAACTGAAGAACCACAACATCAAAGTGACAATGAAGATGAAGATGAGCCAGCAATATTTGGAGAAGAGGATGAAGAGGTTGGAAGTGGTACCACTTTCGATGAGTGGCAGTGGGACTATAATGAAAATGAGCCTGATGAACCTGTAGAGCACATTTCAGATGTTGTTAGTGCTGATGCTTCTGAACCAGATGACACTGATCATGTCCAATTTGAAACCCATCAAAAATCACAACAAGAACCAGTGCCTGAACAAAACAATGTAGATGAGGTTGCAGAAGATGAAGAAGATGTGGAGCAACTTACCCCAGAAGACATCCGCATATTCCTTGAGAACGAGAGTGTAGCAGCTGCTCAAAACTACAGTCAGGAAGTCATCGGCCATCATGTTCCACACAAGGGTATGGTGTTCTCCAGTGAGCCTGCAGCCTACAATTTTTACAACGAGTATGCTTATATTTGTGGGTTCTCTATTGTAAAGGCATTCAACTACAAAGGAAAGAACACTGGTAATGAGGTTGGTAGCAGGCGAACATACAAGTGCAACAGGTCTGGCAAGGTTGTAAGTGAAGAAGTCAAAGAGAAGAGGAAGAAAAAGAGACAAGAGAATAAGCAGAAGAGAACTGGTAAAGGCCCCCCTAAAAAAACAAGGCAGATTAATAGGAACACCATTCAGATAACTGGCTGTGAGGCTAAAATGACTGTACTTTTGGAAGATGATAAGTGGGTTGTCCATAATCTTGTGGTCCACCACAATCATGAACTGAGCCCTCATGATGAGACAAAATTCCTCCGGTCTCACAAGCATATGACTGACGAGGAGAAGTTGTTCATCAGAACTTTCACATCGGTTAAGATGCCAACAAGAAAAATAATGGCTATTCTAACATATCTTAGGGGGGGCAAACCTAAGAGTGTTCCTTATAGCAAGAAAGATGTCAGTAATGAAATTATGTTGATACGGAATGAGAACAGCAACAATGACCTCATGCAAGTCCTAAGCTACTTCAGAAAGCGTCAGTCGGAAGATGCTAGATTTTATTACGCATTCAAGTTTGCTCCTGGCAGCAACAACAAGACGCAGTGTATTTTTTGGGCTGACGGCTTTTCTAGAGAAATGTACAGCCTGTATGGAGACTGTTTGAGTTTTGACACAACTTACAAAACCAACAAGTACAACCTACCCTTTGCACCATTTGTTGGTGTCTCTGGCCATGGACAGAACTGTCTCTTTGCATGTGCAATGGTCCACAATGAGACAACTAAAACATTCAAGTGGCTATTTGATACATTCCTGCATTGCATGGGAGGGAAGCAACCAGAGACAATCATAACAGACCAATGTGTGCCGATGGGGCAAGCTATAGCGTCAGTTCTGACCCGAAGCCGACACCGAAACTGTTTCTTTCACATCAAAAGGAAGGCGCAAGAGAAATGTGGGAGGAGCTTCGCAAGGATACCTAATTTCCATGCTGATTTCTGCGACATCCTCCGCTTCTCGTTGACAGTTGATGAGTTCGAGACGCTTTGGCCTGAAATGATACAAAAATACAATGTTGGGCACCTAAACTACCTGCAGCTTATGTGGAAGTACCGTGCGAAATTTGTACCTGTGTACTTCAAGCAGGACTTCTTCCCATTCATTCACTCGACAGCGCGTAGTGAAGGCACTAATGCAATATTCAAGGACAACGTTGGTTCAACCTACAGTGTTATAAGTTTCCTTGGTGAGTACCAAAAAATATCTGAGAACATTGAAAAAATGGAAAAGCACCAAGATTCTCTGACAAGAAGAACAGATCCACAGTACTGCCTAACAACTAAGCTTGAGCTGCAAGCAGCAAGACTGTACAACAGAAACATATTCTACAAGTTCCAAAAACAAATCATCTTTCCAACTAAACTGCATGTTGATGAGCTGAAGAAGCATGAAACATATTCAGTCTACAAGTCACAGATGCTGCAACTAAAAGATTTTAGGAGCAGACAGTACATAGTGTCAGTCAACATCCAAGCTCAGGACTTTGCTTGTATTTGTTGCAAATTTCAGAAGGATGGAGTGGTGTGTGCTCATATACTAAGGGTGCTTACACATCTTAACATGCCAGAGCTGCCTGAAAAATACTACATAGCAAGATGGATGCCAAAAAGCGAAAAGACATAAGGGACAAACAATACAACATACCTATTGATTTCACAACAAGTATGTCGGAGAATGACTCCCACGAAACAGGGGCAGTCAGACTCGCGAAGAGAGTTCGTGCAGGGGGCTGAACACGACGTCAATCAACCCTCAGCCAGCGCGGCGACGCTGCTCGTCGTGCCTGAAGAGGGACATCACTGCAGAGAGAGACACAGCACGTACCCAGGTTCACGGCCCTCTTGTGGATAAAACCGCTACGTCCTGCTAGTGTATATTGCTGCTTGTGGAGGACACAGTACAGCGTGCTTGCCGAAGGCACGGCTATGGCAATGGCGCGTACAAGGGAAGAGTTGCTACTGTCTTCCTTGCGCGCAGGTAGCTAGACTAGGAGTAAAATGCGATCCCTCGCTACGGTGGTGCACCGGCTCCTTTTATAGGCGCCCCGGGCCTCCTCCCTGTCCTCGCGCAGCGGAGGGGCTACCACATGGCGACAACGGCTGGGAGCACGGTGCACAGCTGCTCGGGCGTCCATGGGCGCGGTCCACGGGCACAAAAGCTGAGGCCGCAGCAGAGAGGCCACCGTCCATCCAGGACGGCCAGCTGCTGCCGCAGAGGAGCGGGGATCCCCACGGTGACGTCGCATTTGGCGCGTAGCGCCGGCCTGCTCCCTTATCACCAAAGAGGAAAGCTTGGTAGTCTCCACCGCCGGCTCCGCTTTGTTGACCGCTTTATCACCAAAGTGGGACTGTAGCTCCGTCGTCACCCCGCGCAGAGGCGCGGTCACTCTGCGGCCGCTGCAGAGGCCATGTGCGCTCTGCAGAGTTTGCTTTACAGCGAAGGAACCCTCGCGTGGGCGGGAACGCCCTGTGGAGGATTCTGCGTTGACTTCCCTTCAGGGAAGGTATCCTTGGAGAGGGGGCAGCGGAGTAGAGGCTCCACAGGCCTTTGCTGCCTCCTCAGGCCTCCGCGAGGCGGTTCTGCCTCGCGGGCTCCTCAGGCTTGTAGACCTGGTCCTTAGCGAAATTCACTCGCCAAGTGTTGAGGGTTACTTAGGCCTGGCCCAGTACACCCTGGTTCTTACTGGGCTGACAGTAGCCCCCGGGCCCATGACGGGCACGACGCGGTCCAGGGGACGCAGGCGAAGCGGCATGGGCCCCAAAGTGTCCGGCCGGCCCGAGACACGTGGCGAGCGGTTGCTGCGTCTCGGCTTCTCCGGAGGAGGTGGGCGTCGTGGCGGGACCCGCCACGTCTTGGAAACCGCCCTGAGGTGATATAAAGCCTGCCGCGGCTGTTCAGGCAGCTGTTACGCTGCATTTACGCCCTTTCCTTCTTGCATACACCTCCGGCGCTCCACTGCTCCGGCGATTTTCTTTCTTCTCCGAGCTCTTCCGCCGCCCTTCCTTCGCGAGCCATGGGCCCCAAGAAAGGCAAGGCGGTGATGGTGGAGGCCTCCGCTGAAGCGCAGCGGGAGGAGGAGCTTGCTCCGGCGCTTATCGGCACTCGCGTCTCCACGGCGGAGGCGCTGGATAGGCTGAAGGTCCTCGTCGCCGGGAGGAACAACGAGCATGGCGCCAGCGGCGTCAAGGCGGCACGCTTCGGCAAGCTGACGGCGGGGTGGTATCCCATTTTCGTCCACACGCTGTTCGCCGGCCTGGTGCCGCCGTTCTCTCCCTTCCTTGCGGAGGTGCTGTCTTTCTATCAGATCCAGCTCCTGCACCTCCACCCGAATTCCATCCTGATCCTCGCCATCTTCGCCTACCTCTGCGAGGCGTATCTGGGAGTGATGCCTTCCGTGGCATTCTTCCGGAGCTTCTACGCGCTCCGCAACACGGCGCCCGGCGAGCGGTCTGGGTGCGTGTCCTTCCGCATCGCGGACGGGATGGGCGCCGTCTACATCCCCATGTCGTGGGATGGCGACAAGGCCGTCACGAGGGTGACGAAGAAGGTGGAGGACTTCCGCCAGAAGTGGGTGCTGGTGGACGCCAAGGAGCGGAACGCCTTCTTCGACGAGCCTGAGGCGCCGCCGCTGAAAAACTCCAACTGGTCCAGCGAGAAGTTCCAGCATCAGAAGATTGCCCACTTGGTTTCGCGCATGAAGCTCGTCCGCGAAGCCGGCCTCACGGGGCAGATGGTCGCCGAGGACTTCGTGAGGCGGCGGATTGCTCCTCTCCAGGCGCACACGAAGCCGGTATGGATGTACTCCGGCCCGGCAGACCCAATGCGCCTGCACCACAGCTCCCACGCGCCAGATGACGTCACCTCCATCTTAGGCACGCTCTTCATCGCCCCGGAGATCCCTGTGCCGAGCCATGAGCACCTTTGCCCCTGCATCAGCTTACCCCGAAGAAGCGCCTCAAGATCTTGGAGCTGATGCCGGAGTTCACTCCTCAGGGCTTGGAGGGGGAAGAGGTGAAGGAGGCCGCGGCGCCCATGGTGGTGGAGGACTGGCTCGGGGATTCCTCCGCTGCTTCAGACGCCGAGCCTGACGCCGCCACTGGAGGGGTTAACCCCTCGTCAGGGGAGGCGAGCTCCTCAAAGCAGGCGGCGCCTGAGGAGGAAGTTATGGAGATTTCGTCCGATGCGGACGAGGATTTTGTGGTGGCCCCGTCTCGACGGGCCACAGAAGAAGAAGAAGAAGAAGACGGAGAAGACAGCGGCCCGGAGGCCGCAGCAAAGCGGCGCGAGCCCCGCACCAAGGCCATCCACGACAGGCCCGCCAGAGCCTGGAGAACACTCCTCTCAAGAGGAAAGCTGAGGCGGCCCCTGAGGAGCCCAGCGCCAGAGCCTCGTCTGGCCTGCGACGCTCGGCCAACAAGGTGTGGGTTGACACCCGCGCCAAGCCATCTGGGTAAGTTTTGTCTCCTTGACTTGTTCTTGTTTTTATCAGAATTTCTTGCCTCTCTCGAGGGTCTTACTGTCTTGATCAACAGGGACTTGGTTCACGCGAAGCGCCGCCGACTCCGCAAGGCTGCGGACGTGCGGCGCGGCGCTACGCCCGTTGTCGAGGGGCCTACGGCGCCCCTCGAAGAAGAAATCGAAGAGCCTGTGGTGACAGTCACCACAGGGCCAGCTGTTGATGAGGCCACGAGACCTGTGGGGGAGGCGCCCCTTGAAGAGGCAACCGCCTCGCCACCTCCTGCGGAGAGTCAGATTGAGGAGGTGGTGAGGTCTCCGTCGCCGCCACGCCCTGATGCTCCTCTGGAGCCACCCGAGACACCCGCCGTGGAGACGGTGGGGACCAGCACGCAGGCGCCGGGAGGCGCCGGCAACGAGATGGAGGAGGAAGCTCCTCTGCCTCCCCCTCCAAACTCCGAACCTGAGGGGGAGGTCACTTCTTCTGAGGCCGCAGCAGGCGAGGCTGCGGTTGAGCCACTGGTGGCCAGGCCACCATCGCCAGCCCCCGAGGCCCACGAGGAGGTGATCATGGAGAGCAACGACGCACAGCGTCTTCCTCCTTCTCAGGGGCCCCGTGCTGATCCTGGCCCAAGCTCCGTGCTTTCGGCACCTGAGGCTGGTTCAGGGGCAGATGACGCTTCACCACCTGAGGGCTCGCGGGCCTTGGTCTTGAGCGACAGGAGCCGGGGCAGTGCGAGTCGCCAAGCCACCTTCCGCTTGGCAAGGGGCGCCCTAGAGGGGCTGGCGACCCAACTCGCCCTTGAAGAGGCGGAGCTTTGCAGAAGATATGACGCCCTTGCCGCTGACTGGGCCCGCTTCTTCGAGATCAGAGAGCACTGCCGCCAGGAGGATGAGGGGCTGCAGGCGAGGCGCGACGAGGCGCTTCGCGTCGCCAAGGAGATCCGCGACAACGCGGAGCGCGAGGCTCATGAGGCCCTGGCGCCTGTCCAAGCTGAGCGCAAGGCGGCGGCGGAGGACTGCGAGGCGGCTGCCGCGGAGCGCCAAGCCGCCGCCTCAGATCGCCAGACCGTCGAGACCACGCTCGCCAACCAGCGCCAGGAGCTGGCTGACCGCGAGCTGAAGATCATTGCTGAAGCTGAGACGGTGCGGAAGTCCCTGGAACAGCACCGCCTGTCTCTGGAGGCCCGCGAGCAGGCCATGGCGACGCGCGAGGCGGACGTGCTCAAGCGTGAAGAGGAGGTAGAGCAGGCTGAGGTGGAGCTGAACACGGAGCGCGAGGCTCTCGAGTCTCGCGAGAATAGTCTGGCTGAGGCCATGGGCAAGCATGAGCAGGAGGTGGAGCGGCACCGGGAGCTTGTGGAGAAGACCAACCAGAAGCTCGCCGAGAAGAAGAAGGAGGCGGAGGCGGAGAACCTTGCCAAGCAAAAAGAGTACCGTGCTGCCGTCAAGGGGTCCGTCTCTCGGGAGTATGCTGAGAAGTTCAAGAAGCAGGAGGAACGCTTCAAGCAGAAAAGCAGAGAGGACTCCAGGCGCATCCGCCGGCTGGACGAGAAGATCGTCAACCTGAACTCCCAAGTAAGGCGCGCCCATGACGCTCGCCGCCGCGCGGAACAAGCCCTCGAGCGCTCTGAGCAGGACCTCACTGCCCTGATGGCAGACATGCAGGAGTTGAACGCGCAAGTGGCCCCTGTCGCGGAGCGTGTCGAGGAGGCCGAGCAGAGCATGGTCGCGGCACGGGTCCTGACGCAGCGCGGGAGCGCATGTTCCGGTCCTTGGTGACGCGCGGGAACGCTCTCGCTGCGAATCTAGGGGTGGATGCTCCTGCCGTCCCCGTCCACGGGAACGCCGACGCCGCCACGTATCTGACCTACTTCGACCAGCTCTTCTCCGTCTGGAGGGCCCTGTGGCGGAACTCGACGACGTTGTCGACGAGGAGTGCCGCAAGCTCTTGCAGGTGGCGATCGAGCGTGTCTTCGTCAACCTCCAGCGCCTTCACACCGCTTCGACTACACGTCCGTGACCGAGCCCATGGAGGACGCTCAGATCGAGACGCGCCTCTCCAACTCGCTGCGGGAAGAGATCAACGACTACGTCAACCGCTTCAAGAGGGTCGCAGAGCAGGCCTCTGGCGAGGAGGAAGATGACGAGGAGGACGACGCCGAGGAGGATGACGCTGGGGAGGATGATGCCGCCAAGACTTCTGTTTAACTGCTCCTGTCACAAGACGCGCCTGAGGCGCAAGTTATCTTTGTTTAAAGACTTTGTTTCATTTGTGATGGTCTGTAAAACACTTTATTGTGCTGCAATGTGTGTGCCCCTCGACGGGCATTTTATCCCTATTCCATGTCTTTTTTTTGCTTTACGTCGTCAGGACCCGTCTCTTAGCGCTATGACTCCGCCACTACGGTATGCCAGAGCAATGACTCAGCAAGGCCGGGGGGTGTTTAAGGCTTGGAGAGGTAAGAGCTCTCGAGTCGCGATGCTCAAGGGCTCCCCTTTGACGCCCAAGCAGTCCATGAAATGCAAGGGAGAAAAGACCCGCTCGAGGGACGGTAGTTGCTCGTGAGAGGAAAAACACAACTCTGAGGTGTAAGTGCAGGACTTAGCTTAGCGAGGTTCTGGCCTCGTGGAGGGCGTTGATTTCCCTGAAGGTGTGCTTCCCTCTTTGGGTCTGGAGCGTGACTCCACGAGCCTTGGGGGGACTCTTGTTCCCTGTGTAGGTTAGAGGCGAACCAAAGCAGAACATGGTAGAGAAACTCATGCGCGCTTATAGGTTTCCTCATGGGTGCCTCGCAAGGAGAGTAAGTACCAAAGGTCCTTAGGTGAGGTGGCAGGTTTGGGAGCAAGCCCTTGGGCCAGAGCTCTTTGGTGAGGTAACAGGCGTGAGAGCGTGCTCACGTGTTAGAGCTCGGATCCTTTTGGGTTTTGCGGTGCTGCTGGGATGCTCCCGAGGCACAGTCACCGTACTCAGCCCCCGCTCGCGAGGTGCGCAAGGGGAAAGATATGAGCGCGAATGAAAACACAGAGTAATGAGAACTAAAACTCACCCCCAAAATATTACATAGCGGCGCCGCAGCGCAATGTTTCACTAGGAAACGAATTGGTTCGTTACACTTGGATTGCCAAGATAAAGTTTCCATGTCGAGGCATGGGGACCACATTCAGTGGCTGAGACTCTTCACGGCCTGCGGCGGCACGTTACAGGAAGAGCTCAGAGGGACTGGCCCTCAGAGAGAGAAGCTTTTGTGAAGCTTGGAGGTGAAGCTGTGCGCTTTCCTCTAGAGACAAAAAATGCCTGGTGTGATAGAGATCACGGGTAGAACTTGCGTAGATGCGCGATGTTCCAAGGGTTCTTGACCGGGATGCCGTCCTCCGTCTCGAGGCGTACCGCGCCAGGTCTGGCGACATGCGCGACCCTGTAGGGGCCTTCCCACATGGGCGAGAGCTTGTGGAGACCTTCCCTGGAGAGGATCCTCCTGAGGACAAGGTCGCCTGTCTCGAGAGTGCGCGGACGTATGTGGCGGCTGTGGTAGCGTCGCAGGTCTTGCTGGTACTTTGCCGCTCTGAGGGCGGCTCGGCGGCGCAACCCGTCGAGGAACAGCAGGTCGTCGTTGTGGAGGTCTTCTTGATTGTCCTCATTGAAGGCAAGGACCCTTGCGGACCCGTGCTTGATCTCTGTGGGGAGGACTGCTTCGGCTCCATACACCAGGGCGAATGGCGTCTCACCAGTGGGCTTTGTAGGGTTCGTGCGGATGGACCAGAGCACGGAGGGGAGCTCATCGATCCAGCCCTTGCCGTAGCCCTTGAGGCGGTTGAAACTTCTCGTCTTGAGGCCCTTGAGGACCTCAGCATTTGCTCGCTCGGCTTGACCATTGCTCTGTGGGTGAGCTACCGAGGCGAAGCAGAGCTTGGTGCCGAGGCTCTCGCAGTAAGCCCTGAAGATGCCGCTGGTGAACTGTGAGCCATTGTCGGTGATGATGCGGTTTGGCACACCAAAGCGGCAGACCAGGCCTCTGATGAACTTCACGGCTGCCCTGGCTGGGATGGTGCGCACCGCTTCAACCTCTGCCCATTTGGTGAACTTGTCAACAGCCACGAAGAGGAAGCGGTAGCCCCCTTGCGATCTCGGGAAGGGTCCCAAGATGTCCAGCCCCCAGACCGCGAACGGCCAGGAGAGCGGGATGGTCTGGAGTCCCAGTGCAGGCTGATGGACTTGCTTGGCGTGGAACTGGCATGCATCGCAAGGAACGATGGTGACGGCATCTTGAAGCACTTGAGGCCAGTAGAACCGCTCCTGAAGACCTTGCCAGCGAGGGTGCGCGCGCAGGAATGGTGGCCGCACTCTCCACTGTGTATGTCCCTGAGGAGCATGCGTCCTTCCTCAGGAGGCACACACTTGAGGGCAATGCCATTTGGGCGCTTGCGGTATAGGTCTCCCTCAAGGATGTAATAGGATTTCGCTTGTCGAGCGACTCGTTCTGCCTCTGCGTCTTCCTCGGGAAGGACTCCTTTTAGCAAGTAGTCCTTGAGCTCGTCAACCCAGCCTGTTTCTTGGTGCACCATGGTCAGCATCAGACGCTCCCCTGAGGATGGGCCACAGTTGGGTGCGCCACCTGTGGGAGGTGGGGGAGTACTTCGTCTGTGCTTGTAGCTGGTGCTTTAGCGGCTGCTTTATGGACGCCTTGGAGAGCCTCTCTTCAAAGACACCTGCGGGCTGGGCCTCCCTTCGCGATGCGCGCTTGGCGATGTCATCTGCTTCCTGGTTCTCCTTGCGCGGGATGTGCATGAGCTCCATGCCCCTGAAGTGCTTCTCGAGCTTGCGGACCTCTTCAAGGTAGGCAGCCATATGGCTGTCTTTAGGGGTGTAGCTCTTGTTGGAGAAGTTGACCAGGAGCTGGGAGTCGCCTTTGATGAGTAGGTGCTTGACACCGAGGGCAATGGCAGCTCTGAGCCCGGCGAGGAGGCCTTCATATTCAGCGATGTTGTTGGAGATCTTGTCCATCGTGAACAACTGGATGGCATAGTAGCTTGTCGCCTTTAGGTGAGGTCAGGACAACGCCAGCGCCTCCGTTGCGGCAGGAGAAAGCTCCATCGAAGTGCATGGTCCAGTGGCTTGGCATTGTATCTCCAGGCGGTACAGTTTCTGCTTCAGGAGGCTCTTCAGGAGTTGGGTCTGTCCATTCGGCGACAAAATCTGCCAGTGCTCTTCCTTTGATGACCCTTGTGGTGTCAAACGCAAGTTGAAAGGCTGCAGCTCGATGTTCCACCCTGCTACGCGATCAGTGGCGTTGGGGTTGCGCAGGATTTGCTCCAGGGGAATGATGTGACCACCGTGACAGGGTGGCCCTGGAAGTAGTGGCGCAGCTTTCTGGAGGCGATGAGCAGGGCGAGAAGGAGCTTCTGCTGCATAGGGTACCGCTCGCGAGCATCTCTTAGCACAGTACTGACATAGTAGACAGGATGCTCGACAAGGGTTGTGGAGGGTGACGCAGCGTTGGCTCCCTCGAGGACTCCTCAGGCCCTTTGGCGAGGTTTCCTTGTGGAGGAGTCTCAGCAGGGGTGCCTGTAGTAGGCTCGACAGCTGGCTGTGGGTCTGGCTCTGGGCCTGGAGGGACTTTTTCCTTGTCGGGAGGCTCTGGACTTGGAGTGGCAGCTTTTCTTGGGGAGGACTGGCTCTTCTCTTTCGACCACCAGGACGGCGCTTGCGGTTTGTGGAGTGGCTGCAAGGTACAGCTTTAGATGCTCGCCCGTCCTGGGGGCTACCATAACTGGTGCGCTAGCCAAGTACTTCTTCAAGTCCTCAAATGCCTTGTCTGCCTCTGGAGTCCACTTGAAGGTGCCGGACTTCTTCATGATCTTGAAAAATGGCAGGGCCCTCTCGCCAAACTTGGAGATGAAGCGGCCCAAGCTGGCCATGCACCCAGCTAGGCGCTGCATGTCCTTGAGGCGGCGAGGTGGCTGCATTTCTTCTATGGCCTTGATCTTGTCAGGGTTTGCTTCTATGCCGCGATGGGACACGAGGAACCCGAGGAGTTTGCCTGAAGGTACCCCGAAGACGCACTTGGCGGGGTTTAGCTTGATGTTCACCTTGCGCAGGCTGGCGAAGGTCTCCTCGAGGTCCTTCAAGAGAGTGTCTCCCTCGCGAGACTTGACTACGATGTCGTCAACATATGCCTCTGCATTTCTTCCCATCTGAGCCCCCAGGGCGATCCTCATGAGCCTCTGGAAGGTGGCGCCGGCGTTCTTCAACCCGAAGGGCATGCAAGTGTAGCAATACACGCCACAGGGGGTGAGGAATGCTGTTTTCTCCTCGTCCTCTTTAGCCATTTTGATCTGGTGGTAGCCTGAGAAGGCCAGAAAACAGAGGAGATCACAGCCGGCTGTGGAGTCCACGATCTGATCAATCCTTGGCATGGGGTATGGGTCCTTGGGGCAGGCTTTATTTACATCAGTGTAATCGATGCAGAGCCGGCCTCCCCCATTGGGTTTTGGGACAACCACGCCATTAGAGACCCAGGTGGGGTGGGCAACTTCTCGAATAATGTCTGCTGCTTTTAGCTTTTCTACTTCTTTGATGATGAAGGCTTGCTTCTCAGGGGCTTGTTTCCGTGCTTTCTGCTTGACGGGGCGTGCGTTTGGACACACAGCTAAGTGGTGCTCGATCACCTCCCTTGGTACGCCGGACATTTCTGACGGAGTCCATGCGAACATGTCAGAATTTGCCCGAAGGAAGGCGACGAGCGCGCTTTCCTATTTGGGAGGCAAGCCAGCGCCTATGGTGACGCTAGCCCCCGAGCCCTCAGCCCCCGAGTCGCTGGTGCTCAGCGACACCTTCTTTGTAGCGGCCTGCTCCTGAGAGAACAGCTGCTTCTTCTTCTTGGGCCTCGCGAGGGGCTCCAGGTCTTCGTCAGCAGGGAACGCCATGGCAGCGGCTTTGTAGGCGAGCTCGACAGCGCGTGTAGCGTCCTGTACGTGACCATGGATGGTGATGGTGCCGCCGCTGCCAGGGATCTTGACCATGTTGTAGGCGTGATGCGTGACGGCCATGAACTTCGCGAGGGCGGGGTAGCCGAGGATGGCGTTGTAGGGCAGGCCAATGTGCGCGACGTCGAAGTCGATGAGCTCGGTGCGATAGTTTTGCTGCGTGCCAAAGGTGACTGCAAGCCTCACTTGCCCCAGAGGCGAGATTGAGCCGCTGGTGACCCCTGTGAAGGGCCTGGAGGGCATAAGCCACTCGTAGGGCACTTGAAGCGTCTCAAAGGTCTCGACAGAGATGACGTTCAGGCCTGCACCCCCATCAATGAGCGTTTTGCCGACGGCGATATTGTTGATGGTGGGGGTGCACACCAGCGGGAGGGTGCCTACAGTCTTGGTCGACTTGGGGTGGTCCTTGGCGTCGAAGGCGATGGTGTACTGAGACCACTTGAGGGGACGCGATGTCTCCACCCCAGGCAGCGCTGCGTTGAGCTCGCGGGCGAACTGCTTGAACTGATTGTTGGACTTGGGCGCCTGAGCCCCGCCGAGGATGCACGCCATGGCGCCTCTAGGGGCCTGGTAGCCCCCAGGCTCCTCGTCAGGGAGGTTGTTGTTCTTCTCAGCGGCGTTGGCCTGAGTCCCTTGAGGCTTCTGGTAGCCACCTTTGCGTCCGCCCTTGCGGTAGTTACGGCCTCTGCCGCGACCACCGCTGCCTTCTTCCTGCTCGCGCTTCTTGCTCAGCTGCTTGAGGTCGTAGCAGTTCTCTGTCGCGTGGCCGCGCCTGTTGTGGTAGATGCAGAAGGGACGGTTGTCCATCTTCTTCTCGCCATCCTCTGCAGAGTCCTCGAGCGTGCTTAGCGCCGGGCTCAGCAGCCAGCACAGCAGTAGGCTTGCGCTTGGTCTCGTCACGCTTCTTGTGGGCCTTGGATCCCTCTGGAGGGTCGTCTGCAGAGGCCACCTTGGTGAAGAGGAGACCCTCTTCAGCCTTGGCACACTTGTCTGCGATGTCGAAGAGCTTCACGACAGAGGAGAGGGTCATGGATGCCGAGCTTCTCAAGCATCCTGCGGTTGGTGACGCCCTCTCTGAAGGCAGCAATGACGTGCGAGTCAGGGATGTTGGGGATTTTGTTGCGGACTTGGCTGAAGCGCTGGATGTACTTGCGGAGAGTCTCGCCAGACTTCTGGCGTACGGCGCGCAGGTCGTTGTAGGTGAGGGCGCGCTCGTACGTGCCCTTGAAGTTCGCGACGAACTGCTTGCAGAGGTCCTCCCAGGAGTCGATGGAGTCCTCAGGGAGGTTCAGGAGCCACGACAGGGCAGAGTCCCTGAGGGCGTGCGAGAACCAGTTCGCCATGACCTTGTCGTCTCCTCCCGCAGCTTGGATGGAGGTGGTGTAGAGCTGCAGGAACTCGATGGGGTTGTTCGTGCCATCGTAGCCCTTGGGGAGGTCTGGCCTGAACTTCTGCGGCCAGACGACGCGGCGCAGGTTGCGGGTGAAGGCCGTGCAGCCTGTGGCGTACGTGGCCACACCGCCCTGGAGAGCTCTGCGGTTTTGGCGCCCGGCCTGGCCAATTTCCTCGACGATGCGCTTCTGGAGGTCCCGCTGGCGCTCCATCTCCACCCGCGCGTCCGGCGGCGTCCGCTGCACGATTTGACAATCATGCGGCGAGGACGCGTGAGAGGCGGCTTTGTTTGCCGCAGCCGGAGGTGGTCCTGGCGGAGGCGGAGGCGGAGGTGCTCCATGCGCGGCGGTGCCTGCGCGCCCGGAGTTGTGGTGCACCAGGGAGCGCGAAGGTGCTGGAACCGCGCGCGGCGCAGCCGCGATGTCGACGAGGTGCTGGAGACGGCCAAGCCAGTTGTCGTGCGCCTCGGCGGTGGGCGGTAGCGGAAAGAGCTCTGCTGCCATGAGCAGCGCAGTGTTTGGGCTGGGCGCCGGGCGTCCAAGAGTGGACGCGCTTTGGCGCCGAGGGATGCGAGGACTCAGCGTCCTCGCTGTGCTCGTGACGTGGTCGACGTCTTCGTCGTAGCGGTCGTCCTCCTCGGGGTGCTCCACGCGGCTCCGTAGTGCGCCCCGAAGCGCGGTTGGTGCGGGACGGCCGCGTGGCCTGGTGGTGTGGACGACGGGCTCGGTCTCAGCTCTGCCGCGCGCGGTTGGCGCGAGCAGCGCGAGTGTCCGCCATGGCGTTGAGGTCGATGGAGGTTGAATGCGCGCCTCAGCCCCCTACCTGGCGCGCCAATTGTCGGAGAATGACTCCCACGAAACAGGGGCAGTCACACTCGCGAAGAGAGTTCGTGTAAGGGGCTGAACACGACGTCAATCAACCCTCATCCGGCGCGGCGACGCTGCTCGTGTGCCTGAGGAGGGACATCACGGCAGAGAGAGACACGCGTACCCAGGTTCACGGCCCTCTTGTGGAGGTAAAAACCGCTACGTCCTGCTAGTGTATATTGCTGCTTGTAGAGGTTACAGTACAGCGTGCTGCCGAAGGGCACAGCTATGGCAATGGCGCGTACAAGGGAAGAGTTGCTTCTTCTCCTTGCGCGCAGTAGCTAGACTAGGAGTAAAATGCGATCCC
>CAMZMU010000010.1:23554455-23708015 GCA_947311845.1 Poa pratensis
GGTTTAGTGAATCGCAAAGAGTGGTAACTGCTTCCCACACCTTTTGATGTATTGGTAAAACTGTGACCTTATGTGGCGCGTCATAAGGTGAAGTGATAAATTTGCTTCTATTTATGAGCCTTTGTGGTCTTTCATTCTCTTTCCCTTGGAAACAACTATTATTGCCCAGAGACAGTGTGGTGTTGTATATTTCATCCATATTTTTACTCATTTGGTTGCATGTCACTTTGAAGACTTTTTCCTTGAGTACTTGTATTCAGGAGACTCCTGTGTGGCAGCAAAAACAGTGAAATATAAAGTTAACAAAAGCAAATCAATAGAGGAATGCTTCAGACAAAAACATATGATATTGTTCATCTAACAAAATGGGTTACTACTTTTGCCGGAACTAACCTCTTATGTGATTTCAATGAAATTTCTGGTACTATTTTTCATCCCTGAGCTGCTAGAATTATCATCATTGCTATGAAAAAGCTTGCGGCCAACCAGCAATACTTTTGAAAGGTCCTATAAAATTTGTTACAAGCAAAAAACTTATAAAACTATGGGTACAACACATATGAAACTATGAGGTCAAAAAACATTGAGAAAAACACAAGTATAATACACACAGTTTTAGGACCACTGGTTGAGGAAGAAGGAGTAGGCTTGATGTGCTCTTGACTTGTATACGCAGCTTAGGAGTAACCTATATATGAAAAGAGAAAACAAGACACAGAAATCACACATAATAACCATAAAAAATAGAAAACTCATTATAATTTGACTTCGAAAACTTACTAGATCCACAACTTGATTTGTTAAGCCATATTGCCATTTGCGTGAATTAGTCAGGCCTGTTGCACTAGGCTCTTTTTGTGCACATTGAATACTTGTTTCGTGCTCACTAACAGGACTGATAACCTGTTGTATGTGCAAAAAAAACAGATTGAATAAAATAAAAGAATATTGAACTGTATTGGGAAAAGACAACTAGATAACATTTCACTTCAGAAAGGCAGAACAAATCATACCTATGACAGAAAACAAAGCAACAAAAACACTAGAGTAAAAACCAGTGACTAAAACAATACTTGTACCTTGTGTTTCAGAGTTGAAGGTTTTGATTCAATTGGTGATTGAGAAACTTCCTCCTCTTCAATCTCACGTAACTCCCAATAGACCACCGCATCCTTACACAACATATTTCACAACAAAATAGTAAAATTAGTACTAAAAAATCACTGCCACCCTCTATGAAAACACTAAGCAAGATACACAACAAAAGAAGTAACAGAAAAAGAAGTACCTCTATCTTTTTGTTGTAACTTAAATCATCCATTCCCAGGGGGCGATACAATTCTGGCTCTTCAATAGATTTCCCATGGTCGTCTTCATCTTCTGAAAATCTAAATGCAGGCATGTTGGGATCATTCCAGTAATACTTAAACCGTGCATACTGTAAAAGTTCACTTCTCTTCAATGGTTTTCTTTGATGAACTACAAAAAACAAATAAAACAACGAGTATCAGACCAAGCAAAAATAAGAAACTAGATGAAGAAAAATTACATTTATGAGCAACCCAAAAAATTACCGTTGTTACTTGAACTTGGTAAATTGACATCAACATCCATTTTGCTAACATTAATTGAAGGTTCTGGTACATCATTTTGCACCTCAAAAGTTGGAGTCTTAGTCGTCTGTTAAAAAAATATAAAGCAATACGGTAAAAAAGAATAGAACATCAACAAAAACACTACAAAAAGCAATAAAAAGGAACAAGGCAAATAAAAAATACCTGCTGGTTGTATGAATTCACAAAAGAGAAATTTTCATCCTCTGGCTCCATAATATTTCTATTCAGATCCATAGAAACTTCTTTCTCTTCATCTGAAAAAATTTAGACAAACGGTTGATATGAACTTATGCAAACTGCTCAATTTTTTATAATTTCCAAAATTTGCATTGTGAAAAACACTACAAGTACAACTTGTACTTAATTTTTACTAAAAAAGAACTTGTTCAAACTAGTGCATTTTGAACAAAAAAGAGGCAGCAGTACAAAAAAATAACATAAAAGGGTGGTTTGTTCTGCTCTTGGGGGACAAGAAGTGGGATCATATGCTCTAAGCTCATTGACTGCTTTGGCATAGGAATAGATTCTCTTGCTTCTGCTATAACAGATTGTTGATCTGTAACCATGTATTTTTTTGCTTTTGGCACATATGGTCTGTCGCTTCTGGTACAGCATATTGTTCATCAGCAATGGTGAGAGTTGGTGCATTTGGTTGTTGCAGGATATCATCAGGTTCATTCTTTTTCTTTTCCGTGGGTTTAGAGGACAATCTGTGTATCAAACAAACAATAACAAAAAGAATAAGAGAAAAAAAGGTTATTCAAAATAACACATACTTTTGAGCCTAGAAATAACAGAAACAAACTATCAAATCTGGTTGAATGTAGAAAAAAAAAAAGCAATACCATCAGCATCATCCTCATTGTTTTCATGTGTGCTATTTCTTGCTACTGATGTGTTAGAAGTTTCCTGTGCAGTTTGAAATGAAACATCATCTTCCTGTGAGCTTGGAAGTTTCTCTGTCTCCTGGGACCCAGTTTCATTTAATACAATAGCTCGTACAATATGTAGAACAAGGTCCTGCACTTCAAGTTGTGTGGATTCGCTTTTGTTCTTCATCGTTGACATGAATGCAGTTGATATAATTTCTCTCAACTAAGAAAACAAGCAAGTAGTAAGGAATTAAGAAAAAATAATAACAAATCAGTAACAACATAACAAATAAACAGTATTGCTGTACCTTCAGTGATACTAGGTCACCAATTGCTGTTTCTATTGATGCTTTAACTAGTTCATCAGGAGTTTTGCTACAGCTGGGTTCAGTATTTAGTCTCAAGTAACATGTTTCACACAACTTTCTGATCTGTGAAGCAAAAAACATTTAGAGAATTCCATGGAAAACATGAACTACCTTTTATCTGGCTAAAAAGACCAGTAGAAACAAACCAACAAGACACAAAACCAAAACAATCAATAAAATAACACTATCCTATGACAAAACATGTTGTTGACGAAAAACCAGCAAGTGGAGCTAACACTACCTCAAAACATAAATGAGACTCCACTGACCAAAACAAAAAAGCACAGAAAACAATGAAAAATTCTCCAAATACTTATCGGATATGCGCCATATTTTCCATTTGTCCCTATGAACATCTCACTGAACAATTTAATAAGATTTCCTTTCCATATCTTAATTCTTGGCAATGTTGGAGGTAATTGAATTGGTCCAAAATCAACAAAATCCAGCAAGCGAACCTGACAACGGAAGCATTAGTTAATCATATGATGAGGATGACAAAAATCCAAAAATGCACAAACTTAAAAAACTACAACAAAAAAACACACTTATAAAAATAAAAAAAGGTCACAGGTAGTTACCGATAGATGGTAAATACATCCACCAAGAGTGTGAGATATTCTCTTATCTTTCAGTGACTCTTTCAAGTATTTCTTGATATACTCAATCAACCACTTATGGATAAATTTGGACCAATTCCTGTCCTTGATGTTCTCCACTACAATAAGAGCACCCATGTATTTAGTGCTCAGCTTGGTATTTGAATTGGGACACAGAAAGCAAGGAAGAGCAACACCCATGAAACACCGACAAAACACATCATCTGGCAGAATATCCTTCGCCAAAATCTTTTTCCCAATATATTTGAATGAGGGAACTTCAGTGAGACCAAACTTTTCCAGGAACGCAGCTTTGCCTGCCACTTCATCGCTATCAACGATCATTTCACCAGTATGAGTGCCTAGAGTATCTGCCACTGCTTCAGCTGTTAACTCAATTGTCCTTGAACCGATCCTTATAACCTCTTCTTCTGCTTGAACATTATCAGCTACCCATTGAACAAAACCTCTTGGCACCACACAATCAACAAGCTCAAGCAAATCCCCAAACCCCATCCATTTGACAAGCTCCACATAGTGAGGGACTGATTTAACTCTCTCAAGTACCTTGACAAAGAAAGATATGGTGCATCTGCTATAAGCTGTGTTCTCATCGTCAGCATCACTACCATTCTGCGGAGGTTTCCTCAAACAATGCCTCTGAAAAAATTGAGAAACAATAATCAATAAACCTCAATAGTTGTTCCGTAGCATCTAACTCACATGTAAAAAGAACAAAAACATAGAAAATAAATCTACTCAAAACACAGCACACAACAATACTCCTCCCTGCACATTTACTAACCTTCCTCTTTACTTTATGAGCACTTTTTTGCCTCTCCTTTATCTCAACACTTCTCACAATCTACACAGAGTTATAAAAGAAATAGTTCAAGGTCTTATCCACATAATAAAACAACAAACAACTAAACTATTGCAGGCTGCAAAATAATGCTATTACACAAAGTACAGTGAGACTAACAATTCTCAGAAGCTCCTAGGCATTTTCATCGTCACAAATGTTACGATAGTGCCGTTTATCATCTTCTGTTGTGTTTGGACCAGAAGTCTCACCACCTATCTTGCCATTTGAAACCATCCTGAAAATAGGAAAAACATCTGACCATCAAGCTTCTATTTGCAGAAAAAGCAGAGAACAAAACATTCCACCAGCAACACATACCTCGCTTTCAAACTCTGACTAGTCATCTACTGGAACAAAAAATCTGAATCCTGCACGTTTTCTCTACCCCAAAGCACAACGAATATCTGTTTCTCTGTCGCTGAAGCCGAAATGCAGTCCTAAAATCCTCTCCCGTGCACACAACGAGAGAAATCTGAACAAATAACAAACAAATTACTTCGAGTCAGCATCAAACAAAGTTGAACTGAAACCTTTCCCATGCGAACTACTAGAACAGTTTTGGATTCCTGCCAACGAATTTGTCGCTAGCCGTGGCGCTCTCCAACCTCTGCCACAACTCAAAATCCCGTAGCAACCTAGCAAACAAATTCAATTCCTCTACCCACACATCTGCACCTGCGCGAACAAAATTCAAATTAAACCTTCCCCACGCGAACTAGTGGACCAATTTTGGATTCCTGCGAATGAATTTCTCCCTAGCCGTGAAGCTCACCAACCTCTGCCCTCACCTGAAAATCACGTATCAAACAATTTGAAATTCCTCTACCCCCGCAGCTGCTCCTGCTGGACACAACTCAAAGTCTACACGGCATAAAACACCACAAACCCTATTATCCCCCCACCGACGAACCCGACGAACCACGATCTCTCCGTCAGTCGAAGCAATATCTAAAAATTGGAACGGTACGCGCAGGTCGGGAGTCTACGAACCTGAGGAAGAGCGTAGACGGTGCCCCTCCCCCTAGGCGACCTCCCGTCGGCGGCTGATTTCCCCGCCGTGGAGCCCCTCCTCTTCGCCCGCGGGGAGAGAGCCCCCTGCCCTGTACCGCAACTGCGTGCGTGTCGTGTTCTGGTTCAAATGAAAAGGAGAAGAAGGCGCTGGAAGAGAGAGAGGAGGTAAGGACAGCCAGCCACTTGAGCCCCACCCACCCTACGGACCAACAAACGGTTATGTTTGTCTAAATAAACGGTCATCTTTTTTTAAATTAAACCAGAAAAATAAACACAGAAAACAAAATATACACTATTTTATTTGCTATTGGAAATAAATAAAATAAAATAAAACTCAGCTAAAAAGATGTTTAAAAAAAGTGAAAGTAACTTGGCTATGCAAATCTTATTTGCAAGTGTAAATAGCAAAAAAAATTGTCTATGAGCATCAAATTAATCTCAGTTCCAAATGCAGTTGGAACTAGCTACAAAAAAATAAAATCCAAGTTGCAACTCAAGTTGCAACTGGCTTATAGGCGCGACAGTTGCAAGTGAAGTTGTAAATCCCAGTTGCAACTCGAGTTGCAAATGGCTATCAAAAAATAAAAATAAAAACCCAATTGCAGGTCTAGTTGCAACTGGCTATCAGCAGTAGATGACTTAACAAAAAAACCAAAAAATAATAAAAACCAGTTGCAGGTGTAGTTGCAACTGGCTATCAGCGATAGACAACTAAAGAAAAAAAACCAAAAAATAATAACTCAGTTGCGAGTGCGATTGAAACTGTGCAGTCTTAGGAGAAAAACTCAGTTGCGAGCACAGTTGCGACTACCTCCCAAAAAACAAAATAAAATAATACATAAAATTAATAAAGATAAAAATAACAAAATAATAATAAAAAAACTCAGTTGCAAGTGCAGTTGCAACTGGAGTCTCTTAGAAAAAAAACTCAGTTGCGAATGCAGTTGAAACTGGCCTATGTTAGAAAAAAAACTTAGTTGCGAGTGCGGTTGAAACTGTGCAGTCTTAGGAGAAAAACTCAGTTGTGAGCACAGTTGCGACTAGCTCCCGAAAAACAAAATAAAAAATAATACATAAAATTAATAAAGATAAAAATAACAAAATAATAATAAAAAAACTCAGTTGTAAGTGCAGTTGCAACTGGAGTCTCTTAGGAAAAAAAACTCAGTTGTGAATGCAGTTGAAAACTGGCCTATGTTAGAAAAAAACTCAGTTGCGAGTGCGGTTGAAACTGTGCAGTCTTAGGAGAAAAACTCAGTTGCGTGCACAGTTGCGACTAGCTCCCAAAAAACAAAATAAAAAATACATAAAATTAATAAAGATAAAAATAACAAAAAATTAATTTAAAAACTCAGTTGCAAGTCCAGATGCAACTGGAGTCTCTCAGAATCTCGATGATGAGAGCCAATGTCAACGAGAATGAAGAATCTCAGTTGCAAAGTGAAGTTGTAAATCCCAGTTGCAACTCGAGTTGCAAATGGTATCATGGGGTGCAAATCTCAGTTGCAAGTTAAGTTGCAACTGGGAACATAATTAAAAAAAATCAAACAAAAATAAAAAAAACCTAGTTGCAACTCGAGTTGCAACCTGCGGGTAAAAAATAATAAAAAAAACCCAATTGCAGGTCTAGTTGCAACTGGCTATCAGAGGTATATGACTTAAGAAAAAAAACAAAAAATAATAAAAATAACAAAATATTAATTAAAAAACTCAGTTGCATGTGCAGTTGCAACTGCAGTCTCTCAGAATCTCAGTTGCAAGTCGAGTTGCAACTGCCTAATAGGCGCGACAAGAATCTCAGTTGCACGTGAAGTTGTAAATCCAAGTTGCAACTCAAGTTGCAAATGGTATCATGGGGGTACAAATCTCAGTTGCAAGTTAAGTTGCAATTGGGAATATTTTTTTTAAAAAAAAAATTAAACAATAATAAAAAAAACCTAGTTGCAGCTCGAGTAGCAACTTGCGGGTGCAAAGTAAATAAAAAAACCCAATTCCAGGTCTAGTTGCAACTGGCTATCAGCGGTAGATGACTTAAGAAAAAAACCAAAAAAATAAAAAAAAATATTAATTAGAAAAACTCAGTTGCAAGTGCAGTTGCAACTGGAGTCTCTTAGAATCTCAGTTGCAAGTCGAGTTGCAAGTGAAGTTGTAAATCCCAGTTGCAACTCGAGTTGCAAATGGCTATCGTGGTGTACAAATCTCAGTTGCAAGTTAAGTTGCAACTGGGAACATTTTTTTTAAAAAAAAATCAAACAATAATATAAAAAAGACCTAGTTCCAGCTCGAGTTGCAACTTGCGGGTACAAAATAATAAAAAAAAACCCAATTGCAGGTCTAGTTGCAACTGGCTATCAGCGGTAGATGACTTAAGAAAAAACCAAAAAATAATAAAAATAACAAAATATTAATGAAAAAAACTCAGTTGCAAGTCCAGTTGCAACTGGAGTCTCTCAGAATCTCAGTTGCAAGTCGAGTTGCAACTGCCTAATAGGCGCGACAAAGAATCTCAGTTGCAAGTGAAGTTGTAAATCCCAGTTGCAACTCAAGTTGCAAATGGTATCATGGGGGTACAAATCTTAGTTGCAAGTTAAGTTGCAATTGGGAATATGTTTTTTTTTAAATCAAACAATAATAAAAAAAACCTAGTTGCAGCTCGAGTTGCAACTTGCGGGTGCAAAGTAAATAAAAATAATAATAATAAAACCCAATTGCATGTCTAGTTGCAACTGGCTATCAGCGGTAGATGACTTAAGAAAAAAAACCAAAAAATAATAAAAATAACAAAATGTTAATTAAAAAAACTCAGTTGCAAGTCCAATTGCAACTGGAGTCTCTCAGAATCTCAGTTGCAAGTCGAGTTGCAACTGCCTAATAGGCGCGACAAGAATCTCAGTTGCAAGTGAAGTTGTAAATCCCTGTTGCAACTCGAGTTGCAAATGGCTACCGTGGTGTACAAATCTCAGTTGCAGGTCTAGTTGCAACTGGCTATCAGCGGTATATGACTTAAGAAAAAAACAAAAAATAATAAAAATAACAAATATTAACTAAAAAAACTCAGTTGCATGTGCAGTTGCAACTGGAGTCTCTCAGAATCTCAGTTGCAAGTCGAGTTGCAACTGCCTAATAGGCGCGACAAGAATCTCAGTTGCAAGTGAAGTTGTAAATCCCAGTTGCAACTCAAGTTGCAAATGGTATCATGGGGGTACAAATCTCAGTTGCAAGTTAAGTTGCAATTGGGAATATTTTTAAAAAAAAAAATCAAACAATAATAAAAAAAACCTAGTTGCAGCTCGAGTAGCAACTTGCGGGTGCAAAGTAAATAAAAAAACCCAATTCCAGGTCTAGTTGCAACTGGCTATCAGCGGTAGATGACTTAAGAAAAAAACCAAAAAAATAAAAATAAAAAAATATTAATTAAAAAAACTCAGTTGCAAGTGCAGTTGTAACTGGAGTCTCTCAGAATCTCAGTTGCAAGTCGAGTTGCAAGTGAAGTTGTAAATCCCAGTTGCAACTCGAGTTGCAAATGGCTATCGTGGTGTACAAATCTCAGTTGCAAGTTAAGTTGCAACTGGGAACATTTTTTTTAAAAAAAATCAAACAATAATATAAAAAAGACCTAGTTCCAGCTCGAGTTGCAACTTGCGGGTACAAAATAATAATAAAAAAAAAACCCAATTGCAGGTCTAGTTGCAACTGGCTATCAGCGGTAGATGACTTAAGAAAAAACCAAAAAATAATAAAAATAACAAAATATTAATGAAAAAAACTCAGTTGCAAGTCCAGTTGCAACTGGAGTCTCTCAGAATCTCAGTTGCAAGTCGAGTTGCAACTGCCTAATAGGCGCGACAAAGAATCTCAGTTGCAAGTGAAGTTGTAAATCCCAGTTGCAACTCAAGTTGCAAATGGTATCATGGGGGTACAAATCTCAGTTGCAAGTTAAGTTGCAATTGGGAATATGTTTTTTAAAAAAAAATCAAACAATAATAAAAAAAACCTAGTTGCAGCTCGAGTTGCAACTTGCGGGTGCAAAGTAAATAAAAATAATAATAATAAAACCCAATTGCATGTCTAGTTGCAACTGGCTATCAGCGGTAGATGACTTAAGAAAAAAAACCAAAAAATAATAAAAATAACAAAATATTAATTAAAAAAACTCAGTTGCAAGTCCAATTGCAACTGGAGTCTCTCAGAATCTCAGTTGCAAGTCGAGTTGCAACTGCCTAATAGGCGCGACAAGAATCTCAGTTGCAAGTGAAGTTGTAAATCCCTGTTGCAACTCGAGTTGCAAATGGCTATCGTGGTGTACAAATCTCAGTTGCAGGTCTAGTTGCAACTGGCTATCAGCGGTATATGACTTAAGAAAAAAACAAAAAATAATAAAAATAACAAATATTAACTAAAAAAACTCAGTTGCATGTGCAGTTGCAACTGGAGTCTCTCAGAATCTCAGTTGCAAGTCGAGTTGCAACTGCCTAATAGGCGCGACAAGAATCTCAGTTGCAAGTGAAGTTGTAAATCCCAGTTGCAACTCAAGTTGCAAATGGTATCATGGGGGTACAAATCTCAGTTGCAAGTTAAGTTGCAATTGGGAATATTTTTTTTGAAAAAAATTAAGCAATAATAAAAAAAAACCTAGTTGCAGCTCGAGTAGCAACTTGCGGGTGCAAAGTAAATAAAAAATAATAAAAAAACCCAATTGCAGGTCTAGTTGCAACTGGCTATCAGCGGTAGATGACTTAAGAAAAAAAACCAGAAAAAAAATATTAATTAAAAAAACTCAGTTGCAAGTGAAGTTGCAACTGGAGTCTCTTAGAATCTCAGTTGCAAGTCGAGTTGCAAGTGAAGTTGTAAATCCAAGTTGCAACTCGAGTTGCAAATGGCTATCGTGGTGTACAAATCTCAGTTGCAAGTTAAGTTGCAACTGGGAACATTTTTTTTACAAAAAATCAAACAATAATAAAAAAAAACCTAGTTCCAGCTTGAGTTGCAACTTGCGGGTACAAAATAATAAAAAATAAAATAAAAACCCAATTGCAGGTCTAGTTGCAATTGGCTATCATCGGTAGATGACTTAAGAAAAAAACCAAAAAATAATAAAAATAACAAAATATTAATTAAAAAACTCAGTTGCAAGTCCAGTTGCAACTGGAGTCTCTCAGAATCTCAGTTGCAAGTCGAGTTGCAACTGCCTAATAGGCGCTACAAAAATCTCAGTTGCAAGTGAAGTTGTAAATCCCAGTTGCAACCCGAGTTGCAAATGGCTATCGTGGTGTACAAATCTCAGTTGCAAGTTAAGTTGCAACTGGGAACAATTTTTTTAAAAAAAAAATCAAACAATAATAAAAAAAACCTAGTTTAGCTCGAGTTGCAACTTGCGGGTACAAAATAATAAAAAATAATAATAATAACCCAATTGCAGGTCTAGTTGCAACTTGTTATCAATGGTAGATGACTTAAGAAAAAAACAAAAAAATAATAAAAATAACAAAATATTAATTGAAAAAACTCAGTTGCAAGTCCAGTTGCAACTGGAGTCTCTCAGAATCTCAGTTGCAAGTCGAGTTGCAACTGCCTAATAGGCGCGACAAGAATCTCAGTTGCAAGTGAAGTTTGTAAATCCCAGTTGCAACTCGAGTTGCAAATGGTATCATGGGGTACAAATCTCAGTTGCACGTTAAGTTGCAACTGGGAACATTTTAAAAAAAAAATCAAACAATAATAAAAAAAACTAGTTGCAGCTCAAGTAGCAACTTGCGGGTACAAAATAAGAAAAAAATAAAAATAAAAACCCAATTGCAGGTCTAGTTGCAACTAGCTATCAGCGGTAGATGACTTAAGGAAAAAAATCAAAAAATAATAAAAATAACAAAATATTAATTAAAAAATCTTAGTTGTAAGTGCATTTGCAACTGGAGTCTCTCAGAATCTCAGTTGCAAGTCAAGTTGCAAGTGAAGTTGCAAGTGAAGTTGTAAATCCTAGTTGCAACTCAAGTTGCAAAATGGCTATCGTGACGTTCAAATATAAGTTGCAAGTTAAGTTGCAACTGGGAACATTTTTTCAAAAAAAACAAACAATAATAAAAAAAAACCTAGTTGCAGCTCGAGTTGCAACTTGCGGGTAAAAAATAATAAAAAAACCAATTGCAGGTCTAGTTGCAACTGGCTATCAGCGGTAGATGGCTTAAGAAAAAAAACTAAAAAATAATAAAAACCAGTTGTAGGTGTAGTTGCAACTGGCTATCAGCGATAGACAACTAAAGAAAAAAAACCAAAAAATAATAACTCAGTTGCGAGTGCGGTTGAAACTGTGCAGTCTTAGGAGAAAAACTCAGTTGTGAGCACAGTTGCGACTAGCTCCCAGAAAATAAAAAATAAAATAATACATAAAATTAATAAAGACAAAATAACAAAATAATAATAAAAAACTTAGTTGCAAGCGCAGTTGCAACTGGCCTCTCTCAAGAAAACACTCACTTGCAAACGCAGTTAAAACTGGTCTTTATCTCGAGAAAACACACACTTGCAAGCGCAGTTGGAACTGTTTTCCAAAAAGAAAATAAAATAATAATAATAAAATAATAATAATAAAATAACAAAAAATAATAATATTTGAGTTGCAAGCGCAGTTGCACCTAGTTCCTGTCTCGAGAAAACCACTAGAACACTGAGTGCAAATCACTAGAACACGGGAAAATAAAAAATGGTACCATTCGGCAACAACAACCAAAATCACATGCAACCACCTATCTATCTCTATCATTCGGGATCTAGCACAAACAAGCACCATTATTCAAAAATTAAAAACTGCGTGAGATCTGAAGCGAACCTCCCGGAGCAAACGAGAAAGAGGACCAGCCTACGCCCGGCGGCGGCGGCGTCGGTGGCGGGCCAAAACGTAGAGAAACCGCCGACGGGAAGAACGCCTTCGCCTCCTCCTCGCTTTCGCCACTCCCGCCCGAACCGCTCTGCAACTGCAACACTACTCGCTCGTGCAAAAAAAGAATTCTTCAGTCGGGCAAATAAGGGAGACGGGGAGGCAGAGAAACAACGGCCGAAGCCCAACAAGCAACAAAACCCAGCCCAAAAACCCAGCCTAGTCCATCACCAACTGAGAGAACCTCCAGGAAAAAAAACAATTGTTTTACAAGTTGCAAATGAAGTTGCAATTGAGTACAATTGTTTTTAGAAAAATTCAAACAATAATAAAAACCTCAGTTACAGGTCAAAGTTATTCTATTAATAATAAAATTGATGTAGTACTCTATCTTGAGGGCGATGCATTTCTCTCTCTCCAACTCGATGATGAACTGCCATGTCGATTATGTTCAAGTCACCGAAGTACCAAAAAATCCCTATTCCAGAATTGAAATTATTCATGTTGCAAAAAAGATAAGTTCGCCATACATCAAAGCACATGGGACATAGGATGAACATACACCAGAACATCCAAAACAAAAAGAAACCAACAGTCACAACTTCCAATGAAGTACAGAAAAAATACCACTGGCTGCATATGCATGCTGCATAAAAACACAAACTATGAAAAATATATTTACAAACACACTTGAACAAATCACCTGGCACACCAAAAAGAGATATAAAAAGTCCGAACACAAAATATAAAAACCATTCCAACAACATAGATATCAATACTACCAAAAGTACTACACTACTAATTCCTCCTGCTGCTGATAATCTCCACTTGTTTCAGACCTCAAAACTAATCATCTACACAGTTGATTTTCTTCACATCGAGGCTTATCCATCCCACACTGAAACCCACTTTGACAAGCATAGTCGAACCAGCACGCAGACGTGCAATACCACGAAACTCATCCCAGTTGTCGTCAATCACTATGTGCTCGTGATGCTTGTGCTTGAAAGTTCCTTCCACCACCCTTTCTCCAAACCCAAGCATTGCTCTTCGAGTCTTTGGGATTTTGAACCGAGAACCATAAGCTTCATATGGGATTTCCTGATTGGATTAAAAAACAATTAACATGAGAATACTACATCAGACCCAAAAATTCCACTATAATCACAAGAATATAAAACTACTAACACAACCAAATAAAAATCAGATATCCATTGACAGCATTCATGTAGACTCGCATTTTAAAGAGACTGATAAAATACCAGCTTGTACAGATCATCCCCATCAAGCTTGTGCACATAGAATAGATATGCATTGTCATCAACCTCATTCCCACCCTTATTGACAAACTTCAGAAGCTCAAAATTTATTGCATTCATTTGAGTCATAGTGACTTCCATGGCATCTGAGAAATAAGTCCTCATCAGTGCATCTTTAACAACCTGAGGTGTATCCCAGACACCTAATTCAATAAAAAAAAGCAATCAACAAGAAAAAAACAATCTATTACTTTTAAACCATCATAAAAATTTAACTACTTAAAAAAATGATGCTAATAAACTACCTGGAAATTGAACAATTTGCTTCTTTTCACCATCATATGCAATGACATCAAGGTTGAAAACCTTCATATCTTTGTCATAATCAAATAGAAGAGTATCGTCACTCACTAGTTGGTATGCATGACATAAAGACCTCCATTCAGGCCCACACATCAGGGTCCTTTTGTCAGTCCTATCAATCCAAATATGATGCATGGATGTGATATTGAACTGTAGGGCATCAGCTAACCAAAATAGAAAAAAGGCCGTCTCCCCATGAATCAAAGCCCAACAACAACTCGAAAGCCCAACAAAAACGACCTGAAACACAAGCAACAAAAAAAACACGAAACGGGCTGAAAAAGCGAACCGTTTAATCAACTTGGCCCATTAAAAAGCTCACCCCGTAGTCCATCACGACACAATAGCCCAACCCGTACAGTAGCCCACCACACAACAGGCCAACAGCCAACAAACACGAATTGCAAAGCACAACGGATATCTGACGGTCACACATGCGATTGAGCTCTAATCAAGTTCTCATGCGCATGAGAACTAGCAAATCCGTTGTTTTATTGGCTTTGCTAATACTGAGATGACTGTTTTTCCCTAGAACATAGTCGATGTTAAGACTAGCCATAGTGGGGGTATCATAGGTAGTATCATGCATGCCTGTTGGCAAAAAGCTGACGTGTTACTAGTATTTAATGATGAAAGAGAGGATGGTGGTATCATAGGTAGATACCGTAACATAGCGGATTCCAACACAAGATGAGTCTATAGTCTAATAAATGCACTAGTATATGATACCACACATATGTTACTACCCATTATGGAACTAGTAACATAGACTAGTATCATATGCATGATACTACTCCCTCCGTCTCAGTTTAAGTCCTTCCTGTATCCCTAGGTCGTGAATTTGACCAATATAATATATATTTTATAAAGCAAAAAATATACCATTAGAAAATATAACATTTGAATTTTCTAATGATATTTTTTTCATAATATATTTCTTGTATTATCTTGTTCAAATTCACTACCTAGGGATATGCGTAGGCCTTATAAACTGAGACGTAGGGAGTAGTGTATGATACTCCCCACTATGGCTAGTCTAAGTAAAAACAGCGTTTAGCATCTCCCATCGAATAAATAACCATTTCAAATCGATTAAAGTTAGCCACTCGACTACCGTGACAAACTGAATCTTGCATATTCATCTAGACAACTTAATGTTTCATATTTTACATATCTTTCACCTACATAAAAGAGATCTTAGAGAGACATGCGCTACAACATGCCACTTGCAAGGGAGGGGCCCGTCAGGGCTCACGTCGACGATTGGCTAAACTAGGAATCGAATGGCTAAAAAACCACACTTGAAAAGCAACATTTAAGTTATGTACACTTCTCACAAAATTATGGGTGTCAATGTTACACGTTCATATAAAACCTCGCTGATGACAAATGATAATGGTCGGTGTCACTTTTGTACGTTCGTCTCTCATATACAGACTGGCTGGTGGCAAATGATGTCTTCATTAAGCATGGACTACCATCAGTAGGAATCCCCTATTTCCTCGTTGCTACACCCGGAGGAGATGAAATGGCCACTACTGCCAAGTTTAATATCTCGTTTCTCCTCTTCTCTCCATGAAGAATGACTGGACTGCACGACCAACCTATGGATGATTCCTTCCTCTCCACAACTCAAGATCCGGAAAGAAGGCAACGCCTCATTTACAAGACATTCGTCTTGACCTGACTAAGTGGATTAGGCTCGCATATGAGGAGTTCTAGGAAAATCTTGAGACCACCAGTTTCCATCTGGTACTTCATTGACCACTCTTGCAGCTAATGATAAATGACCTTGTGACGGCCTTTTCCCAGATACATCCTATTCTTATTCGGTTTTGCTAATTCTCAGCTAGCTGAGAATCAGCTAGCTGAGAATTAGCTTAGCGCTCAGTCGACACGCTAACCATCCGATTTTGGGCACTAAGATTCGTGTAACGATCTGTGATTTCTCTCGCTAAGTTCAACCTGTACGTGTGCAGAGAGGTACTTGCCATTTGGATTTGGTTGGGCCTTTATTTGTTTCACTGCCGGCCCATGACTTGTTTCCATGATGCGCCTTCTTCTATTTTATTTTTTGTCCACACAGCTGAGCTCTTTTGCACGCGTTTTTTTCTTTTTGTTGTTGCTGTTGAAGGGTTTGTTGTTGTATTTGGTTTTGTTGAATGTCAGGAACAAAAATATATTGACGTTTTTATATTTCCTTGTACTTATTTTGTATTTCTTATCATTTAATTCCCCATGTCCCTTAGTAAATCACGTGTGTATTATTTTGTGTCAAATTATAATATGTGCTTGTTAAACAATGCACCGATTTGTTTATTTATAGACTTTAGTGCACCATTTTTAAAATATTGTTTATTCATGATTATTTAACTCTATTTTTATTAATTAGTTTATTGTAATTGCTAATTCCTAGTCGTATGAGAATTAGTCAAATCACAACCAACTTTGTGGTCGTCGGCAGTTGCAAGTCCGGCTACAGTTGCAAGTCCGGTTGCAACTGAATTTTTTTGCAGTTGCAAGTCGAGTTGCAACTAAAAAAATTTCCAGTTGCAAGTCTGGTTGCAACTGAGAATTTTGTAGTTGCAAGTCGAGTTGCAACTGAGTTTTTCCCAGTTGCAAGTCCGACTGAAACTGAGAATTTTGTAGTTGCACGTCGAGTTGAAACTGAGTTTTTTCCCACTTGCAAGTCCGGTTGCAACTGAGAATTTTGTAGTTGCAAGTCGAGGTGCAACTGATTTTTTTTCCAGTTTCAAGTCCGGTTGCAACTAATATTTTTTTTTTAAGTTGCAAGTCTAGTTGAAACTGTGTTTTTCCCCAGTTGCAAGTCGAGTTGAAACTGAGATTTTTGTAGTTGCGATTCGAGTTGCAACTGAGTTTTTTTCCACTTGCAAGTCCGGTTGCAACTAAAGAAATGACAGTTACAAGCCACGCCACAACTGAAAAAATTCAGTTTCAGCTGGATTATTTTTGTGTGTATCATGTTTTTTTGTTGAGTGACTTTTTGCGCGTTACAGAAAAAAAGATAGCTCTACGTTAGTTTTTTTCCCTTCTGAATATAAGCTGTACGTGAGCTGTACCTTTTTTTTACGGAAGTATGTGAGATGTACCTAGTACTTATAAATCAACCTATAATCAACGTATAGCAAAAGGCCCAGCAGAGGGCCGAAGCCCAAACTTAGAGCGATCGGGACATTCGCTTAGAAAAACCAAAGCAATAGCTGGTTACGATCGATCGGCTTTATTCTTCCAAATAAACGTGTATGACGTCACCTGACTGAGAATTAAGTTTTTTGTCTATCTTGTTATGGTAATAAGAATGGGTCCGACTAGTGCTCAACTGACTGAGAATTAAGTTAATTCTCAGTCAGCTGAGCACTAGTCGGACACATTCTTATTACCATAACAAGATAGACAAAAAACAAAACTCAATTGACATTCTATATCTTCTTTGTTCATTTTCTGCGTGTCCCTAGCTATAGCTGTTAACACTTGCTCTTACTTATGGAGTTGTAGGTGTCATAACCTGTAGTGAACACACAAACATCAGCGGGTTTAAAAGTGTCGAAGAAATACATTGATTGCGTAGCAGTTGCCGACATATTTGTAGGGTTGGTGGTTCTTCATTTATGTTTGTTAATTTCACAATATAGTCTTACCAATCACAAGTTCATACGTCACTTGCCATACACATTCATGCTCAACAGCCACAAGTATAGACTTGTGCATGACGGCGATGAAGTGAGTCTGCTAACATAATATATCACAATATACTTTTCGAAGGAACCATATTAATTCACATCATTAGATCATTTCATTCGTAGGATCTATAAATAATAGATATGATTTAACCAGAGATCGTAAGTTGTATATTCGTAGGATCTCACAGAGTCCATGTCAAATACAACACTTGGTAGTTAATTGCTTTTAGGAGGTTCATGTAAGAATAACAACTACAGGTAGCTAGACTCCTTGACCATTACTTCGTCAAAAGCAACTTGATCGGAAAGTTGATCGATACTTTTTTGTGAATCAATTTGATCCTAAGGTTGATCAATATGGTTAGGCCATGTTTTTGCTAAGAAACATAATGAAATTTTCTTTCTTATTCTTAACTTGAGCCCGCTACGAAGAAAAATTCCCATTTCTTAAAATAACTCATGTGTGTAAGGGAAACCGAGAAAGACGACATGTGGTAGCAAGAGTGTATCATGAACATGATGTGCATGGAAATTGAGACTTGGTGACACAACATTTGAATGTGAGGAGTAGAATGACTTAATTTCTTAGTGGGACAGTAATGAAGAGATCTGGTATTGTAAGTTATGGGCTTCAATGTTATACCTTCATATATAACCTGGTGGTGAACTTGTATGCCACATGACCCTTGCATAAATGTACTGGATTAGCTAAACGGCTAGAGCGGATCTCTTACTTGCGCTAGGTATATGGGTGGTTGGTGACTTGAGAGGGATGAGATGGACCATCCAGATTTTGGGGATGGGATGGTCCATAGTGGGTGATTCCATATTTTGTTTGGATGCAAGATCGGAGTGGGATGGATAAAGTTTATGTAGGTTATAATACTTAATAGCACGCTGTTAGGAAAAGGTGGACTAACGGTCCGGCCGATTTTTAGGCGGTCAATCCATCCAAAATCTTTTTTTACTTAATAATCCATCCAAAATCTTTGTGGAATATTCTCGACTCGTAGACGAACCGTCTAGACTCTTTCGCTAACCATCCCATCCACAGACACATACAGTTATGGACTTATGGTTCACAACCAAACAAACGGTAACGACCTCTTTGAATCGCGGGTTGAAAAATACAGGAATTAGGAAAACATAGAAATCCCACCAGTTTATTAGTGTAAAACGGAGTATTGTAACACACAGGAAAAATACAGGAATAGTCGATGAAATGTAGGAAAATCACAGGAAAATGTCTCGATCATGCGCACTTGAGTCTAGAAAAAAGATTGGGGTGGATGTTTAAATTACTATGGAATTGAGGCATAGGAATCCAATCCATAAGAATTTAGGTAGTAGCATTCCTTTGATCCAAAGGTAATTCATAGGAAAAATCCTAAGGCCTCGTTTGGAACCACAGGAAGTAAAAACGTTTGGAATAGAAAAACCGCAGGAATTGAGGTGTCATGTTTTCTAAATTGCTACAGGAACTAAAACCACAGAAAAAATTCAAAGTGTCGTTTGGATGTCACGTAGGAAAAATACAGAAATTGTAGACACGGGAATATAAAACATGAGGTCTCACCTCATGTTTGTTTTCCTCCAAAAAATCCCTATGGAATAGCTTATGCTATAGTAATTTTAAATGAATACCTTATTCTTATTCCTTTGTTCCAAACAGTACCAGAGGAATATTTCATGTGGTAATCCTATCCTCCAAAAAAAATACGATTTTCTTTGCTCCAAACGGGGCCTAAATCCTACAAAAATCCTATGAAATTCCTACAATCGAAAGAAGCTCTAACTAACTACTCCAGCGTCCAGATGGATCTTTAAAAAAAGACTACGTCAGTATTTAGGTTCATAAAAAATTCCCTTATAATATTTTGTTAATGTTTCCCTAACGACTGCATTTGCCAAATATCAAATAGTATTTCAAATTGTAGAAAAACTATAGTTCGTATATTGTGGTGTTTCACCTTTGAAACCTGTAGTTTTAAGACATTGTGCATTTTAAGATACCCGATATCCAAACAAAGAAATCATATACAAGCATGGCACTATTTATTCTTTCCACCAACAACTGTTTTAGGACTCGCGGCTTTTTAGAAAACTCGCAGTGGAGATGAAGTGGCCAATATTGCCGAGCTAATGCATCGTGTTTTTATGTTGAAATATAGTTGTCTAGTCTCTTGCATGAAAATGTTCATTTGGCCAACTGCCTAGTACATGTAATTCTACATGGTATTAGAGTCACAAGTTATCGAGTTTAAGTCCTAGCCAAAGCATACGAGGAGTGGTTCCAGCGCATACGAGGACTACCTTCGGACCTTCATAGGTCATTCCGCCAGCTAATGGCAGAGGCGGACCATGTGATGAACTTTTCCCGTGTGCATCCTATTCTTAACACGACAAGACAGACAAAAAGACTCATTTTTCACTACACATCTTCTTTCTTCATTTTGGCGCTATGTCCTCTCTAGAACCTTTTGACACTTCTCAAGAGATAAAGCAACTTATTTGGCATTATACATCTTCTTTCTTTATTTTGTTGCTTATCGCTAGCTAGATCTGTCAACACTTGCTCTTACTTAGTTGTGGGTGTGATGAACTGCAGCGAACACTCAAACATCATGGGTATAAAAAGGGTCGTAGATACATTGATTGGGTAGTAGTTGCTGACATGTTTTTAGGGTTGGTGTGAGTTCATTTATGTGTGTTAGTCTTACCAATTAGTACTAGTTGGTGCGTCAATTGATGTATACATTCATGCACGACGGACATACTCTCTCTGTACCAAATTACCCTGTGTTTTGGGTTTGGTCAAAGTCAAACTTTTTAAACTTTGACTAAATGTATAGAGAAAAATTCTAACATCTATAATACGAAATGGATATAATAGGATTATATATGTTATGATGATTCCACTCATATTTATTTTCTATTATAGAAATTGATTTTTTTTCTTATATGCTTGGTCAAAGTTTACAAACTTTGACTTTGACTAAACCCACAACACAGGATAATTTGGGCAGAGGGAGTATCTATAGATTCATGCATGACGGTGACGAGGTGAGTCTGCTAACATGATGTATCGCCGGGAGCGACTAGGTGAAGCGCGCGCGTTCGTAACGCACGGATCCTGGAGAGCGCGAGCGCCCCGCGCGAGAGAACCTCTCAGACTGGCACGTGGCGTGCGGGAGCGGAAATCTGTCACATGGCTAGCTAGCTGAATAGATCAACACGCGCTGGCTAGCTAGCTTAGTACGTAGGGTTTTCATTTTTTTTCTTTTTTTACGTGAGATACTGTAACATAATTCTACGCCATATTTTTTTCGAACGTGTGGTAAAAAAGTAGTGCATTTTAAAAAAGAGAAGGTTGTGCACTGCTACATGCATAAAAGAGAAGGCAGTGCACCGGCAAATAGAAGGCAGTGCACTGCATGAGGCAGTGCACCATAAAAGAGAAGGCACTGCACTACACCATTCGAGGCAGTGCATCACGAAAGAGAAGACAGTGCACCCTGAAAGAAAAGGCAGTGCACTGCCCCATCCGAGACAGTGCACCGTAAAATAGAAGGCAGTGCAATGTCCCATCCGAGACAGTGCACCGTAAGAGAGAAGGCAGTGCACTGACTCATCCGAGGCAGTGCACTGCCCCATCCGAGACAGTGCACTGGCTCATCCGAGGCAGTGCACCGCAAAAAAACAAAGAAGGCAGTGCACCCAAAAAGAGAAGGCAGTGCACTGCCCCATCCGAGTCAGTGCGCCATAAAAAGAGAAGGCAGTGCACTGCACCATCCGAGACAGTGCACCGTAAAAGAGAAAACATTGCAGTGGACCCAGAAAACATAAAGGCAATGCAACCTCCACACTCCGGGCAGTGCACAAAAAAAGTCAGCGATGCCTTCCTACTCACCACGTGTCGTGTAGGGGAAGGAGAATCAAATCGTGGGCTGAACGTGGTTGCTCCACGTGGTTGCATCAGCAGCGATGCAAGGCGTGCTCTCAGAAAACACGTGCTTTTTTTAGTAATTCTGTGTATCGCCATGTACGAACGTCGTTTCCAAGGCACCATATTATTTCACATCATTAGAATTATTTCGGTTGTAGAATATATTATTAATGGATATGATTTAATCAGAGATTGGAAGTTGTATATTCGCAAGATCTCAGATTCTGTGTCAAATACAATACTTGACAGTTAATTTTTTTTAGGAGGTTCGTGTAAGAAAAACAACTTCAATACATGTAGCTAGAATCCTTGTCCATTACTTTGTCAAAGCAAATTGATCTGAAAGCTGATCCATGCGTATTTTGTTCAGTTTGAACGTGCATGCCAAGCTAGCCATATACTCCCTCCGTTCCAAATTAGTTGTCTTCCATTTGCCAAAAAGTGGATGTTAACATGTCTAGATACATCCACTTTTTGGCAAATGGAAGACAACTAATTTGGAACGGAGGAGTATATGTCAGAGAGTAACACACAAGGGCAAGGTAGGGAAAATCTGTGTTGTAGCTAGACTCTTTGTCCAATAATGCATCAAAAGCAACTTGATCTCAAAGTTGATTTGTCGAACCTAAAGCTAATTTTTAGGTATACAGCGATGAAAATACCCTTGTATTAAGTATAATACTTCTGTCTCAATATAGGACCGGACAACGTAGTTGCATCATATTAGTGTTCTTGTGCTGTCGTCCCACACACTCTCTGTCACGACGGAAATGGTGACATCACACAATATTCTCTTAGTTCTTAACATATAAATGTTTTTATCACTTCATCCATTAACTCGTTTGATATCTCCTTATTGTTGGATTAGTTGCCACAAGATTTTTAAAACTAGATTACATGTTAACATGTTTCGACAAAAAATCCGCACTAATTACCAATTTGTTGTCACATACTTATCATATTATGCACTATTTAGTTGACAAATAAACATAACTTGCTTGTTAGTTTATTTTACGTCATTCTACATGGATAGAGGTTGCATGATACTGCATTTTGTGAAGTTATATCATGTCTTAGTTGTCGGAAACAATTTAGGACACGCATTTAACCATGCAAATTTTTGCAATATCTAAAATGTAAAAAGTTATCAAGTAACTATACACAATTATCGTGCTAATTGTTTGTCTTTAATCTGATGATAACTAGCTCGACGTTTTTTATACTAAAATTTAGCAACGTGCTATCTATTTTGTAACCCCTTGTCGAGACAAACTCAGTGGTGTAAATGAATCGCTTGTAGGATTAAAGATTTAGGATGTAAATAATTTTGAATTTTCATATTTAGCAATTACTATGATGATCTCAGCATGAGTTGGAAATTTTTGCATGCATGCATGTGCTCTCCATGGAGAAAAATAGCATGCAAATAGGCGCAACACGGGAAGACTAGTATACATACGCCTTAGTTATAGTTTCCCTTCAAACCATATACCACATTCTAAAAAAATTGTGATTTTAAAAATTGTAACATTGAGATGAGCACACCAAATATTTATAGATTTTCATATTGTTTAAAATAAGCCAAAATCTAAACTAGAACTTGGAGTCGCCATCTTCAACCGCTACATCCGTAGTTGGACATCTCCTGAGTAAATCCTCCTTACTCCTTCACGGAGCCGGAGACAAAGCTTCAGCAACAAGAACGGAAAAGAACACATCTGATAGAGTCACCGTTGCCGCCTCCCTAATGCCAAACACTAACATTGTTGACCTAAAGGACCGAGACGCACACGTTGCCACCAACTCCAAGATGCTGCCATGAAGGATATCGCGTGTGTGGAAGTGGTGTTGATGCAAATTTATTCGCGCGAGCTCCACTCCCACCATTCCAACATCACACCATGATAGACTGACAATAACTCTAAATACCATGCCGGAACGGAGGAACGAGGTCCCTCCTCTTTCATGTCGCCGGAGCAACAAACGGAGGGACAACCGACCAACACCCTCAATGATGGTGTTGGGGGTGTTGTATCACCTCCCTTGTCTCCAGAGTCGTGAGAAAGAGTGGAAAGTTAAAATAAAGTTATTGATTTAACTCAATTTTGTTGGCTTTGATCAACAACCACTTCTAGTCCATGGCCACAGAGAATCAGAGATAAATGTCGTGCTAGATGCAGAAATCATATAAGGAATCCCTCAAACCTTCGCTTTGACCGCAAAATCCTTGCTAGTTGTGGTGTCTCTAAGCTCTTATCCCATGGAGACGCGTTCAAGTTGTTCTCCGGTAAGTCCGAATCCGATAACTCAAGGTGTGCATACATATTTATAAGGGCCTAAAGGCTACCGTATAGCCGACTTGCGGAGAGTTGGTTACTCCACGCTTTCGGCCCGATTCAAGCACATATTTGAGCGTGTGTGGAAGCATAGGATCCAAGAAATTGTTGTCAAATATGGTTCTTTTGAGAAACTTAACACACACCTGACCCTGCTCAAGACTATTTCAGAATCGGTCCCCCCATGGTCGGCGTCGACGATGACACAGTCAAACTTGTGCAGTTTGGCGCCATTCTCTTTTTCACCAACCCCATGTTCCGGAACCCATAATTTTTCCTATGGACTTAGGGGTTCTAGGGCACCAGGTCAGCTCCATACAGGATGCAACCGAATTGTACAAGTTCGGCTTCGTCCTCTTTGGGGGTTCTTTTGAGAAACTTAACACACACCTGACCCTGCTCAAGACTATTTCAAGAATCGGTCCCCCCATGGTCGGCGTCGAAGATGATACAGTCAAACTTGTGCAGTTTGGCGCCATTCTCTTTTTCATGAAACCCATTTTTCGAAACCCATAATTTTTCCTAAGGACTTAGGGGTTCTAGGGCACCAGGTCAGCTCCATACAGGATGAAACCGAATTGTACAAGTTCGGCTCCGTCCTCTTTGGGGCCGATCCTAGGGCAAATTTCGAAATAGTTTCTAGAAGGGGCTAGATGTGAGATACGTTTTGTTGAGGACCATGTTTGGCAAAAAAAGGTAAAGTACTAGGATCCACAACCGGCTCACTGGTTACGTTATTAGATTAATTAGGTTCCTAATTTGCATTGGCGTGATTGAACCACGTGGGATTTGGCATTAGTTCTAGTGGAAACACATATAAGCACATTTATGTATATCATGAAAGAGCACCGTGGAAAGCACCATTTCAGGACAACATTGTTTGGTTCATGATAGGCATGAAGGAGATATTGTGAAGTATTTTCCCCAGTATCATAATTCTACCACAATGAGATAGACACCATAAATATGTACTATCTACAACTTATTTCCTCATTTTTTATGCTTATCATTGTTGCCACTTTTGTTGTGTCATGAATTCTAGTGAACATGAGAGTTGTATAAAAAGGCACGGACAAAATACATTTCTTAGTTGTTGACATTCCTAAGAGGGTTGGTGGCTTAATTTCTATTTGTCTATTTCATTGTATATGTTTACCTATCAGATTGGGGCATGTAAATGCGGTGACATCAGCCTTCCCTTAGAGATGCCACATTGGATTTTTGCTTAGTTAGAGGAGACAGAACGAATAAAGAGAGGATTGTCTTCCCTTAGCTAAGGGATGATCTCTCAAAATTAAGAGAAGGCTATTTCCTCATTGTACCATATGCATTCCCTTATTAATCAAAGTTCACACTAAAATTTAATTGATTCTCATTAAATGCTAGAGATGACATAAGACATAACGCATTGTATGACTGGTATTTATTGCCTTCTCTAAATGACGTGGAGTGTTAAGAGAAGACCCGCCTTCTCTACCATTGCACATGTCGTTGGTGTCCCACTTATTTTTTTTTTGTTTCTTCTTGTCTTTTTTGTTTTTTTATTATTAAATGTTTATATGCTTCCCCTATATTTTCTATTTTCATGTTCTATTTTTGTCATAATTACATGAACATTTTTCGGTTTTTGTATATTACTCCTTTTTATTTTCATTATTTTATTCAGCTTTTTTGGAAAATAATTTCGAACTACATGAAAAATTATTTCCATGACAATGAACAACAAAGTTTTTAAAAGGCGCATGTGGACCGGACAAAACTAGGATTCTCAAGAACAGCCGATGTCAGAGATATTATCAGTACGCTCACTTACGGCTTCCATCTTGGCGCTGAGAGGTGGAGGGGCCTTGCATCTTTCATAGTTTTGTGTTCTTCCTCAGCTTCCAGTGGTGGTCATGATGATTCGTTACTCTATTTTTTTGGCATTGTCATGGAGCTATACAAATTTGTTTCGCCGCATACCTTACTCCGGCAACAATCCCACTCCAAGCTACGCCTGCTGAGCAAGATGCATTGCGATTTTCTCTTTTGTGGACGCACCTTCTCCTGCATATGACCCGGGACGGGAAGAGAAAGACTTTGATTGTGCCGGCGGGCTTTATAGTAAAGCCAAAGAAAGACGCCCCAAGACAACGTACAACTGTAGGGTCAGATATGGTGAGATTATGTTATCGCTGCTTTCGTGGTTTGATTCTTTGTGAATTTCAAATCTTTCTTTGACAACATAACAAAGATTGTTTAGTTCGATGACCTGTACTTTTAGGGGATCAACCATGTACCAAGTACGCTTATCTTTTTTTGGCTTCCCATCTTTTTGGATGGGCGACTCAAAATGAGTTTTCAGAAATCCTTTACCGATAATCAAAGTTCATGCGAGTGAGATTATGGTTGCTTCAGTCCAATTGCATTCTCTTTTGTGAAGTCTTGGAAGTATTTCGTCTTGCAGAGATTGATACCAGGTAGAAGATGTTTTCGTGAGATTTCATTGTAATTCTTAGGTGTAGGAGTTACTTTGTAAAATTTTGGATGATGAATTCAAAGAGTGTACATTTAACGATTGCCAGTATGAATAAAGTTATAGGTTTCTCAAAAAAAAAAAACATGATCACATGTTCATACCCTGGCACCCTGCGTCAAAATCTTACTTGACGCGCTTCGACGCCAAATAGGATCTCCCGAAAGTGCCAATTGCGGAAATAATCTCGGACACTAATTATGTTCAAAAAAAAAAAATGTCGGACACTAACAAAGTAGTAGAAAAATAAATAGCAGGCCCAAAAGCTACAGTACATGTTTTTTCCAGGGCATCTCCCATGGTTAATGGGCCATAACGGGCAAACCCGGCAGTGCCCTGAAAAAGGAAGCCGGACCTAAAGTGCATTCACCCGGAGAATTTTTTTTTCTTCATGAGTAAAAGAAGTTTCCTCCATGGAATAATTTTTCCATAACTTAGCACCGCACCGACCGTGTGGTTGTAAAATAAACTAAACTTTTTCTAAGAATGAAAGGCTTCGATCACGGTTAATCTTTTGGTAAATACTACCTATCGTGGTCCGATAGGGAAACAATCGTCGGACCTCACCCGGGCCGTCGATCCAATCTCAATCGGACGCTCCACTCCCACGGCGATTTTCGTTTTTTTTTTCACCTTAATTACGGACGTCAATGCTCCCAAAACGTCTCCCCTAATCCAGCGAAACCTCCCCTGCTCACAGCTCGCTCCAATCCCATCCCCCACCTCGCCTCCATCGATTTCTTCCGCCACCGCGCTGCTCCACTCCCCTCCCCCATGCTCGATTTATTCTGCCACGTCGCCGGTTCCCGCGACTTTGCGCCCCTGCTCGCATCGTATTTCCCACAGAAGCAGCACAGAGGGCGCTCCGCGCATGGAGACGCCGCCGGACTGACCGGCGGCCGGCGGAGGTAGGTGTCCAAGTAGGCTCAGCCGGGCCGTCATGGATAGAATCCAGTGGAAGCATCAACTCGTTGGCTGCTTCCACGTCTCATGCAATCCATCTGGATTCGTCCGACAATAACAGCATGGCAGTTTTCTCCAATGTTTTGCTGCTTCCACGTCTCATGTGATCCGTCATGGATATAATCCAGTGGAAGCAATGAACTAGGCCCCTATCTCTGACAGTTTTCTGCAACTTTTGGGTCATTAAATCCATGTATTCATGTCTGTTTGTATATGAATTTGTGAAATCAAAGTTACCAGCCGATGGCAGAAGAAAGGCCGTTTCAAATGGTTAATCGACTAGACAATTCGTGAGAAGGTAATTGCATACGATCTATTTCCCAATGCACTAATGATTTCTGCATTTTAGGAGATGCAATCCCTGTTTTCCAAGATCACCAACGTGCTATTCTTTTGTGTGCTTCCATATATAATATATTATGCTTTGTGAGAATGATACACATGCTTCAGCTCTTTTTTTTTTTAGAACTGGGCATGCTTCGGCTTAAACCATGCTTACTCATCGGAATACAGTGTTCAGGTAGCACTAATCTAAAAATACTGTATATGAAGTTTATATGCTTATGATATAGATGATATAGGTTGAGGTAGCACTAATGTAAAACGGGTATATGAATTTTTTGTGCTTCTAATACAAATGATTTATGCTGAGATATCACTAATCTCTTGATTTAAAATATCCATGCTTCATATGTCCCTCATGCTACTAGTTATGCTTCAGGTTTAGATGCTTCTGTGCGGTACTAGTTATGTTGAGATGGCATACACTTCGTGCTTCCGAAGCACGGATGTGTTTCTTCCTAAAAGTTTACATAAACAGAACCATGCTTCTACATTTGCATTTGTTTGTTTAAATTGTCAAGAACATTATATTTTATAGATTGCCCCATGCTTCCTATATTTCTCAAATATGTTGCTCATGATTAGAGCCAACACATTTCCAGATTAGCTTATCCCCAATGGCTGCTATAGGTCATTGACGATGAGCACATCGAGGTCGAGATTATGTTGATCAATGTTTCATGTTTGAAGCACCACCACGGGGACAAGCGACTTATTCACACTCTCTGAAGTCAGAAGCAGACAAGTGTGCTTCTCCTAGGCACTTCACGAGGCAGGGAGGGTTACCAAGGGTGGCTTGAGCTCGATGTTGCAGGTCATTGACGGGCCTGTGATGTTCCCCGTGGATGTGGTGTGTCCTCGCCATGAGAGGTGGACGACGGGCATTATGTAGGACAACACAAACCTATGATGGATTCTAATTGTATATAGAAGCAAATTCTGATATTACTCGAAGCAAAACGATTTTAATTTGAAGCAAATTATATCCTATATGTAGAAAGCAATGATGATCAAAATAAATATTTTTTCTGTCCGAAGCAAATACTATTATCATCTGGAAGCAAATTATATAGATCTTATTGAACTAATTTTGATACAAGAAAATGCTTATGACATTGGAAGATTGGAAGCAAACACTATTATCTTCGTTCGTGCTTCAACATGCGCTTCACAATGTCTTAACCAAATAATCGCTTCAAAGTTGCATGTGACATGCTTCAAACTCAAATACACTCTGTTCCTGTCACCTACATACGTGCTATTGTTCCTTCCGCTGAGAGACCAGTCTTGTCATATTGAGACACCTTCCAACGGAACGGGAAGCAAACTCTATTACTGTAGGAAACAAATTGTCTTGCCTAAAGAAGCAAAATGTATACATTAGATTAGCAACAGTAACCACTGTCCTTATATTCAGAAATAGTTTTCGAAAAAAACCGGAATAAATTGGGAGTAATTACTAGTAACAAACTCCACTTATTTACGGTTTGCAATTAGTTTGGACGTGATTTCAGGGAGGAGTAGTTTTCGGAAGCATACGTAAAGCTGGCAACACCAGTCAATTGGCGCGGGAGTTTGGACGTGATTTCAGGGACTAGTAGTTTTAGGTGGCATAATCACACGGTTCAGAGGAAAAGAATCCTACGGTCGTGGACTAGTCCGATGGGAAGCTAGGGATCGGCATCCGATTCCTAGTGCTTGCCCTTTTGCAGACAGGACGGCCACCATTTATTTCCCTACATAAACAAGTCCGTGGGACACGCTGCCGGACGAAAGAATCTCCACTTCATCGCCCAAGGACACGGCATTTATTCCTCTCAACGAACCACATTTGCAGCCGCGAAGCACCGATTCTTGTAGGATTATAAATCTTTCACTTGAATAATAATAAATCAAGCCAGCTCAATGGCGAGTCAGTTCCCAACGCCCAAATCCAAGGGAATTATTTGGACTCGTATGCTCATGAACACATTTTCTAAAACCAAATTCATCTGCTGCATTTCCCCTACCTCGCCAAATGATAAACCATCTGAACACGAAATGCAAAGATTAACCTCTGCAAATCAAGGGGTAAACTAAGTAAGTATCAGCACTGATAGTGATACCTTTATGGTTTGCACGCATTGGCTTCAAGAGGACCAACCAACCGCCCAAGGAGGAACGCAGTGAGCAACATGGCCTCCACTAACTGCTGTCTGTTGGTCAACCAACCTCCGCAGCCCTTAAAATACCAGCTTCTTCCATTGCAAGATCTACAACAGATTTGACGAACACCGCGAGTAGCGCTTCATTTTTCAGGTTGAAAGAACGCTGAATGACCCTGTGCTCTAGATCGACCTGAATGCTAGTGGTACAAGGGAAACCAGATTTCTGTTTTCTTGCTCCCAATACCAGATCACATACACTGATACACATTCACCTCGATTTAACCATAACAAAGTAGAACAAACAGATACAATCTTGAACAACACGCAGGGAAGAAAGATGAGCACGCAACGCAAGAGATACAATTTTCAAAGAATAACAAATATCTCAGCATATTAAGGTACAAATCTCCTTTTTTTGTTACTTTACAACAACAAAGATCCCAAGGGGCGAGGCCAAATGACCAATACAGCAGCGGCAGCAACCAAAGCAATTAACTAACAAGCACTACTCTCAGCAGCAGTGGTATGGTAGTAGTCGTACCGCCTGAAGAACCAACACAAGAAGAGAACCAGCAGCTTATTCCTTAACGCGGATCCGTGGCAGGCATCCGGCTTAGCCGCGGCAGCGCGTGATGCGGGAGCACCCGCGGCGGTAGGGGTTGGCCTGCCCGCCGGCGCGGCAGTTGTAGTAGCTGGCGCCGCGGCGGTTGCATGGGACGGTGCCCCTGCGCAGCGCGCCGTAGCTGATGTAGCCGGTGTTGCTCTGCAGGAAGCGGCGGTGCGCCTCGCCGTCGGCCGACCCGAGCTCGCCCTCCGCCGACCCGAGCTCGCCCTCCGCGTCGACGTCGTTGTCGCCGTCCGCGTCGGCGCCGGAGCCGAAGCCGCACTCGCCGACGGTGCCCGTGCACTGCTTCTTGCCGTGGGAGGCGAGGAGGCCGAGCTGCATGTGGTCCCCGGTGGCGATGGAGGAGGCGGAGGCGGCGGCGGCGAGCGCGAGGAGGAGGAGCAGGGCGACGAGGCGACTAACGCCGGCCATGGCGCGGCGGCGGCGGAAAGGGAGGTGGGAGTGGGGAGGAATGAATGCGCGTGGGGGAGCGTAGTACAGCGAGGCCTTAGCTGGCGTGGTGTGAGGAGAGGGGGAGAGATGATGAGTGAGGTTGGGAAGCAGAGGTGTTGAAGAGGCGAGGTATATGGGACTAAATAAAAAGCGGTCCCAACTCCCGAACCGAACCGGAGGGAGACGACGCGGTGCGGTGCGGTGCGGCGCAGCCGCGTGAGGGAGGTGCAGCTGGCCACAACTCATGAGAGGAGGCGTGTAGTCAAAGACAATGGCTCCTCCCATGTGCGATGCCGATGCGGCCATGGAAACGGAGGAGATTGAGCGTCATACTATTAGCAGTGACATAATCCATGCATAATAATCTCCTTCGACCTGTATATCTCCTGCTAATCATCATATGGGCGGCTGTGATGCGACACGAGTCACGGGAACATGGAGGATCGTGGGCTGGACGGTGGTGGCAGCCTTGTCAGGTGGGTTTTCCTGTGAAATTTGGCCATTGTCCGTTGGTTTGCTAAATTCGTAAAGTGGTTGAGCATCTCCAACCACGATGGTCTGGACCATAAAACGTGTCTAGACGTGTTTGGATGGCTCAAAAGTGTGTGTCTCCAACCAGTAATACCTTAAATTCTCACCAAATTGTTCGTGTCAGTTGCATGTGATTGGTGGGGATGGAGAGAGAAGGACAAAAGAAAGAAAGAAAGAGATAAAGTGGTCTAGGGTGGACTGCGTCCTACGTGGCGGATCGCCCGGACATGGCCGGACACCCTCAAACCTAACTAAGCCCTTAAACCTAACCCACACTATGGGTGAGTTTGGGTGTGCCTGACATCCAGGAGGTACAGGGAGTGTTTAGGGACATGGTTGGGTGCACTATTTTACTCTCTCCCATGTCTGGGCGGCGTCCGGGCTGTCCGCCCGAACGTTTTGGGAGGATTTGACCATCCCGGTTGGAGATGCTCTTACGATGCTAAAACCACCATAATTTAGGGCAGTAGAACCACCACCCTTATGAAAATGACGAAAATCACCGCACAGTTCAGGTAGATCGTTGACACATAGCACTGCTTCTGTGATTTACTTGGTTTAAACGTTTTTTTCTGACTAGTTGGTCACCCTCGGGTATATGTGGCAACAAAAGAAGAAGAAAAAGGAGGTCCATTGTGCCAAACACTTTGTGTGCGTGTAGCGCCCGACTGCTATACAGTGATACTGTGTCCCCGGTTATCCGATACCACCGGACACTATCAAAGCATAATAGTAAGATCAAGACTTGTGGAACAACTGGCACTTCACAGACTCTAAGACACAAAGCATATATAAGGCAACTCTTAACAGAGAAAGATAGCAAAATACAACCAGGGGTCATAGACCCAACAGTACATCAAGCGGAAGCAAATTAAGTTGTCTAGTACAACAAGATCCAAATACTGGCCTAAGAGGCCTACACATAAGCATCACAGCGCCAGCTGAACCAGGATGTCCCAAGCTGCCACCTGGGAACCCCAGACTACTCGTCGACGTCCACGAAGAACCCACCTTCGAGGTCGGTAAAGTCCTCCTCTGAAACAAAGCAAAGACGTTGAGTTCGACGAACTCGCAAGATTAAGAGCTAATATATGCTCGAATGAAGCTTTCAAGGTTTTATGGCTCTTTTGCATAAAGCTGATTTTATTTAGTAAAACAAATAATTCCATGGCAACGACTATTCAGATTATTTTTCAAAAGAGGTAAGAGGTAACACTTTTCTCTTGAGATCACCATCTCACCAACACCAACATCACCATCATTGTACCTGTTCATCAAAGGCACCTCCCCGAATCACCCTCGAGGAAGTCAACCTTGCATACGTGAGTGGCACCTTTAGTACCCAGGTTTTAGTCATTCCGTTAAAGTTATTCTATGGTCTTATCGTCTGTTCCCAAGTCGTCCGTAACCGTGGACACGGCTTTTCGAAAAGATTAACCCTGCAGGGGTGCACTGTGTTTACCTTCGGTACCGCCCGGCTCATTGCCCATTAGTAGCTCTCTTCCGGGGAAAGCCGGCTGAGTGGGAACGGTTACAACCTTTACCTTGTTAAGGACTTTCCAGGATCATCAGTGAGGACGGAACAGGTTCAGTGCCTCCAACACCCTGTCCCGTGGCCACTCATTTTCCTAAACACTGCCAGAAATCACCCCAGTTCATACCACCATCCACACGCACGCGCAAATGGAAGCTCAAACTAGAGGACCCTGGCTAGCCCCGCTCAAGTTAGTCGGTCGACGAGGGCTCCATATACCCCACCGAAAGGAAGCGCGCTCAGTCTTGGTTCAAGAGGTAAAGAACTCGCACTTAGACGGTGAGAACGAGACAACCCACCACATACCATGTGGCCTCTCATCCCCACCTTTAGCAATTTATTATCCATGTCTCCACAATTCCTCCATCACATCCGGCCATTCCGTCAACTGTTCCAACATTTGAAACATCCACCGGACATTGAAGCATTTAAACTAAGCATGGCTAAGCAAATACACATAGCAATTATAATTATCTCGGCCAACACTTCAATCCTATGGATAGTAGGGAGGATACAGGTAAAAGGCAACAGGATTCTAATGCATTCTATTAGGATACTCTAATCCGGACAAAAGACATTTAGAATCGCATGCAATAATATAGTGGAGAAAATAATTGCGGAAAATAGGATAAGATATGGTCAGAGGGGGGGATTACGCTTGCCTTGCTCAACGTGGTAGTACGGCTCGGCGGGTATTGAGCTGGGACCCCGTCTGCTTGACCTACCGAAACACAACGCACGGGAAACAACAATCAATCACCACACATTTCACAAGTGCAATGCGCAAGCACATGAGGACATGACATTTTAAATCCTCGAGATGGGGATGATCCAAGCTAGTCAAATTAAACGGGGTTCAGATGCAAGAGGGCACATCCCGAATACCCGTGGAGGTAAGTAAATAAGCATGCTTGTTGGTTACATAGATGAACCCTTAGGTTAACTTGCATGCGAAAATGACATGAGTATGTTAAGGATGCATGGCATGAGGTGATTAAGCATTCTTCACAACAAGCTCCAAAGCGTAGAGGAAAGAGTTGGAAAAAAAGGGTAAAACAGTTTAACCAGATTATCCGGGAACAGTACTCGGAATATCCGATATACCGGATTATCCGATATGAGTTAGACTCGGATATTCCGACACTTCGGACTCGAAAACGGCTAAGGAAAAGAGGGTAGGCAGCTGCCATACATACTGACAAAATTCGGATTATCCGAGTTTGGGCAACTCGGATTATCCGACAGCCGTGGGTGGTTTGAAAAACTCGCTAAGGACTGAAAAGATTTACGTACTGGAAATATTCGGATATTCCGGTTCCTTTTGGACTCGGATTTTCCGATAGTCCCAGCTAAGCCAGAAAAACTGCTAAGGACTAAACTCAAACAGGTACTGGAAGAAATCGGATAATCCGATGGGGTTCAGCTCGGATTATCCGATGCACGCACAGAAAACAGTGCAACGGCGAGCTTTGGTGCATTTGAGCTTGAGAGCACAAGTGAGCGAGGAAACGGCATGGGAAGGTTCACATGCTCACCCTGAACTCGTGGGTAGGCTTGACGAAGAAGGGGAAGTCGAGGTCGACGAAGAACTTGCTTGGAGTGCGGCGCACGTCACGGACGAAGAACGCGAATCCGGGCAATGTACAACGCCTTGGCTTGATTCCTTCGGTGGAATGGTAGAGGACGTCGAGGTGCAACTTCCTATGGTCTTGGATTTGCTCGGGCCTCGCTCAAACTCCGGGGGCGAGCTCGGACATGGTGGCTCGGTTTTGGAGCTTTTGGGGGAGAAGGAGAGAGAGGAAGAGCAAAAATATCCTTGAGGTAAGTGTGAGCAAGTGGGGCATGTGGTACTTGTCCCTTTGCTGGAAAGGGGGCAGCAAGGGGGCCCGGGCGAGTGTTTTCTGTGAGAGGAAAACGTGCACTGGATTGGATCGGATAATCCGATTCAAGTGGGAATCGGATAATCCGATTTCCTCCTGAAGCAAAACCAGGATTTTATTTGAAGCACTTATACACTTCCAAAAATTACGAGATATACCAGGTAGCCTCTCCATAACAAGTAGAAGCTCCACAAATTTTGGTTTTCCCAAAATAAAATAGTTTGGACAACTTGTTCAAAGGATTTGAAATAGCCAACTTACTCCATTTCTAAAAGTTGAAACTTTAGAAGCTTGAACAAGGGCAAAGGGGGTAAATACTTGGAATTCTTAGAACCTCATTTTCAAAGCACGAATTTGCAACTTGCTCAACAACTCAACATCTTTCCAAAACCAAAGTTGTGTTAAACATGAGAAACATGATTATGCATGAATGCAATGAGCACAAAAGTGGAAATTTTATTCACATAAAGAGGTTCACAAGGTTGGGCTGTTACAACTCTACCCCCCTTACAGGAATCTCGTCCCGAGATTCTAAGGCTGCGAAAAGAAGTCGGGATACTCCTCACGAAGACTAGACTCTCGTTCCCACGTTGCTTCTTCTTCGGAGTGATGAGACCACTGAACTTTGAGGAACTTGGTGGTCTTGTTGCGGGTCTTCCTTTCGGCTTCATCCAAGACACGGATAGGATACTCGCGATAAGTGAGGTCTTCTTGGAGATCCAGTTCTTCATGATTGACCCCATGGATGGGATCTTTGAAACACCGGCGAAGTTGAGAGACATGAAACACATCATGTACATTTGGGAATTTGACCGGCAATTCCAACTTATAAGAAAGATCTCCTCGCTTAGCTAGAACGGTAAAAGGACCAACGTAGCGAGGGGCCAATTTCCCTTTTATTCCAAAGCGGCGAACGCCACGAAGGGGAGAGACACGGAGATAAGCCTTATCACCAACTTCATAGTGAATCTCCTGATGATGCTTATCATAGTAGCTCTTCTGCCTAGACTGAGCAATTTTCAAATTCTCTCTTATGATTCTGACCTTCTCCTCAGCTTCATTGATCACATCAGGACCAAAGAGTGCTCTCTCTCCGGTCTCGGACCAATTCAGCGGAGTACGACATTTTCTTCCATAGAGAGCCTCGAATGGAGCCATGCCCAGACTAGCTTGATAGCTATTGTTGTAAGAGAACTCCGCGAAAGGGAGATACTTTTCCCAACTCGTGCCAAAAGAGCTTACACATGCCCTAAGCATGTCTTCCAGGACTTGGTTCACTCTTTCAGTCTGACCATCAGTCTGGGGGTGGTAAGCGGTGCTGAAGTTGAGACGGGAACCCATAGCAGTTTGGAAACTCTGCCAGAACTTGGAGACAAAGATACTGCCACGGTCAGAGATGATCCTCAGGGGGACCCCATGCAATGGAACAATCCGAGCCAGATACAAGTCAGCAAGTTGACTCGCCCGTATCTCGTCACGGACTGGTAGGAAGTGAGCAACCTTGGAAAGACGATCAACGATTACCCAAATTGCATTGTTGCCCTTAGGAGACCGGGGAAATCCGGTGATGAAGTCCATACCAATTTCATCCCATTTCCACTCGGGAACTGCAATAGGGCGGAGAGTGCCGGCAGGTCTTTGATGTTCAGCCTTCACCCGTCGACAGATGTCGCATTCAGCAACGAACTTGGCGATTTCCCGTTTCATACGGGTCCACCAGAATTGTGGGCGAAGGTCCTGGTACATTTTGGTACTACCGGGATGGATAGAGAGAGGTGTATCATGAGCCTCTTTAAGAATCAGCTCCCTCAGATTCTGTTCCTTCGGCACTACTAAACGGTCACCAAAATAGACAACTCCGGACTCATCGACAGAGAAGCATTTGGCCTTCCCGCTAGCAATGTTCTCCTTGATATTCAGAATACCCTTATCTTGCTTCTGAGCCTCCTTAATCTGGTCTACAAGAGTAGGTTTGATCTCCAGATTTGCTAGATAGCCAGAGGGAACAATTTGCAGGTTCAAGCGGGCAAACTCTTCATGGAGGGCAGGTTGGTCCTTTTCAATCATCAGATTGTTAGAATAGGACTTCCGACTTAGCGCGTCAGCCACGACATTTGCTTTGCCGGGTTGGTAGTTCAAAGTCACATCATAGTCCTTGATTAACTCTAACCAACGCCTTTGCCTGAGATTCAAATCCGGCTGGGTGAAGAGGTACTTCAGACTCTTGTGATCAGAGAAGATCTCGCAACGGTTACCAAACAAGTATGGTCTCCATTGCTTCAAAGCATACACCACAGCGGCAAGCTCGAGATCATGAGTAGGGTAGTTGTGCTCATGGGGTTTCAACTGGAGAGAAGCATACGCCACCACATGGCCATCTTGCATTAGCACGCAACCCAAACCTTGAAGAGAAGCGTCACAGAAGACGACGAAATCCTTGCTAGTGTCCGGCAGGACTAGCACAGGAGCGGAGGTAAGCTTGGATTTCAGAGTTTGGAAGCTTTCTTCAGCCTTGTCCGTCCAAACGAACTTTTTGTCCTTCTTGAGAAGGTCGGTCAAAGCCTTGGCTATTTTGGAGAAGCCTTCAATGAATCGGCGGTAGTAACCCGCTAATCCAAGGAAGCTACGGATGTCCTTGACAGACATTGGAGTTTTCCAATCCAGGATAGCCTGAATCTTGTCAGGAATAACGGCCACACCTTCAGCAGATATTACGTGACCAAGAAAGATAAGCCTGTCCAACCAGAATTCACACTTGGAAAACTTGGCATAGAGGCGATGTTCTCGAAGCCGGGTCAGAACCAAACGAAGATGTTCAGCATGCTCTTCATCGGTTTTGGAATAGATGAGGATGTCATCGATGTAAATGACGACAAACTTATCAAGATAATCCATGAAAATGGAGTTCATGAGCCTCATGAAAGTAGCTGGAGCATTTGTGAGACCAAAGGACATGACAGTATACTCATATGAACCATAGCGAGTAACGGATGCCGTCTTTGGGGTATCCTCCTTACGGATTTTGATTTGATGGTAACCAGACCTCAGATCCATCTTGGAGAATACGGTTGCACCAGCCAACTGATCTAACAGATCATTGATTCGGGGGATAGGATACTTGTTCTTGATTGTCACCGCATTCAACGGCCGATAATCAGTAACCAGACGAGGAACGGTAGAATCCCTCTTCTTGACAAAGAGTACAGGACAACCCCAAGGTGAACTGCTAGGCTGAATAAATTCTTTGGCTAACAGCTCATCGATTTGCTCTTTCAACAGAGCCAACTCTTCCGTGGCATACGGTAGGGTTTCTTGGAAATTGGAGCGGTACCGGGAAGCAATTCTATGACAAACTCCACACTTCGATCAGGTGGCATGCCAGGCAATTCCTCGGGAAACACATCCGGGAAATCACACACCACACGAATCTCATGTATTTCAGGAGGAGAGGTACCTTCCATAAAGCATAGGAGAATTTCCGGGGAGTTGTGGTTGACGGAGGACGTAGGGCTTGAATGTGAACCCCAATACTCAACGGTGTCGCCGGAGGAAGTAGTCGCGGTGATGGTCTTGGCAGCACAGTTGAGATTAGCCCGGTACTTTGCTAGCCAATCCATGCCCAATATGACATCAATGCCATTGGACCTCAGAGCCACCAACGAGAAAGGAAAGGCGAAGGACCCTATATTGATCTGGACCTCAGGAGTAACTCCATCGGTCTGCCATTTAGAGCCAGGAGTGGAGATCTCTAAGGGGCGTCTCAGCCTCTCGAACGGTATGTTGTGCTCTTTTGCAAAGGCTATTGACATGAAAGAATGCGATGCCCCAGAATCAAACAAAACGGTAGCACGATGGTTGTTGATCCATAGCTCACCCATAAGAACGCCGGGATCCTCCTCAGCTTCTTCAGCGGAGACGTGGTTCAGGCGACCACGGACCATAGGGCCAGCCTTGCCAGCTGGGGTGGCAGGGGCTCGTGCAGGAGTCGCCGGAACAATTGCCTTCTGGGGGCACTCCCTGGAGTAGTGGCCAGCCTGGCCGCAAGCGTAGCAAGTCACTCCAGGTGGAGCAGTCAGCAGAGGGCGATACCCACTTCCGCTTGCCCCAATTGTCGGAGTAGAGGGACGCGGTGGTGGTGTGTATCCTGCGGCTCTCGGCATGTATGGAGCACGCGGCACGGCGCTGTAGGGGACGAAGACCCTGCGCTTCTTGCTCTCAGAACCCGAGGAACTCTGGTGGTCCCCGTGAGCTGGCCTCTTGGAAGCTTCGAGTTCCTTCCTTCCTTGCTCAAGGGTGAGAGCCTGATTGAACAGCTCCTGGAAGTTCTGGAACCGGAAGGGCAGCAGCTCATAGCGAAGTTGTGGTGCAAGCCCCTTACGGAACAGCTCTTGCTTGTCAGCATCATTTGTCACGTCCCTTGGGGCGTAACGAGAGAGGTGGTTGAACTCACGACCATAGGTGCAGATGTCCATACGTCCCTGAAGCAAATCCAAGAACTCCCTCCTCTTCACGTCCATGATGGCTTGGGGAATATACTCTGCGCGGAAGGCAGCACGGAATTCCGCCCAGGTGAAGACATGGTCGGCAGGGAACATAGCCACATGGCTCTCCCACCAACATCCAGCAGCTCCAACCAAGAGATAGGTGGCAAAGTTGACTTGCTCGGCCACTGGGACATGGAGAGCGGAGAATTTGCGCTCCAAGGCACGAAGCCAATCATCAGCTTCCAGTGGTTCCTTCGCATCAGCAAAGGTAGGTGGCTGTGAGCGCAGGAACTCAGTGAGAGTGTTGCAGCCATTCCTTTGAGCATTCTGGTGCACCAGCTCCTCAAGCAAGCGCTCATTGCGCCCGCGGTTCTCCTCAATAGCCATCAACACTTGAGCCATCGAAGGTGGAGGTGGCAGATCTTCCTCACCATCGTTGTGGTTACCACGGCCTGCGCGGCCTCCTCCTCTAGCCATTCTAAAGATTTGACAAGGACACGATTAGTATCTCGCTCCGAATGGTTGGGACAAAAGCATTATTGTCCACTCAAGTTCATAGACTAGAGACAAAAATACTTTGGGTAACAACAAACAAAGGATCAAAAGATGGAACTTGGGTCAAAGATCAGCATCATGTACTACTAGCAAGAACTAGTTGGCACAATCCGGGACCTTTTGTTCAAGTCCTTGGTTAAGAATCCAAAGAAGGAACAAGGATTCGATTTGGCACAGACAACAAGGTTCAAACAACTGAGACAAGACCAGATTGCAGCGCGGCGGGAGCAAGAGTGAGCACAAAACACACAAGGTAGAACCCAACCCCGAGATACTCCTAATTTTGAAGTAACAGACGAGAAGGAAAACCTTTAACTCAAATCGAGGTAAGATTGCTCCGAGATTAGAGGGTAACCAGATAAGGAGTAAAAAGAATCCTAAGATGGTTTTCACAACTCATTTTTAGGTTACAGATAATTTTCACAAACACTAGACTCAACACCGACCAGTAGAGAGGGTTTCCTACAGGCAGTCCTGCTCTGATACCAACTTGTAGCACCCCGACCCGACTGCTATACAGTGATACTGTGTCCCCGGTTATCCGATACCACCGGACACACTATCAAAGCATAATAGTAAGATCAAGACTTGTGGAACAACTGGCACTTCACAGACTCTAAGACACAAAGCATATATAAGGCAACTCTTAACAGAGAAAGATAGCAAAATACAACCAGGGGTCACAGACCCAACAGTACATCAAGCGGAAGCAAATTAAGTTGTCTAGTACAACAAGATCCAAATACTGGCCTAAGAGGCCTACACATAAGCATCACAGCGCCAGCTGAACCAGGATGTCCCAAGCTGCCACCTGGGAACCCCAGACTACTCGTCGACGTCCACGAAGAACCCACCTTCGAGGTCGGTAAAGTCCTCCTCTGAAACAAAGCAAAGACGTTGAGTTCGACGAACTCGCAAGATTAATAGCTAATATATGCTCATTTAGTAAAACAAATAATTCCATGGCAACGACTATTCAGATTATTTTTCAAAAGAGGTAAGAGGTAACACTTTTCTCTTGAGATCACCATCTCACCAACACCAACATCACCATCATTGTACCTGTTCATCAAAGGCACCTCCCCGAATCACCCTCGAGGAAGTCAACCTTGCATACGTGAGTGGCACCTTTAGTACCCAGGTTTTAGTCATTCCGTTAAAGTTATTCTATGGTCTTATCGTCTGTTCCCAAGTCGTCCGTAACCGTGGACACGGCTTTTCGAAAAGATTAACCCTGCAGGGGTGCACTGTGTTTACCTTCGGTACCGCCCGGCTCATTGCCCATTAGTAGCTCTCTTCCGGGAAAGCCGGCTGAGTGGGAACGGTTACAACCTTTACCTTGTTAAGGACTTTCCAGGATCATCAGTGAGGACGGAACAGGTTCAGTGCCTCCAACACCCTGTCCCGTGGCCACTCATTTTCCTAAACACTGCCAGAAATCACCCCAGTTCATACCACCATCCACACGCACGCTCAAATGGAAGCTCAAACTAGAGGACCCTGGCTAGCCCCGCTCAAGTTAGTCGGTCGACGAGGGCTCCATATACCCCACCGAAAGGAAGCGCGCTCAGTCTTGGTTCAAGAGGTAAAGAACTCGCATTTAGGCGGTGAGAACGAGACAACCCACCACATACCATGTGGCCTCTCATCCCCACCTTTAGCAATTTATTATCCATGTCTCCACAATTCCTCCATCACATCCGGCCATTCCGTCAACTGTTCCAACATTTGAAACATCCACCGGACATTGAAGCATTTAAACTAAGCATGGCTAAGCAAATACACATAGCAATTATAATTATCTCGGCCAACACTTCAATCCTATGGATAGTAGGGAGGATACAGGTAAAAGGCAACAGGATTCTAATGCATTCTATTAGGATACTCTAATCCGGACAAAAGACATTTAGAATCGCATGCAATAATATAGTGGAGAAAATAATTGCGGAAAATAGGATAAGATATGCTCAGAGGGGGGGGGGATTACGCTTGCCTTGCTCAACGTGGTAGTACGGCTCGGCGGGGTATTGAGGTGGGACCCCGTCTGCTTGACCTACCGAAACACAACGCACGGGAAACAACAATCAATCACCACACATTTCACAAGTGCAATGCGCAAGCACATGAGGACATGACATTTTAAATCCTCGAGATGGGGATGATCCAAGCTAGTCAAATTAAACGGGGTTCGGATGCAAGAGGGCACATCCCGAATACCCGTGGAGGTAAGTAAATAAGCATGCTTGTTGGTTACATAGATGAACCCTTAGGTTAACTTGCATGCGAAAATGACATGAGTATGTTAAGGATGCATGGCATGAGGTGATTAAGCATTCTTCACAACAAGCTCCAAAGCGTAGAGGAAAGAGTTGGAAAAAAAGGGTAAAACAGTTTAACCGGATTATCCGGGAACAGTACTCGGAATATCCGATATACCGGATTATCCGATATGAGTTAGACTCGGATATTCCGACACTTCGGACTCGAAAACGGCTAAGGAAAAGAGGGTAGGCAGCTGCCATACATACTGACAAAATTCGGATTATCCGAGTTTGGGCAACTCGGATTATCCGACAGCCGTGGGTGGTTTGAAAAACTCGCTAAGGACTGAAAAGATTTACGTACTGGAAATATTCGGATATTCCAGTTCCTTTTGGACTCGGATTTTCCGATAGTCCCAGCTAAGCCAGAAAAACTGCTAAGGACTAAACTCAAACAGGTACTGGAAGAAATCGGATAATCCGATGGGGTTCAGCTCGGATTATCCGATGCACGCGCAGAAAACAGTGCAACGGCGAGCTTTGGTGCATTTGAGCTTGAGAGCACAAGTGAGCGAGGAAACGGCATGGGAAGGTTCACATGCTCACCCTGAACTCGTGGGTAGGCTTGACGAAGAAGGGGAAGTCGAGGTCGACGAAGAACTTGCTTGGAGTGCGGCGCACGTCACGGACGAAGAACGCGAATCCGGGCAATGTACAACGCCTTGGCTTGATTCCTTCGGTGGAATGGTAGAGGACGTCGAGGTGCAACTTCCTATGGTCTTGGATTTGCTCGGGCCTCGCTCAAACTCCGGGGGCGAGCTCGGACATGGTGGCTCGGTTTTGGAGCTTTTGGGGGAGAAGGAGAGAGAGGAAGAGCAAAAATATCCTTGAGGTAAGTGTGAGCAAGTGGGGCATGTGGTACTTGTCCCTTTGCTGGAAAGGGGGCAGCAAGGGGGCCCCGGGCGAGTGTTTTCTGTGAGAGGAAAACGTGCACTGGATTGGATCGGATAATCCGATTCAAGTGGGAATCGGATAATCCGATTTCCTCCTGAAGCAAAACCAGGATTTTATTTGAAGCACTTATACACTTCCAAAAATTACGAGATATACCAGGTAGCCTCTCCATAACAAGTAGAAGCTCCACAAATTTTGGTTTTCCAAAAATAAAATAGTTTGGACAACTTGTTCAAAGGATTTGAAATAGCCAACTTACTCCATTTCTAAAAGTTGAAACTTTAGAAGCTTGAACAAGGGCAAAGGGGGTAAATACTTGGAATTCTTAGAACCTCATTTTCAAAGCACGAATTTGCAACTTGCTCAACAACTCAACATCTTTCCAAAACCAAAGTTGTGTTAAACATGAGAAACATGATTATGCATGAATGCAATGAGCACAAAAGTGGAAATTTTATTCACATAAAGAGGTTCACAAGGTTGGGCTGTTACAGTGCGCCGACACTCTGGTTCCACCTCTAGTAGCACCTTATGTTTGTGATGCTTCTCTCCGCCATCATCGTCACTATTGAGCACCCACTAGTGGAAACATGACCTTTGGTCCAGAGCCAAATTGAGCTCTAGTACCGGTGCAGCCACGAGCCCGGACTAGAAGGGGAGACTAGTCCCGGTTCGAATGTTACGAGGCCGCAACGGACTCGTCCCGGTTCGTAAGAGACCTCTAGTCCCGACTCGTAATACGAACCGGGACTAGAGGGGTGGTGGCCACTGTTCGCCTGCCGCCAGAACCTCTAGTCCCGGCTCGTAATACAGCCCGGGACTAAAGGTCCGAACGGTTTGCCTCCCGCGCGCAGCCCAAGCGATCAAAATGCACAGGAACCGCGATTGCTACAGTAACCGCGGCATTTCTCTTCCTCTTCCTCTCCCTCTCCTCTCTTCTTCTTCCATCCCCATCCGATCCCCTCCACCATGAATCCTGCACCAGCGATCACTCGCTACGGGCAGGTGCGTGCACATGGCAGCACCTATCTCAATGTCGTGTACACAAACGACAGCGCTAAGGTGCCGGGTTTTCTTTCCGATTTCAAGTATTGGCTTGACGAAGCTCGGGAGCAAGACAAGTTCATGGGCCTTGATCTCGAGTACACGGCCGATCAAAGAGATGTTGTCGTCATCCAACTTTGTTTCAAGAAACATGTCATGGTCTTCCAGTGGGCAAGGTAATTAATATAAAAACTTGTCTTAGTTTTAAATTGGGGCTTATTTTGTTTGTTGATTCATAGGGATAGGAAAATTGCATAGGATAGCAATTCCTCTTTGATTGTAGTGAAAGAATTATATATATTGTGCCGAAATATACTTGTGCCGAAAATGAAAGTTGCATATTGGCCATATCGTCGTGGGAGAAAACATGTCTTTTGATTCATAGGAAATGAAGGAAAATTATATATACTTGTGCCGAAATATGCTTGTTATGATTCTTAATTATAATACTTGTTCTAAATTATAATTGTTATATATGATTCTTATTATACTTGTTGTTATGATTAATTCTTATTATACTTTGTTGCAGCAGTATTTAACATGTGTTCTATTTTGTTGTTGCAGTAGTGACAAGCAATGTCCAATACTCATGGAGTTTCTTCGCAGCGGCATACATTTTGCTAGCGTTGATATAACGAATGACAAGATCAAGATGAGACGCACCTGGGGTCTTGAGATACCATCTGCCTGCCACATTGATCTCCAACGCATTTTCAGGCTTGACCGTGACAAGACTGGAATGGCTGATATGGCAGTCGCCGTGATCGAGGAGGACGACTACGCTGAGATGAAGACAGGATTCCCCAAGAAGCAGCACGATTTTTGGGCGAAGACCCCACTTGACGCTTGCAACATTGAGTATGCAGCAAGAGATGCGTACGTTGCATACGAGGTGTACCGCAAGATTAGAATCGTCAACTATGGGCAGCGTCACCTCGTACCGCCACCAGTGCCCCATGGGTCTCCTGTTTGGTGGTATTCTGATCCGGAGGACGATTAATTAGTACTAGTGTTTGCAATGGCAAACACTTTATCTCTAATATTATGTAGTGCTTGAGGGTCTCCTCATCTAGAACAGAGTAGTGTTTGCAGTTTCATATATATGGGTATCTTCAGTACTTTCTGTAATGGTTATCTGAACTATTATTTCTATTAATTATGTCCATGTGTAAGTATGATATATGTGCAAGGCATTGTGATGCCAAAAGTTTATTATTATTTAAATTCAATATTATTTGAATGCAAGATTAGTATTACTTATTTATTTTTGTTTACTCATATAATTGTTCGGATTTACAAAATAAAGACATATTATTTGTCATATTTCGAGTTACAAATTTATAGATATAAATTATTCAAATTAAACGCAAAAGGCAAAAAAGTTTATTATTATTTAAATTCAATATTATTTGAATGCAAGATTAGTATTACTTATTTATTTTTGTTTACTCAAATAATTGTTCGGAATTGCAAAATTAAGATATATTATTTGTCATATTTCGAGTTACGAATTTATAGATATAAATTATTCAAATTAAATGCAGAATTCAGAATTTCGTAGGGGACCTCTAGTACCGGGCTGTGATACGAGCCGGTACTAGAGGTTCCTGTCAGGGCAGCAGTAGCACGGGGCCGCGCGAGCACCTCTAGTGCCGGCTCGTAGCACGACCCGGTACTAGAGGTAGATCTTTAGTACCGGGTCGTGCTACGAGCCGGTACTAAAGGGGTATCACTACTATATCATCTTCCACCTTCCACCCCCGAGAGCAGCAGCTCGAGTTCATCACCATTTTCTCCATTGTTTTACTCTCCCAAGCTCGAGTTCATCTCCATTTTCCTCCACGATTTGTCAAGATTAACGGCACCCATCTTTTCAAGGGTTAGCAACTTGATCCTTTCATCCGGCGTTCCTCATTTTAGCTCATTTCCATACTAGCTTAGCTCATTTCATTTTTTAGGTGCTAGCTAGGTGTTTGATGAAATGCCTAAGTTAGGGAGTTCATTTTTTTATATGCAATTTGAGCTAAAATTAAATTATGATTTGTGTGTTCTAGTGCCGTGCTCACCGCCGTTGATCGCCCGCGTTGTCCCGTCACCGGCACCACCTCGGTAAGCCTCTTTTTTAAAACTTTTATTTCAAAACATTAATGCATAATTATTATTTGTATAATTTTATTAGTTGTATAATTGTTTGTTAATTGTTATATATATAGTGCCATGGTTTTGACACTTGACCACACCGGCTCTCGTCCGCTCTATTATTCGGATGTGGTATGATTGTTTGTTATAAATATATATTTGTTTCGTTTCGTGTTTATGACAATCATGCTGACCAACTTGACATAGATATATTTTTTATCTAGGAGGTAGTTGAACCGGAAATTCCAACCGACCCTATTGTCGAGTTTTTTATAAAAGAAAACAATGATTTGAAAGCAAAATTGAAAAGAAGTGAAGATCTTCGTCTCCAATGCCTAGAAGAGAAGATGAAATTAGAGTTCAAGCTTGCCGACATCGTCGCTGAACACGAGTTGAAGCTTGCCGACATCGTCGCTGAACAGGAGTTCAAGCTTGCCGACGTCGTCGATGCTCACGAGATCAAGATGGATGCAATGCGCTTGAAGATTAAAAATATTAGAAATTATGCCATTAGTCAAGAGGCTTGGTATCATTATGCTGTTGGTTCAATAATTAGCTTAGTTGCGATTTTGATCGCATTTGTTGTTGGAATTAAATTCTTTGGATAGTTGTATGTTGGTTTAAATGTATGTTTTATGAGAACTATGTATTACATTTGGTCACTACTCTACTTTGGTTTTAATGTGATGAACTTGTATCAATGAATATGGTCAGTTATGTATTATGTCCGTTTACCATATTGTGATTGCATCGTGATTGCGTTTAACATATTTATATAATGCAGATGAGTCATCCATGGATGTACGCTGACCGACGCTCTAGAGAGTACATGCAGGGCGTGCAATCTTTTCTCAAAGTGGCTGAGGCAAACAAGCGGGAAGGTTTTATGTTATGTCCATGTCGTAACTGTCGGAATGAGAAGGATTACCCTCGGTCACAAGACCTTCACATCCACCTGATAGAGCATGGTTTCATGCCCGGCTATAATTGTTGGACCAAGCACGGAGAAAGAGGGGTTATGATGGAAAACAACGAAGAAGAACAGAACGATGACAACTACATGTTCCCTGAATACAGTGGTAATGAAAGGGAGGAAGCTGAAGATGAAGAGGTACCAGATGAGCCCATCATAGATGATGATTTACGGCGGTCATCGTTGATGCACAGACCGAAGCAGAAAGTGCACTCGAGAAGTTGAAGTTGGAGCAGATGTTAGAGGATCACAAAAAAAAGTTGTACCCAACTTGCGAAGATGGGAACACAAAGCTCGGTACCACACTGGAATTACTGCAATGGAAGGCAGAGAATGGTTTATCTGACAAGGGATTTGGAATTTACTGAAAATAATGAAGGAAAAGCTTCCAAAGGATAACGAATTGCCTGACAGTACGTACGAAGCAAAGAAGGTTATCTGCCCTCTAGGATTAGATGTGCAGAAGATACATGCATGCATTAATGACTGCATCCTCTACCGCGGTGAGCAGTACGAGAATATGAATGAATGTCCGGTATGCGGTGCATTGCGATATAAGATCAGACGAGATGACCCTGGTGATGTTGAGGGCCAGCACCCCAGGAAGAGGGTTCCTGCCAAGGTGATGTGGTACGCTCCTATAATACCACGGTTGAAACGTTTGTTCAGAAACAAAGAGCATGCCAAGTTGTTGCGATGGCACAAAGAAGACCGCAAGAACGACGAGATGTCGAGACACCCGGCTGATGGGTCGCAGTGAAGAAAAATCGATAGAGAGTTTAAGGAATTTGCACGTGACGCAAGGAACTTAAGGTTTGGTCTAAGTACGGATGGCTTTAATCCTTTTGGGGAGCAGAGCAGCAGTCATAGCACCTGGCCTGTGACTCTATGTATTTATAACCTTCCTCCTTGGTTGTGCATGAAGCGGAAGTTCATTATGATGCCAGTGCTCATCCAAGGCCCGAAGCAACCCGGCAACGACATTGATGTGTACCTGAGGCCATTAGTTGAAGAACTTTTACAGTTGTGGCGTGATGAAGGGGTACGTGTGTGGGATGAGTACAAACATGAGTCATTTGACCTACGAGCGTTGTTATTTGTGACCATCAATGATTGGCCTGCTCTTAGTAACATTTCAGGACAGTCAAACAAGGGATACAATGCATGCACGCACTGTTTAGATAAGACTGAAAGTATACATTTGGGAAACAAGAATGTGTACCTGGGGCATCGTCGATTTCTTCCGGACAGTCATGCCGTAAGAAAGAGAGGCAAGCATTTCAACGGTGAGGCAGATCGCCGGAAGAAGCCTAACCTCCCTGATGGTGATGTTATATATGATATGGTCAAGGATTTAGAAGTAATCTTTGGAAAGGGTCCTGGCGGACAGTCTGTTCCGAATGACGTTGACGGACACGTACCCATGTGGAAGAAGTGCTCTATATTTTGGGAGCTACCCTACTGGAAACTCCTAAGGTCCACTCTGCAATCGACGTGATGCACGTGACGAAGAATCTTTGCGTGAACCTGCTAGGCTTCTTGGGCGTGTATGGGAAGACAAAAGATACGCCGGAAGCACGACAAGACCAGCAACGTATGAAAGACCCAGACAACCTGCATCCAATGAAGACGGATAAAGGACGTCTAAGTCCTGCTAGCTACGCTCTTACCAAAGAAGAGAAGGAGATATTTTTCCAAGTGCTGAGCAGTATGAAGGTCCCGTCTGGATTCTCATCGAATATAAAGGGAATAATAAATATGGCAGAGAAAAAGTTCCAGAACCTAAAGTCTCATGACTGCCACATGCTTATGACTCAATTGCTTCTGGTTGCATTGCGGGGGCTTCTACCGGAAAATGTTCGACTACCCATTGTTAAGCTATGTGCGTTCCTGAATGCAATTTCGCAAAAGGTAATCGATCTAGCCATTCTACCAAGGCTACAGAAGGATGTGGTTCAATGTCTCGTTAGTTTTGAGTTGGTGTTCCCACCATCCTTCTTCAATATTATGACACATCTCCTAGTACACCTGGTCGACGAGATTGCCATTCTGGGTCCTGTATTTCTACACAATATGTTCCCCTTTGAGAGGTTCATGGGAGTCTTGAAGAAGTATGTTCATAACCGTGCTAGGCCAGAAGGAAGCATCTCCAAAGGCTATGGAACAGAGGAGGTCATTGAGTTTTGTGTTGACTTTATTCCTGGCATTAAGCCGATTGGTCTTCCTGAATCGCGACATGAGGGGAGACTGAGTGGAAAAGGCACTCTAGGAAGGAAATCAATAATATGTAGGGACGGGCATTCTTTCACACAAGCACACTACACAGTTCTACATAATTCCAGTTTGGTGGCTCCGTATATCCAGATGCACAAGAATATTGTACGCTCCGAGAACCCGGGGATGGATGACTCCTTCACTACAAAGGAACACATGGAGAATTTTGGCGGTTGGTTGCACACACATCTCAATAATGACGACACTATCTCAGATGAGCTGTACTTGTTGTCTAGGGGACCATCTTCGACTATTTCGACTTTCCAAGGGTACGAGATAAATGCGAATACATTTTACACGATCGCACAAGATCAAAAGAGCACCAACCAAAACAGTGGTGTCCGCTTTGATGATTCAACAGACAACAGTGGGCAAAAGGTCACATATTATGGTAACATAGAGCAGATATGGGAACTTGACTATGGACCTTCTTTTAAGGTCCCTTTGTTCTGGTGCAAATGGTTCAACCTGCAAGGCGGCGGGGTAAAGGTAGACCCATTGTACGGAATGACTACAGTGGATCTCAAGAATCTTGCGTACGACACCGAACCATTCGTTCTAGCCAATGATGTGGCTCAGGTTTTCTATGTGAAGGACATGTCTACCAAACCGAAAAAAAGAAAAGATAAGCAAGCGAATACATCAGCCGATGAGCCAAAGCGCCACATAGTTCTTTCAGGGAAAAGAGACATCGTGGGAGTGGAGGACAAGACAGACATGTCAGAAGATTACAACAAGTTTCATGAAATTCCGCCCTTCAAAGTGAACATTGATCCAAGCATCAAGTTAAATGATGAAGATTGTCCATGGTTACGGCGCAATCAGAAGAAAGGGACACACACGAAGAAAACGTGAAGACTAGATAGGGATGTTGTTGGTGATGTGTAATAATGTATTCAACTTTTATGTAACTGTGTTCTAAAAAATCAGAAGAGAACTGTAAACTCAGAAGTATCACGCATACATCTTTATTTAATCCAGTTACATAGCCCGGGTCCATTTTTATTTAACCATAATACATCGGCGGAGCCTAGTCCCGGACATCGCCCCTCGCATCCAACAGGCCGGACATTGTCGCCGAGATCTGAAAAAATGAGTGGGAAATTTGATCAAACACCTAGGTAGGGGAGGGAGAGGGCAGCACCCTGGGTAGGGGACGGAGGGCAGTGTGGAGCCTCCTTATATATAAGCAAAACTAACCAAAACACACGGTTTCCCCGTCATACAGCCCTACGGTGCCTCCTCAACCTCCGGGTCGTGAGTGACTGCATATCAAATGCACCGTAGGGCTATATGACGGGAATCTGAATGCTTTGTATACTGCAAATCATCGCGTGGTCGTGAGACGGCAAATCGGCCTTCGATCCACAGCGGCAAGACGTCTCTGATGATCTACGACCGTCCCAAAAAGTGTTGGGAATGTCGCAGATCATCAGAGCGCCTTGCCGCTGCTTGGATCGGACCGAGGGGCATGGCTACCACTTCCACCACCACCACCACTCCCACCTCCTCGGCAATTCATCATTGCGTCACCCTAATCCAGTGGCTGGATTCAACCTACCTGAGGGCTTGTGTTTCCAATAGCGTCGTTGTGTTGTCATTGTTCACCGACCTACAGGAGGTGGCTCCAATGGCTGGCCGGTGAACAAGGACGAACACAATAATGCCAGGGAACATGCCAGCAGGTAGGCTAAATCCAGCCATTGGATTCGGTGGCGAAGGTAGACGCTCGTTGTGTGTCGTTCGCTGCAGGGACGCCGCTATTTATAGGCGATTAGAAAGTGTACCTGTGGATGAGGTGGGAGTGGTGGTGGTGGTGGGAGTGCTGATCCAACAGCTCACAAGCCCTCAAAAGAAACACACCCCTGATCCAACGGCTCACAAGCGCTTGAAAGAAACACACGATCTGTGTGCTTCGTTAGTCCCGGCTGGTAACACCAACCGGGACTAAAGGCGGGCTTCGCGGTCACGACTCGTGTCAGACACACGTGTCCACCCCTGATCTAACGGCTCACAAGCGCTTGAAAGAAACACACGATCCGTGTGCTTCTTTAGTCCCGGCTGGTAACACCAACCGGGACTAAAGGCGGGCTTCGCGGTCACGACTCGTGTCCTCCCCCAGCGCTGCCCTAGCCACGTGTCCTCCCCTAGCACTGCCCTGGGCACGTTTCCTCCCCCAGCGTTGCCCTGGTGGTCTTTATATATTGTCGCTGACGGGGTGGATCGTCTCCACGAGATGGATCCGCCACGCCCGCCGCAGCGCCTTCTGGACGAGGTCGAGCATGCTCGGCAGAGCGCGCTTGGGCGCTACCGCGGGAGTCTATCCCGTCGTGTGCCCACGAGCCCGGCGTGGAGAGGAATGCCCTGCTACCGGCCTCCTGCTCCACCAGGTGCCGCCGTACCTCCACCTGGCGCTGCTGCACCTCCACCAGGCGCCGCCGCTCCTCCCGCGAGGAGGAGGAGGATGACGACTTCGACTGGAGCGACGATGGGGAAGAGGGTTGTGGGTTGCAGATACAGGAGGCCATGGAAGCCTCCTTCCAGTCTGTCCGCGACTACCCTGTCCAGCGAGCCAAGACTGCCTACCAGCTCAAGGCGAAGGAGGCTTCCGAGCTGGATTGGGCGCTGAAAGACTCATCCTCCATGGATCTTGCCCTACGCCGCAAACGTGCGCGTGAGAACCAGAAACGTGCCGCGAACGGGCTAGCTCCTCCCGCCGTTCCCCCTAAGCCTCTGATCCAGCATGTCCGTTTATGTAGTAATGTAACTGTTAGTGATGTGTAATAATGTATCCTTTTATGTAACTGGGTGGGATGTTGTTAAGGATGTTTTTAAAATAAAGAGATGATTATTACAAATTCAAACAATATTAGTTAATGCATTTTTAATTGATTATTACACTTTTCATGTTGAAGTTTTTGTCAGATTCAAAAGTTGTAGAAATTATTCAAATTCAAACTATATTAGTTAATGCATTTTTAATTCAAACTATATTACGTAATGCATTTTTAATTGAAAATGGCAAAAAAATAGTTTGAATAGTTATAATAATTATTTTAGAAAACAGAAAATGGTTTTGAATTACGTATTCAAATTCAAACACTTTTCATGTTGAACTTTTTGTCATATTCAAAAGTATGTAGAAATTATACAAATTCATATCCTCTAGTACATTTCAAACATTTGGCGCAAAAATTTGAAAGTTTGGTGCGGTAGAGCCAAAAAAAGGACCTCTAGTACCGGGTGGTGGCTCCACCCAGTACTAGAGGTCTAGTTGGGCGCGCAGGTCGGCGGCGTGGGCGAAAACCCTCTAGTACCGGGTGGTGGCACGACCCGGTACTAGAGGGTGGCCTCTAGTACCGGGTAGTGCCACGGACCGGTACTAGAGGTTGGGGAGTATAAATAAGCCTCTTCCACCCCGGGCCGAGCCACAACCCGGTGGAGAACCTTTGTGAAAGAACATTTTGTGATCTCTTAGTTTTGTGTGTTAGTTAACAACACTTAGGATGTCTAATATGGTGTTAAGTATATGCAGGTTATAATATATCCAGCACATGTGCATCAACACCAAAAAGAGAAAAGAAGTTTCTGGAGCTTATCAGGCCGGAGTATCCGGTCCCCAGGACCGGAGTCTCCGGACTCAGGGGATTTTGGCCAAAGCGCAGAAAAGTTGCTCAGCCCCTGGTGGGGGCCAGAGTTTCCGGCCCCAGGGACCGGAGTATCCGCCCCAGGCCGGAGTTTCCGGCCTCAGGGACCGGAGTCTCTGACTGAGCCCAGCATGGCTGTTTGTTGTTCACCCCTGGTGGGGGCCGGAGTATCCGGCCCCAGGGGACCGGAGTTTCCGCCCAAGGCCGGATTATCCGGTCACTTTGACCGGAGAATCCGGTGTCAAGATCTCTGCAACGGCTAGTTCTTCTGGGAAGGGTATAAATACCCCTCCACTCACCTCCAGCCAGCTAGCTCGTCCACATTTTAAGAACACCATTGTTGCAAGCTCAAGAATCACTAGATCTCCATCCTTCCACCCAAACTTGTTGATCTTTGGTGGATTGAAGGAGAAGGCCCGGATCTACATCTTCACCAAGCAGTTTTTCATTTCCCCCTCATTTACTTGAGGGCCCCTTTGCTAGGGTTTCCACTAGGAAAACCTAGCTCATTGTTGTACTTACTTGATTGTCTTTGTGACAGATTGTAGCTGTTTGGGAGCCCCCAATCCCGTTGTGGGTTGTGCCCCAAATCGTTGTTGTAAAGGCTCCGGACTCCGCCTTGAAGGTTTCCGATAGTGGAAGGTGAACCAAACCTTTGTGGTGCGGTTCATCGGAGAATAGGGTGACGCCTTTGTGGCGGTTGAGTTTTGACCTTTGTGGTAGCTCACACCTCTCCAACAAGACGTACTCCCCTAAAAAGGAGGAACTCGGAAATATATCCGTGTCTCCGCGTGCTTTCACTTCGGTTACCTCTATCCTTATTTACCGTCTTTACTTATTGTATCGTGCTTAGTTGCTAGCTTGTCATATAGGTAAATTCACCGTAGTTGCATATCTAGAGAATTTACCTTTTGTGTCAAGCCTAATTTGAAAAGGAACTAAATTTGAAGTAGCACCTATCCACCCCCCCCCTCTAGGTGTCATACCGATCCTTTCAATTGGTATCAGAGCCTCGGCTCTCTTGTTGGGCTTAACCACCTAAGAGAAGTATGACATCTAGTGATAGTGAGTCCGAGAAGGACCTAGCCGCTCCGGCATCCATGGCCAATCTCAAATCGATGGAAACATCATTGAAATCGTCCATGGATGTCAAATTTGATGAGATGCGGGACTTGCTCCTAAAACTCACCAATGGCAAGGCTCCTTCGGAGACCACTACTCCTCAAGAGGAAGAGGCCTCCGCTAACTCCAATGACGGTGAAACCGAGGAGGAAAAAGAGAAAAAGAGGAAGGCTAAAGAAGCCGAACTTAAGAAGGGGGATGATGAAACCAAAGTTAAAGATTCCCCTCCATCCACATCCGAGCATGATGGTGGGAAGGAAGGTTACCATGCGGTTTCTCATGTGTACTCTCCCGACCCACCTATCCCTTACACCCGCATAAACCCTTTAGGTCCTCCACCTAAGCTTAATGCATTGGCTTTTGCTAGTTGGCAACACTCAATGAAATCTCATGTCAACAGTTCCTCTATCGAGCTTTGGAGGATCATCAAAGATGGATACAAGGTTGTGGATCCTAACAACTTGTCAAGAAGAGAGGTGGCCGAGAAGCAACTCAATGCCTCCGCTCTCCACATGATTGAACTTGCCGTTGGAGAGAATGGCATGCATCACATTTCACATGTCTCCACCGCCAAAGAAGCTTGGGATTGCCTTGAGGTGGCATTTCTTGGTAAATGAAAGCATGAAGAGGAATAGATTTGATGCCTTGAACAATGAAACCGAAGGTTTCTACATGCTTGATAATGAAACTCATGAAGACATGTATGGAAGACTCAAGATTCTTGCCAAAGCCTTTTACAATGTTGGGGCAACCTATGTGGATGATGCTTGGATCAAGAGGAAGTATGTGAACGCTCTCATGCCCTTCGAGCCTATTGAATTGAAGGCCATACAAGGAAGACACAACTACCTTCAAATGTCATCCAATGAAGTTATGCAAGAAGTCCAAGCCTCCAAGGTTGCCACCAAGAATGCCCAAGACAACCGTGCTAGGGCCATGGGAATGAAACAAGGTCCCTCACTTGCTTTGAAGGCCAAGGTGGTGAGTCTTGATGATAGTGTGGAAATTGAAGCATGTCCAAGCAACCTTCCTCCCGATGAACTTGAACCGGCCCTCAATGGTCACATAGCTCTTGCAACAAGGACCTTTTGGCGTGACCCGGCCAAGGCAAAGGCTCAACTTGATCTAAAAAACAATCCAAGTGGGAAGAAGGAGTTTGCTACAAGGATAAAGACTTGCTACAATTGTCATGACAAGCATCATTACATCAAGGATCTATTATATAATTAAAACACAAGACAATCAATGGCTCAGATTAAGCACTTAACAGCGAACGTCTCAGATTAAAAGAGCTATCGGAGGAAGCAATGACCGATAGGTGCGGACAGCTTAATCTGTACCGGGACTCTGTCGCCGTATCCTATTTATCCACGAAAACATTTACATCGTTCTTTTCTTTTGGCATAGAGGAGGCAGAGTCCAATTCCAAACCGTGATTGCTAAATAGAAAGGATCTTTTAAAAAGGAAGCGTACACGATAATGCAATCCAAAGGACGCGCATATCCCCATGCGATCTCCTCTCGATGCTTTTTCACACCGAAGAGACGAAGCACGGCGATCTGCCATCTCGGCCCGCGGCAGACAACGGAGAGGCGGCCATCGGAAAGGAGCACTCGATCAGGCGACGTCCCCTACACCAGTTCGCTCCGCTCTGCCAAAGGTATCAGCCACGCCGCTAATGCTTTTCCACACGGATGTGACAAAGCGCGGCCATCTGCCGTCTCGGCTCGCGACATACATCGGAGAGGAAGCCATAGGCAAGAAGCACTTGACCAGGCGATCGACGCCCCTACACCAGTTTGCTCCGCGTATCAACCACGCCGACGATATGGAGAGCGGCCTTATCTCACGTGTCCTAAAATTCGCGGGAGGCACCGAGGAGGGCGACGTGAGCGTGAAGCACTGTACGTCGAGACGCCGTCGGCCAGGAGTACTCGACCAGATGATGGAAGGATCACTGGAGAGGATTCTGTCGGCCTGGCGTATTTGACGAGACGATGAAAGGCATCATAGAATAGCTGCATGGCCAGGAACTCACGTCACAAACGCATGCATGGGCTCTATTGACAGATGGTGTTGACCCGAAACAGGTTTTGATTAAAAAAAATTGCTGATCTGTGGAAAATGTAGATATTTGCCTTACACGTTTTTGGTGCAGTTGCTATAAAATAGTTATGTTCGTTCATGGATGCATTCGTAGGATCCTCTCGGTTAAAAGACATAATCGATTTGGTATGATGCAGTGTGCACTTGCTCTAATCGATATCTCTAGGAGACCACGGCGATCCAATCAGTGTTAGGCCGCCAGATCGAGCCATCGGAAATCGCCGGCAGCATTCTCCTCCGTGTTGGGTATATATGTCGCCTCTTCAGGTCTGCAAAGCAGGCAAGTGCAGCCGTGCCCGTGCCCTCCCCTTATTTTCTTTCTCTATTTGCTGCAGACGTCCATCCCCATTAACTTCACACATGCGGGAGTGTAGCCCGATTCTGTTGATGCAAGGAAGATGGCGACAAGCAAATCTGGCTAACGGATACAAGGAATAATAGTTCGTCCGGGAATTTGGTAGTAGTACTGACCCCCTTGATCGTAATTGGTAGACACAGCAAACTTATTTTGCACCGTACTATTTTGTCTTCATTTGCAGCGTATGATATGAATTTGAAAAATATACACAGATAGATTTGCTACGTCTGCTGTCTGTGATTGATATTGAGGCTGAGGTTTAAGTTCTAGATCATTATTGCAGGAATTTGCGTAGTGGTTGCGAGAGATTTGGACATTGAAGAGAAGGATAGCAGTATGGTTCTTTTTTTTTAAAATTTTCATCTCTTCCTTTGAACAAAATACATTAAAGTTTTATTCTGAGTATATATCAGTTTAAGTTTTCGGTAAAATGAGTTTACCAAGTACTTTTACTCAGTGCAGTAATATTGTTTTCCTGTATTAATGATGCTAATGGCCAACACTAACTGAATTTTGTTTTCTAGGATGTGTTTACACAAACGGATACACCTATAATTGATTTCTCAAATTAAGTAGGATGTTCAAGAACTGGATGAGTCATTCAAAGTGGAGAATGCCGCGGTTCCATATTGGACTCTAGGTCAGTTGAACAGTTTCGTTACAAGGAACATATCCAGCGACTCTGGTTGTTTGACCTGGACAGTAGGTAGATCTGATAATAATTGAAAGCTTCTTTTCCAGGAACATTTAGAGGTTAATCAATTGCTCCAAAGAATTCAGCATTGTCGCAATTGCTACCAAATCTCTGTACGTATCAAAAATTGGTTTTCCTCGCAGCATAACTTTTTGTGGTAGCCAGCACGTATTTATTCAAGAACATCTAATAGTTTCTGTTCCAGGTGCAGATAATATAATCTCCCCTCCAGTTAGACGTGAATGACTGAATTTTAATGAAATTCTTCAAATGTCATTGGCGAGGTTGCATGAGCAAAAATCATTAGCAGATATCAGTATAATAATAAAGGTAATGCTTCCAGTTTGTCCAGCCGGAAGATCATGCGATTGCCATTCAGACGCCAAACACGGTGACGGTGTTGTCCAGCCGGAGCGAGATGTCGAGCAGCTTGGCGGAAGTATGTAGATGTCCATGGCTGATTTGGAGATGGCAGCGTCCTTGGCTTGGAGGCGGCAACGGCGATATCATGCGGACGAAGCTAGCACGAGACGACGGTGATCTCACGCGAATGAAGGTGACAAACTCAGAAGGTTTCAGCAGTCTATGAGGAGTCCGTATAGCCATATTAATCTGGCAAGAAGCTGCGATGTCGGAAGCAGTCGACGACGGCGATCTGGCCTCAATGAAGCTGACAAACTCAGAAGGTTATGGCGATATCGATCTGGCAAGCTGCGACATCTGAAGCCCACACGGTGGATTGAATCTAGGGCGACCTACCGACCCCACGGACCAAACGCTGATGCGGCGCCCGACAGCAGTAGAGGATTTGGTGGTCCGACATGCAGTTTGCAACAGCTCGGATTTAATATTATTTTTGATTATTTTCAGATGACTCAAGCCGGTTATGTCCTCTCCCCTCATGTATTAGCATCTAGACGATTTGATGAAGGCTGAAGGCCCTATGCAAGAAAGTTGTAGATGCATGCATGCATGCATGGAGCTATGGAAGGCATAGTCGTTGTTCAAAATTAAACAAGGAGGCCATGAAAACCTCGCGGCTCTCACCATTGGCTGACATATGTGAGAGCGAGAGCGGCGCTTGATGTATTGAAGGCTCGTGTTTCATAGAGAGAGGAGCCGGAGACCAATTCACATTTGTGTGTGCTGAACAGATGGAACTAAAACAGAGAACATACGCGGTTAGCTCTGTCAAGGATACACGCACGATTTGCTCTGCCAATTTTTACCAATTTTGCCTTCTCTTTAAGTCTTTTGCATGCTTATTTTCTGAGATCTGTACGCTAAACTATTGATTAATTTTGGGGCTCAAGTCAGGAGTATTTATCCGACTGGAAAATCAGAGATTCTGTAAGACTATCCGTCCCTAGATCCTTGCCAGGGAAACAAGGAAATTGAGAAGGGAAATCCATGTCCTCCAAGGAATAAGTAAGGTTAGTCGGTCTGTCAAACAAGCAATAACTAATTTTTTTTTTCGAAATCAATGACTTTATGGATGATAGATTATAATATGATTATTATTCTAGCCTATTACATCCGCACAAAATAATTATAGGGATGACCAATGAGGAGCAAATTAAAGTAAGAGGTCAAATACTTGACATAATGTACCACAAATCTTTCGATGATTTTGCATGTCACTGTCACTGGACCCAATATCACTAATGAAACCAGCTAACAAAAATATTTAGAAAAATTAAGGGACCATTCCAAGATAAAACTTAAAACACATCAAACAATTAAAATGGAATATTGCAACTGATAAAAAGATTTATTTGATTCTTCACCAAATGCATAACTGAGATGAGAGTTGTGGAGAGTGCATGTTTTAGTGGAATGTGACGCGTATAAATGGAGAACAAACAAAAACAATTTAGTGGTATGCTATTTTTCTATATGTTAACGACATCTCGGTGATAAGTATCAAATTGGTTTTCTAATGAAATATATGCCCATTTTGTACACAAATGACTTAAGAAAAGTGCCTCACAGGTCTTCGCGTTCTTTGTTTTGATTTCGTCTTTCACAAATATATTCCAAATAAATAATTCATCGCTCTGATCTCTATATCCAGTTAGTGTTCCTTGGCCAAAACTAATCTTAAATATACAAAATATTTTTTATAAGTTTCTACGACTCCTCTGAGCTGGTATTATAATACACATATTAAAAACATATAAAAATCGCATTTGAAAAAAAAACATATAAAATCTAGCCGTGCAAGTGCGTGGGTGCCGTGGAGTCGGATGTTGGAGCAGAGAGGCCGTGGTGATCAAGTTAATAACTTTGTGTCTCATACCATGTAGAGAAACGGAAGGATAATAATGGGGAGAACAAGTAACTGTATTGCCTCAGGTACATCGGTTGAATCAGCAAGGTCAGCTGCCATGCACAACGTGAAGTGGTGGCGCTAGACTAGGGATAACACGGTTAGTTTAGTTGCGGTAAAATTTACTAGAACCAGTAGAACCATTCTAACAGTGATCAGTAGCAAAACCATTTTTCTTTTAATATCATACCATGGAGAGCAGGAGAATCGTTTTGGTCGTTGATTGCCTGAAGAAAGGCAAGGCCGCCGGTGGCCTTGTGCCGTCACATACGGCACCAAGTCTCCACGACTAAGCTAGATGGCGCTTCGGCTCAGGATTTCAGGACATACGTGGCCGGTCGTTGATTGCCTGAAGAAAGGAAAGGCCGGCGGACTTGCGCCGTCACATACGGCACCAAAGTCTCCACGATTAAGCTAGATGGCGCCTCGCCTCAGGAGTTCAGGACCCGCGTGATCGCAACCACCTGACATCTGAATCAATCGCGCTTTTGTCGTGCCATCTGCATTGGACTAGAACTTCAAGCCCTGTATGACGATGAGTTTGGAGATATACCAAATAAGATTGGATGACGACCACCGCCACCACCACGCATGTTAGCTGGTAAGATGAAAGGATGGGTTCAAGGTAAGCTGGTAAGATGAAAGGATGTGTACTTGCATGAGAATGTTGCGTCCATGATGAAACGATGGGTTCAAGGTAAACTGGTAAGATCTCCGCATCTATGCAAGGACCAGAAGGAGAGCACGATAATAGAATTAACAGAAAACTTTTTTCTTGACTTTTGAGTTTCTGTCCGTTCAAATTACACAGGTGTCATGATGGCCTGGTGAGTTAAGCTGAATGAAGCACGGTAGAAGATGTGTCAGAACTCAGAAGGTAAAAAAATTCACAAGTCAGTGTAATTTGAACGGTTCTGAGTGTATACATTGCATATTATTTTTAATTTTCGTCAACAAAAATATTTTTAGATCACTCAACTGATGATGCCATTAATTCCTAATAATCCTATTTTTGATTAGTATGTTTCACATAAAAATCCCTTGGCCTGGTGAGTTAAGCTGAATGAAGCGCGGTAGAAAATGTGTCAGAACTCAGAAGGTAAAAAATTCACAACTCTGTGTAATTTGAACGGTTCTGAGTGTATAACATTGCATATTATTTTATTTTTTTCGTCAACAAAAATTTTTTTAGATCACTCAACTGATGATGCCATTGATTCGTAATAATCCTATTTTTGATTAGTATGGTTCACATAAAAATCCGTTGGTTGCATATGGCTGAGTAGAAACCACCACATATCTTCTGAATCTTTGTGTCAGTTCACGTAAAACATTGCATTATTTGTCTATATATAGTATATCATTTGTTCTTTCTTTTTTGCAGATTTCAGATCCTTTTAGATAATGGTTTGTGCAATACATTACAATAAAATTTCCGTAAAACCATTTGAGCACATGTCAGGTAGGGTTTACTTCATGCCTTTTTTTTACTTGCTCAATAAGCAGGTCATTTATTTTGTAGATCATTGGGTAAAAAATATTTCACAGGCTTATTCGTAATGAGCTCTCCTACAAAACACATAAAAGGATTATTACATGGGGTAATAATTGAGCCATTTTTTTTTGTAAAAAAGGTAGCAGGAGTGGATCAGTACACTATTTCACAAAAATCAGCGGTACATAATGCTTATCTTGAAAAAGGGGTGCATATTGAGAGAGGGTACAATATGTAATAATGCCTCTATACCCATTAAAAAATAGAAATATACAGTTTTGACATTGAGGGATGCAGAATTTATCTGATTAAGCATAACTCAGATAGGCGCTAAAGCCTTTTGCACATTACAGCCAAAATCATTTTTGGGGCACTTTCAAACTTATGATGCCCAATTAAGTGAGCATCATTATAGGAAACACACGAAAAAGTACTTATATTAAATAGATTCATTAGTTTACTCATACATATGCAATGTTTTTAAGCCATAACTATTTTACGCTATGTATGAAAGTCAAACTCATATATCTTGGTCCACGTCCTTTCTCTTACAAGAATATATTCAATTAGAAGATTATGTTTGAGCAATTGTAATCAGTACAGGATGTCACTAATGAATTCAGTTGGTGCATCACCGGTCGTTGTTACTGTTTTTAAAGATGGATAAAATTATTCCATATTGATGAGACATAGTTGATTGTTGGAGTTTGGGAAAGAATATGAGTTGAATTCATAGTCCTCTTCTGCACAAGGGAACTTACAAGAATTAAAATTGAAATTATTCAGTTTTAGCATTTATAATATGTGGAAAATATTTATCACCCAAATTGAAAAGATTGAGTAGTGGGAATCTCTCCAAATTAAAAATCATAATTATACTTAAAAAAATTACTTCTTATTTCACTTAAAATGTTCCAAAAAAGGTATCAAGAAAAACATAATTACATTAGACATGAAGATTCAAATAATGCCATTGCTAGCCGCGCAATCTGCGCGGGCCACCCAGCTAGTTGCCCTTATGAGAACCGAGAACAACATGGTGGAAGGCTTGTCCCAAAGGATCACTCGAAGTTGATTCAAAAGAAGCCCGTTAGCAAGAGGAAGCCATTCTTCAAGAAGGCACCGAGAATTGTGTTGGTGGCTCAAGAGGAGTATCCTTCCGAAGATTCCGAAGAAGAAGATGAACCCACCGACGAGGTGGCCGCATTGGCTATTGTATCAACTCCATCATCTTCTCTCTTTGAATCCCCCAATGAAAATCTCTCCACCAACAACGCTCGTTGCCTCATGGCCAAAGTTACCGAGGTATCATCTTCTACACCCAAGACCATGCATGAAATGAATGATGAATCTAGTCTTGTGGTTAAGAAAGAACTTGTTGCTTTAGATGCTTTCGATACTTTTGTGGCTAACTTGCAAGGTGAAGCTAAGGAACATGTTGAGTCTCTCTTGAGACAACTTAGTGGGGCCGAAGAACTCCTTGAAGACAAGGGTAAAATTGAGAGAGAAGATTATCTCACCATAGCATCGTTGAATGCTTCCATAGAATCTTGAATGCTTCTCTTGAAGAAGAGAGTGAATATAGAGCTACTCTTGAGGAAAGACTTGAGTCTCTTGATGATAAAAATGATGAAATAATTGCTAAAATCATTAAAGATAGAGATCATGTCTTTGCTAAATATAAATTGATTAAAAAGGAGAAAGTCGAATTTGTGGCTTCTAATGCTAGACTTCTTGAGGATTTGGAGAAGCTTGACAAGGCTCACAAGGCCTTGGAAAGTGAACACTCCAACCTTGTCAAGTCTCATGAGCAACTTCAAACTCAACTTTCTAAATCAACTTCACCTAGTACCTCTATTCTCTCTCGTGATAGTGCAAATGTTGTTGAGGAAAATGCTAGGTTGAAGGTGGATCTTGCCAAGGCCACTAGTGCCAAGACCTCTACGCCCAAAGGTAAAGAAAAGGTTGTTGCTTATGCTTTTGAGCAAAAGCCACACAAAGGAAAGGAGGGTCTTGGTTATGTAGCCAAGGCAAAGATCAAGAAGAGCAACACCAAGGAGAACAAGACCAAGCCCGCACAAGCCAAGACTTCCATTGCGGGTGGTAATGCCACTAAGGGCAAGACCACTCGTAGTGACTTTGCGGGGCATAACAATCCCAACTACATTCTTTATGTTGACTATTATGGGGATGTTTATGCTCAATATGTTGGTCCTTATGATGGTTACATTGATTACTCTATTTGGGTTCCTAAGACCCTTGTTGCTAACAAAAGAGGACCCATTGAGAAATGGGTACCTAAATCCAAGCAATGATTTCTTGTAGGACTATGCTTCCGGTGGGTCTAAATGGGTGGTTGATAGTGGATGCACTAGTCATATGACCGGAAGCAAGGAGATTATGACGGAGTTGGGACCAAATATAAATCAAGCATCCGTCTCCTATGGTGATAAATCAAAAGCGGAGGTAAAGGGTCTCGGCAAGGTGGTAGTTGCAAAGGATATCACCCTTGTAAATGTCATGCTTGTCGAGTCCCTCGGTTACAATCTTATGTCCGTTCGTGCACTTAATAAGATGAACTTTGATGTCTATTTTACTATTGATATGGTGGTACTCTTGAGGAGCAAGACTCTAAAGGTCATGTTCGTTGGGTATGTTGAACATGAGTTGTTTGTGGTGGACTTTTCGGGGTCAACCAACACTCAAGCAATATGCCTATTCGGAAAGGCCGACGTGGGGTGGTTGTGGCATCGCCGCTTGTCCCATGTCAACATGAGAACTTTGCAAAGTCTTCACAAGGGTGGCCACATTCTTGGACTAAAAGAGGATGTTTCTTTTTCTAGAGATCGTCTTTGTAGGGCTTGTGTTGAAGGAAAGATGCATGATTCTCCCCACTCAAGCAAGAATATCATTTCATCAAAGAGGATATTGGAACTTCTTCATGTTGATCTCTTTGGTGCCGTGCCTCAACCTAGTCTTGGTGGGAAGAAGTATTGTTTGGTGATTGTTGATGACTATTCAAGATTTACTTGGGTTTATTTCTTCAAGTCGAAGGATGAGACTCAACAAGCCGTCATCGACTTCTCCAATGAAGTTCAACGTCAACACAATGTTCCCATATTGGTCATTAGGAGTGACAATGGCTCCGAGTTCAAGAACTACACCCTAAATGAGTTTCTTAGTGAAGAGGGAATTCGTCATCAATATTCCGCTGCGTATACCCCTCAACAAAATGGTGTAGCCGAGAGGAAGAACCGGACTCTCATGGATATGGCAAGGTCCATGTTGGCGGAGTTTAAGTCTCGCTCTTCTTGTGGGCCGAGGCCATCTCCACGGCGTGTCACTCATCTAACCGGTTATTCTTTCGTGTTGGAAAAAGGACTCCATATGAAATGCTTACCGGCAACAAGCCCAATATCTCCTACTACCGTGTGTTTGGTTGTAAGTGTTTCTACAAAATCAAAGGTGTTCGTTTATCTAAATTTGAACCTAAAGCTTTAGAGGGTGTTTTTGTTGGTTACGGTGCGAACTCTCACACTTATAGAGTCTACGAAATCCTTAGGGAGAGTTGTGGAATCTTGTAGTGTGAGGTTCGATGAGAATGACGGCTCCCAAGTGGCGCAATTTCATGTTTGTGATGTAGATAATGAGGAACCTCAAGATGCAATAAGAAGAATGGGCGTTGGTTTCTTTCGCCCTATTGAGATCCATCATGAGCCTCCTCAAGCAAGTCAAGCAAGTTCAAGCTCCACTCAAGTGGAGATCACATCATCACAAGTTGAACCGGCGCCCTCCATGGAAGCAAATGAAGCACCTACCCAAGAACAAGTTCAAGACCCTCCTCAAGTTGACCAAGTTGCTATGCAAGAACCAAGTTCTCCTATTGTTGATGCTAGCCAAGGTCATGACCAAGATCAACCCTCTCCTTCTATTGTTGAAGATGTGCAAATGATGATCAAGGTCACCACTCCGGTCAAGACGGGACTCAAATGATCAAGATGATCAAGTGATACCTCCAAGATCCAATAGAGATATCGAAACCCGTCGTAGAGCAAGAGTTGAAAGAGATATGAGAAGAAAGAGCATGCATCTTGAAGCTATTATTAGTGACCGAAGAAAGGGTGTCACCACAAGGGCAATTGGCAAACTTTAGTGAGCATCAAGCACACATCTCCATGGTGGAACCGAAGAAAGTCTTTGAAGCTCTTGAAGATCCGGATTGGTTGGAAGCTATGCATGATGAACTCAATAACTTCAAGCGCAACAAAGTGTGGAATTTAGTTGAGAAGCCAAAAGATTGCCGCAATGTTATAGGCACAAAGTGGATATTCAAGAACAAGCAAGATGAACATGGAATGGTTGTGAGGAACAAGGCAAGATTGGTTGCACAAGGGTACTCTCAAGTTGAAGGCATTGATTTTGGAGAGACTTATGCACCCGTGGCTCGCCTTGAGTCCATCCGTATCCTTCTTGCATATGCATCACATCATAATTTTAAATTGCAACAAATGGATGTGAAAAGTGCTTTTCTTAATGGTCCTTTAAAGGAGTTGGTATATGTTAAGCAACCACCGGGTTTGAGGACCCAAACTTCCCTAACCATGTCTACAAGCTTGATAAGGCGCTCTATGGTCTCAAACAAGCACCTCGTGCTTGGTATGAGCACCTAAGAGAGCTATTGCTAGACCGTGGATTTGAAGTGGGGCAAATCGATCCCACCCTCTTTACCAAGAGGGTTAAAGGGGAGCTTTTCATATGCCAACTTTATGTTGATGATATTATCTTTGGCTCGTCTAACAAAGCTTTTAATGATGAATTTTCAAAGCTTATGACCGATAGGTTCGAGATGTCCATGATGGGAGAGTTGAAGTTCTTCCTTGGTTTTGAGATCAAGCAATTGAGTGGAGGGACTTTCATCTCTCAAACAAAATTTACCCAAGACATTCTCAAGAAGTTCAAGATGCAAGATGCTAAAGAGAAGAGTTTCCTATGGACACCAAATGTCATCTTGAACTTAATCCAAGGGTAAAGATGTTGATCAAAAACTTTATCGCTCTATGATTGGTTCTTTGCTTTATCTTTGTGCATCTAGACCCGATATTGTGTTGAGTGTAGGGGTGTGTGCAAGGTATCAAGCGGCTCCTAAAGAAAGCCACTTGCAAGCGGTCAATAGAATCCTTCGATATTTGTTATACCTCAAGGTTTGGTTTGTGGTATCCTAAGGGCTCTAACTTCTCTCTTGCCGGGTACACGGATTCGGATTGGGCTGGTTGTAAGGATGATAGGAAATCGACTTCCGGGGCATGCCAATTCCTTGGTAGGTCCTTGGTGAGTTGGTCTTCTAAGAAGCAAAATTGCATATCTCTCTCCACCACCGAAGCCGAGTATGTGGCAGCCGCTAGTGCTTGCACTCAATTGTTATGGATGAGGCAAACTTTAAAGGAATACGGTGTCCATTGTGACAAAGTGCCTCTTTTGTGTGACAATGAAAGTGCTATCAAGATTGGTCACAACCCGGTGGAACACTCAAGGACGAAGCATATTGAGATTCGATATCACTTTATTCGTGATCACATTAACCGGGGTGACATTGAGCTTGGATATATTCCAACCAAGAACCAACTTGCCGATATGTTCACGAAGCCACTTGATGAAGCAAGATTCACTTATTTGAGGCATGAGCTAAATATCGTGGATTCAAGGAGCGTGGCTTGACTATCTTGCATACACACCTATTTCTTGACTATCTATTTGGTTTAGGTGTAGGCATGGACATAGGGGGAGTGCGGTCCTAATCCATTGGACTATCCCTCCCCCCATTATGCCGATAGTAAGAACTCATTTTGTCTCTATATATTCATTTTAATGAATTGTGAGCTTAAATGACGAGTAGTGGCCGTGAACCCAAGATATATCTTCGCGGTGTCACACCACACACTCATACATGGTGGCCTAGGCCACCGCCCTCTTCTTTGTGAAGAGTTGATCTTATTTGGTCTTTATTGGATTTTATTTGGTTCCTAGACCTTTTATTGTGTTTTTGGGAGAAACACTTGGAATTGGCTTTTATATTTGCATCTTGCAATTCCTAGTATGTATCCCACTATCAGTGACTCTGTGTCTTATCCCAGGCCTATCTTATCTAAAAACTTGCTCCTCTTGCATCTTTCATGTCCAATAGCAAATTCTGGCATTTTTGAGTCGGTGGGGCCGGATACTCCGGTCCTTATGGCCGGATAATCCAGTCTGACTGAAGTATCCGCCCTAAACCCCGGAATCTCTGGCTTAGGCCGGAGACTCCGGTGTGTTTAGGCCGGATACTCCGGTCTAGGCAGTTTCGCAGGGATCCTTTAAGGGGATCGGGGTGGGAGTTGACTTCACAACTTCCTCACACCCCCGACCCCATCCTCTCCCCTGCCGCCGCCACCTCAAAGTGCTGCTCCGGCTGCTCCCCGCCGCCGGAATCCACCGTGCCTCCGGTCTCCTCCACCTCACCGACGCAGGGGACCTTCCTCTTCTCCGTTTGGGCTGCACCATGGACAAAAAGGGTACCTCACTCTCTCTCCCTAGGTTTTCATCCTAGATCTAGGTTTGGAGAGTAGTTCCCCTAGTTTTTCTTGGTGCAAAACCTTTTAGATGGCAAGGTGTATCCTAGAAGTAACTCTAAAATTCTCTGCACAAAGTTCTTCGAACTAAATCGAGGTTTCCCCTCTCAGGGCCGGATACTCCGATATTCCAGGCCGGATACTCCGGTCTGTGCCGGATATTCCGCCCCTGAGGCTGGAAAGTCCGGTGTAGATCAAGAATTTTGTGTCCAGAATCTTTTGGTTACTTCTCCTTTTGTTCCTGGACATGCAAGCTTATCCCCATGCTTTTCTCCTACTCTATTTCTCAGGTGTGTAGAGGACAAAGTCTTCCATGAAACATCCTGACAAGTCACCAAGAAAAGCTCATCGTGCTCAAACAAGGGACAAGCTGTTGTTTGATAGCAGTGCTGGTCGTCTGCGTCAGCAGAGTGCCATTGATGAGGAAGCAACAAGACATGCTGCCCTAGGTGGGTTTGATGATGAAGAAGAGGCTGAGCAAGCCCATTTTGATTCCTTGACCACAGTTTTGGGTATGGGGAAGCTTGATGTCGTCGTATCGGCATCTTGGATAGGAGACGGGGTCCTGCTAGCCGAGGGTGAACGTAGGGCAAGAAGGTGGACGTCGTCAAGGTCGGGATTGTACACGGCGGTTTACCCAGCTTCAGGCACCACGGCGGTGGCGGTGCCCTACGTGCTGCTATAACTCACTATAAGGCAATATCGCCGTGAACAGGTTACAATGAGTTGGTGTGTATGAAAGAGTTGCCCTAAAGGCGTCCCGAGGTCCAGCTTATATAGGCGGCTGGACCTAGGGTTACAAGGTGATTACGTATCCAGCAAGTATACGGAGTCCTAAACCTAGCCGGCAAGTATGCCGCCTTCCGTCTTGGTCTTGGTGGCTTCATGGGCTTCAGTCTTGGGCCTCCTCCTTGCCGGCATCCGCCTTCCTTGGTCGTCAGCTATCTGGGCCGCCCGGTAGGCAAAGCCTTCACCACCACTGCGGGCCACCCTGGACTAGCCGGATTGATCCATGCTGGTGATACCCCTAGTAGGTATATCCCCAACATTAGCCCCTGGGAGGGTTCGAGTTCTTCAGGCGCCGCGCCGTCTTCTTTGTCGGCAACGTCCGCTTGTCTTGTAAGCGTCTGAAGAGCTTGAAGCATTCCAAGTTGAAAGTAAGCGGCGGTCCGCCTAAAGTAGTCGGACAACTTGCCGCCATCATGGGAAAGACGGCCTGACCATTGTCAGGAATCTTCCTGGCACCAGTCTTGTCAATTGACTGGACCCGTCAAATGTTGACGGATGACGCCATGCAGTCCACGACAGTTTGGACTTGGGCATGCGTCATGATGGTTTCTCCACTACGCACAGAAATCGGAGCGAGGCCGCAGACGCCGTTGCCACGACGTGCAAATCGTGGGCACGTGGCGGAAATCTCGCGTCCCCCAATCTAGGCACGGATCTTGGCGCGTGGGGATAAATACCCCAAAGGGCACATCGATGCACTTCTTCTCATTCGCACACCCACCGTGGCCTCCTCACCTTCCCGAGCTCAACTCCTCCTCGAACTCAACTCCGGCGAGCACGAGCGCGCCTCTCCCCAAATGGCGAGCACTCAGCAGGATGCGGCGGCGACGGCGGCACTGGCTGCGGCTTCTTCGACCCCCGCCGGATCTGGATCTGTCCCAGCGGCGGCGGCGGTGCCCGCAGGCGCATCGATGACCTCTCCCGCGGCCACCGTGGCCACGGGCGGGGTTTCTACTTCTTCCCCAGCTCCGGCGACGCCTGCAACCGCCGCTCCAACCTTTCCCCTCCCATCCCTCGCGGCCAGCTCAGAGGCCGCGGCGGAATCTGCCGCCGACGAGGATGACGACGTCGAGGAAGAGGAAGAGGCTGGAGACCTGGGTTCCAGGTACTGGCTGCCGTCAGTTATGACGTCAGCATCTGAAGGAACTGGAGGAAGGCGGATACATTCCGCCAAAGACGGAATGCTCCTGGAGGGTTCCAGGCGACGAGGCGGTGCCTGACCCCCAAGACGGCGAGCGTGTCATGTTGGCTTCGCATAGCCTTCGCGGTATGTCTCTGCCGCTTTCCGCCTTCTTCTTGGCGGTGCTTAGTTTTTATGGGCTGCAGCCACACAACATAGCGCCCAACAGTATTCTAGTGCTAGCCGGCTTCCAGGCTTTGTGCGAAGGGTACTTAGGCATAGCTGCGTCCATAGAGCTGTTTAAGTACTGCTTCCTGTGCCGCCGGCAAACCATACCAGGCGGCCACCTAGCAACCTGCGGTAGTGTTACGTTCAACTGCCGCCAACCCGACTGGTACCCAAAAATACCATACATCGAGTCGGTGAAGCACTGGACCAGCACTTTCTTTTACTGCAAGGACATCCCGACACCTGGCAGCACAAGGGATGCCAGCCTTCGTCAACGGTCCGCCAACCCACAAGGCTTGCTGGACAGCAAAGTGCCGCTCAGCAGCTTGCCGGAAGAACTTCGAGTTGCCGTTAGGCGGATCGAGTTCTTGACGAAGACGATGTTGGCTCCACGACTTGACGGAGTTGACACCGTCATTGCTGGGTGTCGAGGAAGATTATGCCTCTCCGCCATCGCCCACTGAAGATGTGCGAGTACAAGGCGGACGACGCCGGCAACAGCACCCTTGATCAGGATGCCTTGGAGTACCGGCTTAGAGAGCTTATCAAGCCTCTGTCGGTGAAGGCGGCTGAAGGCGTCGCCATGTTCACCATAACAACCCAGCCCCAGCGGTAAGTGAAAGCTACTTTGTTATTTCACTAACATCCTTGCCCACTAGGTACTGAATTAATATTGTCTTGCTTCCTTTTCAGCTACAAACCTTGGGGAGGACGAGCTGGCCCAAACTGGTATGATACAGGTGCCAGCAAGTCGAAGAAGCGCAAGCTGAGCTCCTCCACCAAGGATTTGGAGAAGAGGAAGAAGGCGGCCACCTCTGCCGATGCAGAGGATGAGACCGTGGGGAACGTTCCCTTGAAGCGGTAGCAAACTTTGGCTTCCCTGACTTGGATTAATATGTTTGTGCTGACAAACTTGCATGTTTCTGCTTACAGAGGCAAGCCTACCATGCCCAAACTCCGCTCCAACTTGAAGATTGCTGCCGGCAGGGGCAAGCCACCACGTTCTTCTCCAGCTGCTGCGCCGACAACGCCCACAGTTGGCGTTCCCGTGGTTGTGTGCCAGGGAACGTACACAGCTGCCGGTACCGCAGAGGCGGCTACAGAGAAGATGGCGGGCAAGAAATCAGTTGCCGGCATAACTTTTTCCAAGACGGCTGAAGCTTCGGCTAGTGATGCCGCTCGATTTATCGCCATGAAGCAGGAGATGGATGACCAGATGGCGGCCGAACAAGGCGGATCGTCCACTCATCCTGGCTCCCAACCTGGCAAAGGGTTGCAAGACCCCCGGCAAACACTGAAGACCATGCGTGACGGTACCCGCAACTGGTACGCACACATGGACGAACTCCACGACACCCTGCACGGACAACTTGAGGTAAAATAGCCTATGGTCCCAGCCCCCGAGCACTTTGGCGGCTGAAAAATTTAGCCGGCAAAGTGGTCTCGTTGACTAAATAGCGCTAACCATAATGTTGCTTTCGTGCATGCAGGCCGTTCTTGCTTCCAATCTTGAGCTATTTCGTGCTCAAGAGATGAAGAAGAAGGAATGCGAGGAACTGCAGCAGGACGTGGAGTTGAAGAACGCCCAAATTGCGAGTTTGGAAGAAGCTCGCAAGAAGGATGAAGGTGACAAAGCTTTCTTTGCCTTCTTTTCGTCCGACTTCTTTTCCTTTTCCGACAAGTATTTTAGTCGTCTTTTCTTTTTATTTGTAGAATTATTAAACACTGCGCAAGATATTCTCAAGAACTCCACTGACATGCAAGCTTTGATGAACGAAGCTGCAGATCTTGCCGGGCTGGTGACCAAGCTGAAGGCGGATCACGCCAAGGAGCTGGATGATCGTGCGTTGGCCATGCTGCCGAAGTTAGCAAGTTGACTGGACAACTTGAGGCCATGAGCAACAACCTTGACCAGGTGAACAAGAACGCCAAGGAGCAGCAGGACCAACTGTCAAAGGCGGTCCAGCTAGCCCAAGAAACGCTTGAGAACCATCTGGATGAGGTCAACGCCATCCACGACCATGTCTTGGGTATGCCTCCAGTCCTTCATTTTTGTCACCTTGCTTTCTTGAACTTGAAGCTGCAGTGTGTAACTTTGTGTTTGTGCAGTGCCGGCTAGCTTGGGAGATGACCTGGCACAACGCCGCGCCTTGCCGATCTTGAAAATTGGCGAAATCGTCAACCAGATTGTCGGCGCGGCAAATCATTTGCCGCCAAGTTCTACCCTGGGGAAGACGGCGATCCCGTCATCTTCGATGCTCTGCCGGAGTTGCTGGAGAAGGCGACAGCTGAACACGACAACACACTACGCTCAGCAGCACGAGGCGGCGCCAAGTTGGCATTGGCGATGACGGCGGCGTGGTACCCGGAGGCTGATATTCATCAAGTCACCGAGTACTTCCCCACCGAAGACGAAAACAACCAAGCCATCGTGATGCAGGACGTGCTGCGGTCTGTTCGCGGCTATGCGACCCGGGTTGCCAACATGGTTGACATCCGCAAGTTCTACAAGGAACACCCGGACCCGCATGTTGCCGTTGCTGATCCCTCCTTGGCGGATCCTGAAGCTTCCCGAGGCGAAGAAGGCGAAGCCGGAGCCGACAAGCGCAGCCCCAAGGATGGCGGAGCCAGCCCCAAGAATGCCGGCGTTAGCCCCCAGGATCTCTCCACCAGCTCTACAAGGCGGCAATCCCTTAGACTTCCTCCTGCAAAGGCAGCACAAAACACTGCGTTAATCTGTTAACGCATAAAACTTTATTTTGGGTTGTAAATATTTATGGGCCAACTTTTATGCTACACTTGGCGGTAGGCTTACTTAAGTGGCCCGCCTTAATATGTATCTCGCCTGCATGTTTAGCTTTTTCATATGTTGGCGGAACCTCATCTTAGTTACTTTAGCTGAGCCAACCAGGTGCAATACCAACTAATTTAGACTCAGAGACCAAAGCCAGCATGTTGGTGCCAACGACATACTACTAGGCGACCCACACAAACAGACAGATAAGCATATTAGGCGGTGCAAAGATTGTTTGCGTTTTTAGCCGGCAGACGGCAAATGTCAAAAAGTTTGGACCTTAGCACGGAGCAAAACTTATTTTGTTTGGTAACTTTTATGACAACAGATATATGATTGCGAGAAAAGACAAAAGATGGCATGATCCCAAAACTGAATGAGCAAACCACAGACTTTTATTTCATAATCATATAGTACTTATTACAATGTGGAAATTGCTAAGTGTAAAAAGGACGTAGCTGCTCAATGTTCCAGGGTCGCTTGGTTTCTTCGTACTTGTCGTCAACCTTCCTTTTGCGCTTGCGACCTCGCTTCTTCTTGTATCCGTCACGTGCATCGACCAAGTAATAAGAACCATTGAGCAACACCTTACTGACCACAAAAGGTCCTTCCCAAGGCGGGGATAACTTATGCAAGCCCTTTCTATCTTGGATTAGGCGGAGAACCAGGTCACCCACTCTAAAACTTCTTTGCCTCACCCTTCTGCTGTGATAACGCCTCAAACTTTGCTGATAGATGGCGGATCGCGCAAGGGCAACATCTCGTTCTTCATCAAGTAGGTCAAGGCCATCCTGTCTTGCATCTTCTGCGTCTCCTGGACGTAGGCTTGGATTCTGGGAGAATCGTACATCATGTCGGTTGGCAACACTGCTTCTGCGCCATAGACTAAGAAGAAAGGAGTAAACTTGGTTGATCTGTTTGGAGTTGTGCGTAAACTCCAAAGGACAGACTGCAATTCATCCACCCAAGCCCCAGCCGCTCTGTGCAATGGTACTTCGAGACGTGGTTTGATTCCTTGTAGGACTAAACCATTTGTACGCTCTACTTGACCGTTTGCTGCGGATGCGCGACGGAGGCTAGATCTAGGCGGATACCATGCTTATAACAGTATTCCTCGACTTCGCCTTGCGACAAGTTAGTGCCATTGTCGGTGATAATGCTATGAGGCACCCCGAACCGAGAGATTATTCCCCACAGAAAGTTTGCGGCTGTGGCGCCGTCTAGCTTTTTGATAGGCTTAGCTTCAACCCATTTGGTAAACTTGTCTACAGCCACAAGTAAATGTGTGTAGCCACCAGGCGCCGTTTTAAACGGACCAACCATGTCCAAGCCCCAGACTGCGAAAGGCCATGTGATGGGTATTGTTTTAAGCTCTTGAGCCGGCATGTGATTGTCTGGCATAAAGTTGGCAGCCCCTGCACCTTTTAACAATGTCTTCTGCATCTTGCTTGGCTGTCAACCAATAGAAACCTTGTCGGAAGGCTTTTGAAACAAGGGCGCGTGAGAAGCATGATGTCCACATACGCCGGCATGTATCTCATCCAACATTCTCTGCCTTCTTCGGGCGAAATGCAGCGTTGGTAAACACCAGTGGTGCTACGCTTGTACAATTCACCTTTGATTATTGTAAATGCCTTGGCTCTTCTTATTATTTGCCTTTTCAAAACCTCATCATCCGGTAACTCCTGATTGATCAGGAAGTCCAAATATGGCGTCGTCCAATCCGGCTTTACCAAGTAGACGGCATAGCTAGCACTATCAACTGGTTCTGCCGACTCTGGGTCAAGGAGGTCTGCTCCTTTAATTGACGGCTTGTGTAGGTGTTCCAGGAAAACATCTTTTGGTACCTTTTTGCGTTCAGACCCCATTCTGGCAAGTGTATCTGCCGCCTCATTTTGAGCTCTTGGGATGTGGCGGACCTCGTAGCCTAGAAAACACTTGGCGAATTCGTCAACGGTAGCTCGATATGCCGCCATTGTTTCGCTCTTTGTGTCCCAAGTACCACGTATCTGTTGCGCCACCAAATCTGAATCTCCGTAGCAGAGGACACGCTGGACGCCAAGTTCCTTGGCAATGTGTAAACCATGAAGGAGAGCTTCGTATTCAGCAACATTATTAGTTGCCTTGAAGTGAATTTGTAACACATAACTAAGCTTGTCTCCTTGAGGGTTTCTTAAAACAATGCCAGCCCCCGAGCCCTGAGCATTTTTGATCCATCAAAGTGCATGATCCAGTATGCATCTTCAGGGAGAGGTACTTCGTCCATGGCCTCCGTCCAATCAGCTACGAAATCTGCTAAGGCTTGAGACTTAATGGCCGTTCTGGGCTTATACAGATGTCGAAGGCGGCAAGTTCAATGCCCCATTTGGCAACGCGGCCTGTTGCATCTGTATTATTGATGATATCCCCCAGAGGTGCCTTGCTCACCACGTTATTGAATGTTCCTGGAAGTAGTGCCTTAACTTCCTGGCGGCGTAAAAAACACCGTAGACCAATTTCTGGTAATGCGGATAACGCTGTTTTGAGGCGGAAAATACTTCACTGATGAAGTAAACCGGACGTTGTTCCGGCAAGTCTGAAATTTCCGTCTTGCGTTCCACAACCAGTACCACACTAACAACAAGTTAGTTGCGGCAATATAGAGCAGCATTGGTTCCTGCGAACGAGGAGCTGCCAAAATTGGAGCAGACGTTAACGCGTCCTTGAGTTGCTGCAAGGCGGCGTCTGCTTCGTCTGTCCACTCGAAGTTGTCGGATTTCTTCAGAAGCCGGTAGAGAGGCAGTGCCTTCTCACCAAGACGGCTAATGAAACGACTGACGGCAGCCGCCGACCGGCAAGTCGCTGCACGTCCTTCAGGTCCTTGGGCCTGGATATGTTGAGGATCGCTTTGATTTTTTCTGGATTCACTCTATCCCTCGTTCGGAAACGATAAAGCCAAGCAATTTGCCGGCAGGAACCCCGAAGACGCATTTTTTCGGGTTGAGTTTCATCCTGTATACCCGGAGGCTATCAAAGGTTTCTCTCAAATCGTCAAGCAAATCTGCCTTCTTTCTTGACATGACGGCAATGTCGTCAACATAGACGTGAACATTGCGGCCAATTTGCTCGTGAAGGCATCTTTGCATACACCGCTGATACGTTGCGCCGGCATTTTTTAGACCGAAGGGCATCGTGATGTAGCAGAAGGTCCCATAGGGTGTAGTGAACGCTGTTTTGATTTGGTCGGATTCTCGCATTTTGATTTGGTGGTACCCGGAGTACGCATCCAAAAAGCACAGCAGCTCGGAGCCGGCTGTGGAGTCTATGACCTGATCTATACGAGGCAAAGCAAAGTGGTCCTTAGGACAGCACTTGTTCAAACCGGTATAATCAATGCACATTCTCATTTCCTTATTAGGTTTTGGAACCATTACAGGATTTGCCAACCAATCAGTGTGTACTACCTCCCTAATGAACTTGGCTTCTTGCAACTTGATGATCTCCTTCCCTATTGCTGTCCGCTTCTTCTCACCGTAGCGTCTTATTCCTTGCTTCACTGGTTTGGCTCCTTCGTAGACGTTAAGAGAGTGCTCGGCAAGTTCCCTCGGGACACCTGGCATGTCGGCTGATGACCATGCAAAGATGTCCTGATTCTCACGGAGGAACCTGACGAGCGCGCTTTCCTATTTGTCGTCCAAGCCAGCCCCTATGGTGACTTGCTTGGAGCTGTCACCTGGGACCAGATCCGCCTTCTTTGTGTCTTCGGACGCCTTGAAAGTGTTCTTTTGCTCAGCGGTCTTTACATGCTCCGGCAACTGTGATGTATCGAGCTCTTTCTTCAACATGGCTAACTCCTCTGCGTGGAGGACTGCCTCAGCGAAGGCGGCATTGCCACGCTCACACTCCTTTGCTTTCTTGAAGTTGCCACTGATGGTAATTGTACCATTGGGTCCCGGCATCTTCAGCTTGCTGTATATGTAACACGGGCGAGCCATGAATTTGGCGAAAGCTGGCCGTCCAAAAATGGCGTGGTAGGCACTTTTGAAGGGGACTACTTCGAACCTGAGATACTCCGAGCGGTAGTTTGTCTCAGGCCCAAAAGTAACCTCCAATCTGATGCTTCCCATTGACTTGCTTGCTTTCCCGGAACAATGCCATGAAACTTGACTTTGCTATAGTCAAGCTGGCTTTCCGACAAGTTCATGCGCTTCAGAGTGTCCGCGTAGATGATGTTGAGGCTGCTGCCGCCATCCATCAACACCTTGGTGAGCCTGAAGTTATCGACAATGGGTCGACGACAAGGGCGTATTTGCCGGGGTGAGGAACGTGATCTGGATGATCATCTCTATCCCAGTTATTGGCTCCTCTGACCAGTCTAGATACTGGGGAACGTCTGGTACTGTGGCGTTTAGCTCGCGCATCTCCGCCTTTTCTTCTTTTGCCGAAGGAGTGCCCAGGAAGCACACCAATTGGCCATGTACCTTGGGATATTTCCTTTCTTTGCGCATCAGCTTGGGTTCCTCATCCTCGGACATGGACATAGCCCCATCATCGTCTTCCTTCTTTGTCTTCTCAGCCTTTTTGCTCTTTTTTGATTTCCAGCCAACCTCGGGGTCTTCTTGAAGTCCTCCATGAACCGGCATTCCCCTAATGTGTGGTTGACTTTGCCTAAGGACGCGTGGATTGGGCAGGCAAGGCTTTCGCCTGATCATACGTCAGGCGCTGCTTGCTGGAGCCGCCATCTTTACCCTTTCCTTTCCACTTGCGGTTGCTGCCTTTGCCTTCGAAGGCGGCGGCGACCTCGTTTGATGGTCCGGCTTTGTCATCCTGGGGAGCCTTGCGTTTGTGACTTGCTCGCCTGTTTGGCGCCATATCATGTGCGCCATCTCCATCGCGTGCATCATCATCCGCCTGTGCGTACATGGCTGCTACTTCGAGCATGACTCCGAGATCCTTGACTTGCATGCGTACGAGCTTATGTCTGAGACTTGAGCCCTTCAGGAGGCCCGTGGTGAAGGCATGGATTGCTTGATTGTCGTCTACGTTCTCGCAGCTTGCCTTTGTTTGAATCCACCTTGCCAAGAAGCTTGTAGCTGTTTCATCTGGCTTTTGCACGCAACGAACCAAATCTGTGTATGTATTGGGTCGCTTGTACGTGCCTTGGAAGTGCTGCGTGAACACCTTTTCCATGTCATGCCAGCTATGAATGCTTTTCTCCGGCAAGTTTTCGATCCAGCTTCGGGCTGTCCCCTCCAACATGAGGGGAAGGAAGCGTGCAGCGACGAGGCCATTGCCTCCGGCAATTTCAACTGCCAGCGCGTAGTCCGACAACCATGAGTTTGGCTTGTCCGCTCCATTGTACCTTTGATGAGTTTTTGACACTGATGTCATGTCTCTGGGTACTTGAACGTTGCGGATGGCTGGGCCAAAGCACTCAGGTCCTAGATAGGCATCTTGCTTTCCAGCCTTGATGTCATTGAGACGATGTCTCGCGTCTTGCGGACTGAGCTGTTTGCCAGATCTATCAGCATGGGCTCGTCCTGCGCTGCCCGGCTGTGCCTAGGCTCATTGTTGTGTCCCCGGCTTCCGCCTTCGTGCCTGGGCACTGGTGGTGGGGACTGTGTGCGGTCCCTGCTTCTTCTTGGCGGCGGGGCATCGTCGCGGTTGCCGCCACTCCTTGGCGGCTGCTTGCTGCCCCTGCTTCCGCCTTCATCCCGCCTAGGCGGAGGAGGTGAGGCCTTGCGCCTGTTGCCGGTCCTGGATGCCTCATCACGCTGCCTTTGGAGGTGGTGATTTGCGTGGGTCTTTCTCCTTGTCCTTCCCTTTTCCGTGGCTACTGGAGCCGGACGGATCTTCTGGGTTGCCACCGGCCGCAGCTTTGCAAGCGTTGGATTTTGATTCCAACTTTCCTCCCCTTGCGTCCGCCATGTCGGCGCGAGAATCAGCACGGGCCTGCTGCTCTAGAGCTTTGTGAGCAAGGATCGATGCGTAGTAGATCTTCTCGTCCTTGTCATAGTCATCATTGTTGAGGATGTCCAAGGCGGCTGCAGTGTTGAGGACAGGTGTTGCGAGGATGACGTCCCCGTTCTTGTCCTTACGCTGCGGCGCTGTAGCCCACTCGAAACCAAGCTTTTGGGCAGGGGATTTGAAGGTGTCATGATCCCTGCCTTTCCTACCTCTCTTCTCCGCCACTTGTCCTGCCGGCTTGGGCAATGGGGTGGTGGTGAAAAGATTACGCTTGGGGTCGCACTTGGCAGTTATCTTGGCGTTTTCCTCCTTGGCTTCGTCGAGGAGGCTCTGGACCTCTGCTTGCTTGCTTTTGAGGTACTCAGTTTGCTCCACCAAGGTGTTCCGAAGTTTCTCCAAATCAGCCGGATTGGTTTTGTCGTTTACCGGCGTGTGAAGAACTTCCGCCAGAGCCGCCATGCTTCCTATCTTGCTGGGCTCGCCCTTCTCCAGATTTTCTTCTTTGGAGCCCCAGGAGGCTCTGGAAACTGTGGATCGGTTGCCGGGGTCCCCAGGTTGGCGGCGTCAGTTGCCGCCTTCTCTGAAGCTGCGCCGGTGACATCCGCCACAAAGACCTGCTGCATGTTGACGGAAGAGCCCGTAGCCGCCTCAGATGGCGGAGGATCAGGTGTAATAAAACACTTCTTGACCCGTTGCTCAAACATGCTGGCAGAATCTTCTTCGGAATCAGAATCTACGTTGACGTGAACGGTAGATCTGGATCCGGCATCCGACATCACATCATCCTGGAGTGCAGGAAGAATAGATTCGGGATCTTGACTGTTGGGCTGGGAGTCTGATCCCAGTCCCGTCATGCCGACAAAGTGTAGATCTGAATCTGCGGACTCCTCAGAGGAGGCAAACTCAGATCCGTCTTGATTGTAGGGCGGGTGGGATGGCGAATAAATTCGCGGCAACCCATACGCCTCAGAAGTGTAGCCGATGAACACATCGACGCCGCCAAACGGCACAACTCCGCATCCGACAATGTAGTCGTCTGCGGGGATGTAGGACTCGTCGCAGCTGATGTAGTGGTTGTCGCCGTAGCGAACAGCGCGGCCGACGGCGATTGTTTCGCCGATGCCGCCAAGAGTTCCCGCCTGGAACGTGACGCCTGACGCCTTAGGCCCCACGGTGGGCGCCAACTGTCGTCGTATCGGCATCTTGGATAGGAGACGGGGTCCTGCTAGCCGAGGGTGAACGTAGGGCAAGAAGGTGGACGTCGTCAAGGTCGGGATTGTACACGGCGGTTTACCCAGCTTCAGGCACCACGGCGGTGGCGGTGCCCTACGTGCTGCTATAACTCACTATAAGGCAATATCGCCGTGAACAGGTTACAATGAGTTGGGTGTGTATGAAAGAGTTGCCCTAAAGGCGTCCCGAGGTCCAGCTTATATAGGCGGCTGGACCTAGGGTTACAAGGTGATTACGTATCCAGCAAGTATACGGAGTCCTAAACCTAGCCGGCAAGTATGCCGCCTTCCGTCTTGGTCTTGGTGGCTTCATGGGCTTCAGTCTTGGGCCTCCTCCTTGCCGGCATCCGCCTTCCTTGGTCGTCAGCTATCTGGGCCGCCCGGTAGGCAAAGCCTTCACCACCACTGCGGGCCACCCTGGACTAGCCGGATTGATCCATGCTGGTGATACCCCTAGTAGGTATATCCCCAACACTTGAGTTCCGTCGGATGAGGTCTCAGCCCTTCTTTGACTTGCCGCCCAACACCGATGATCCTAACTTTCCAAGGAGAGAGCAGCAGCTGATTATGAATGAGATTTTTGCCCGTATTGAGAAGCATGTGGTTTGTGAGCAAAAGGTTTTGAGCCTTGAGAACTTGAACAAGAAGCAATATTTTCAAGAGGCCGTGTGGATTGCTAGGAAGCTTGGACTTGAGAGGCTCATCCACACTCATGAAGACTATGATATTCAGCTTTTCAACAATTCTTCGCCACCGTTGTCTTTGATAATGATGAAGACGTCACCATGACTTGGATGACCGGTCCTAACAAGTGCACCTCCAACTTTGTGGAATTTGGAAGGTTTTTGGGCTATGAGTTCAAGGGGGCTACTACTCCAGTTGGGAAGAGGATGCATGTGGAAGGGGTTGCCTACAACAAGCGTCACTTGCGTCCTTTATATTCTGTGGCAACTTCTGTTGGCTTTAATCAAGACCTCCTCCCCACTTTCAACATTTTCCTTCGCATGGTTCGGCTTAGTCTTGCTCCTCAAGCCGGCAATGTGGATGCCATTCGAGGAGGGCTTGTCAATCTCCTTTACCATGCTTACAAGGTTCAAAAGGCCGGTCCGGATTGCCAAGGTCAAGAAATTGATGTCATGGATTTCATCAAGTGTGAATTGCTTTGGGCCATTTTTGAGCATAAGAATCCATTGTATGCACCCTATGTTATGAAGCTGATCCGTAAAAAGGCGCCCTCCGTCAATGTCTCTCACCTCACCAAGCATCCAAAGGGTACTCTCCGCCAACTAAGCAAGCATTCCAAGCAACCGTCCTCCTCTCATGCACCTCCACAATCTAGTGATGAGGAGGCGGCGCCCGAGGCCCCAATGCCTAAAAGGAGAAGCAAGAATGCCGACCCGCCATCATATCTTCAAGGAAGGGCTGAAGTGAATATGGAAGTGAGCAAGCTCTCTTGGTGGAAGAGAAAGTTGCTTTGCATGGATGTTGCACTGCACAAGGAGAACCATGGTTCATATGTGAGAGAGAAGCATATCATTAGCAACCAAAACATCATCATCAAGGAGCTGCGCAAGCTTAACAATGGTAGCATCACTCCTCCTCCCGAAGAAGATGAAGATGGGAACCCCATTATCTCATCCGAGTCCGACACAACTATCTCCATTGGCCGTTGGAACGAAGACGTCTTTCCTTGGGCTGATTATGCGGATGTGGCCTCTTTGCCATCTTCGTCTCGCAACACCGGCAAGGCTCCCATGAACCTTTCCGATGAGGACTACAATCAAGAAAGGGAAGGTGATGATGACATGGAAGAAAGCTCTGGGTGATTTCCATGGGTTTCGTGTAGTTGTGCTCTTTTCCCTTTTGGGCGTCTCGATGCCATTTTGTGATCTCTTAGTTTTGTGTGTTAGTTAACAACACTTAGGATGTCTAATCTGGTGTTAAGTATATGCAGGTTATAATATATCCAGCACATGTGCATCAACACCAAAAAGAGAAAAGAAGTTTCTGGAGCTTATCAGGCCGGAGTATCCGGTCCCCAGGACCGGAGTCTCCGGACTCCGGGGATTTTGGCCAAAGCGCAGAAAAGTTGCTCAGCCCCTGGTGGGGGCCGGAGTTTCCGGCCCCAGGGACCGGAGTATCCGCCCCAGGCCGGAGTTTCCGGCCTCAGGGACCGGAGTCTCTGACTGAGCCCAGCATGGCTGTTTGTTGTTCACCCCTGGTGGGGGCCGGAGTATCCGGCCCCAGGGGACCGGAGTTTCCGCCCAAGGCCGGATTATCCGGTCACTTTGACCGGAGAATCCGGTGTCAAGATCTCTGCAACGGCTAGTTCTTCTGGGAGGGGTATAAATACCCCTCCACTCACCTCCAGCTAGCTAGCTCGTCCACATTTGAAGAACACCATTGTTGCAAGCTCAAGAATCACTAGATCTCCCAATCCCTCCACCCAAACTTGTTGATCTTTGGAGGATTGAAGGAGAAGGCCCGGATCTACATCTTCACCAAGCAGTTTTTCATTTCCCCCTCATTTGAGGGCCCCTTTGCTAGGGTTTCCACTAGGAAAACCTAGCTCATTGTTGTACTTACTTGATTGTCTTTGTGACAGATTGTAGCTGTTTGGGAGCCCCCAATCCCGTTGTGGGTTGTGCCCCAAATCGTTGTTGTAAAGGCTCCGGACTCCGCCTTGAAGGTTTCCGATAGTGGAAGGTGAACCAAACCTTTGTGGTGCGGTTCATCGGAGAATAGGGTGACGCCTTTGTGGCGGTTGAGTTTTGACCTTTGTGGTAGCTCACACCTCTCCAACGAGACGTACTCCCCTAAAAAGGAGGAACTCGGAAATACATCCGTGTCTCCGCGTGCTTTCACTTCGGTTACCTCTATCCTTGTTTACCGTCTTTACTTATTATATCGTGCTTAGTTGCTAGCTTGTCATATAGGTAAATTCACCGTAGTTGCATATCTAGAGAATTTACCTTTTGTGTCAAGCCTAATTTGAAAAAGAACTAAATTTGAAGTAGCACCTATTAACCCTCTCTAGGTGTCATACCGATCCTTTCACTTTGTCTGCCTCGCGAAGCGCTGCCAAATTTTTTCCTCGCGCTGCCGCCGCCGTCTCGCGCCCTCCTCCGCGCCCACACCCCGCCGCCGGCCCGGCCCCCCTCTCCTCGACGCGCCGCCGCCGCCGAGCCCTCCACCTCCTCCATGCGCCGCGCCGAGCCCTCCCTCCTCCTCCTCCACGCGCCGCCGTCTCGCGCCCTCCTCCGCGCCCACACCCCACCGCCGGCCCGCGCCCCCCTCTCCTCGACGCGTCGCCGCCGCCGAGCCTCCTCCTCCTCCTCCACGCGCCGCGCCGAGCCCTCCCTCCTCCTCCTCCTCCGCCGCGCCCTCCTCCTCCTCCTCCACACGCCGCCGCGCCGTCCTCCTCCTCCTCCACGCGCCTCCGAGCCCTCCTCAACCTCCTCCACCGCCTCGCGACGGCCGCGCGCCGGCGAGCTCGCCACCCTACACAGTACGGTTAGAAAAGGTTAGGTACTTTTTTCTTTTTTTGTGTTAGAAATTTTAGGGTTAGATTTTTTTGTGTTAGTAATAATTTGCTATGTGTAAATTTAGGGTTAGATTTTTTTGTGTTAGAAATTTACGGTTAGAAATTTAAATTTTTGTGTTAGAAATTTGCTATGTATAGATTTAAATTTAAATTTAGGGTTAGAAATTTAAATTTAGTGTTAGAAATTTAAATTTAGGGTTAGAAATTTAGGGTTAGAAATTTAAATTTAGTGTTAGGAAATTTAGTGTTAGAAATTTATTAGAAATGTTATTAGAAAAATTTAAATTTAAATTTAGGGTTAGAAATTTAGATTTAGAGATTTAAATTTGCTAAGTGTAAATTTAAATTTCTATGTGTAGATTTAAATTTGCTATGTATTAGTGATACTTTTTGCAAATTTCTAAGTGTAGATTTAAATTTGCTATGTAATTTTTTTTAGTGTTAGAAATTTAGTGTAAATTTGCTAAGTGTAGATTTAACTTTTGTATTCTGCTAATTAATGCTAACATTGTTTTATATTTCTTTTGTTGTTGTGTAGTTTCGGTACTTTTTTTGTGTTGTTTTTGTAGTGTAGGAAATTTAGTGTTAGGAAATTTAGTGTTAGAAATTTCGTGTTTAAATTTAGTGTTAGGAAATTTAGTGTTAAAAATTTATAAGAAATGTTATTAGAAAAATTTGCTAAGTCAATTTGGAATGATCGTCTTATAAAAATTTAGTGTTGGGTGATTTTGCTGTTTTTTATGAGTCGAAAGAAATAATGTTGTCTTCTTGGCTTTTCTTAATACAAGCCGATGTTTAGAATAGTCCATTATACTTGCAAGAAGACTGTCTACAGAACCAAGGGTAAATGCAAGAACAATGCATTTATTTCTACTTTGTTCTTGTAGGCACTCTTTTTCCTGACTAATGGCTTTGACATATGAGGCTTCAGTTGTGAAATTTGCCCACTGATGAAGGGTGTTATTAGGAAATTTAGTGTTAGAAATTTAGTGTTAAAATTTAGGGTTAGAGATAAATTTGCTAAGTATAGATTTAAATTTAAATTTAAATTTAGGGTTAGAAATTTAGGGTAAATTTGCTATGTATAGATTTAAATTTAAATTTAGGGTTAGAAATTTAAATTTACTGTTAGAAATTTAGGGTTAGAGATTTATATTTGCTAATTGTAAATTTAAATTTGCTAAGTGTAGATTTAAATTTGCTATGTATTAGTGATACTTTTTGCAAATTTCTTTTGTATAATGACATGGGAATGACTATCGGGTACCCTACCATGAGGGTACCCGGTGCATCTATCGACTAGGCCCAGCAATCAGAGCCTACAAAGAAGCCCATGAAAGAAGGCCCAAGACGAAGAAGTGTCCTTCAAGATTAGTAAAAACATAGTCGGTTAGGCTTTCCATATATGTAATTTGAGTCGGTTACGAATACCCGAGACCCAGCCTATTATTTAAGGACTGGGAGGGCCTCGAACCAGACCACGAAACACCAGAGCCACCAAAACCCTAGCGAGATCGACATCTCGCTGGAACCCTTGTAACCCTCATATTCGCAAAGCAATAACAGACAGGCAGGACGTAGGGGTGTTACCTCCACTCGAGGGCCCTGAACCTGGGTAAAATCCTTGCCTCGCTTGTCAGCCGACGATAACTTCCAGCACTACCACGTTCTCTCCCTCAAATTCACAACCCAGGGACCTCGACTATGGGTCTTGATGAGTCTACCCCTCGTCAAGTGGCGCCGTCTGTGGGGAAGAATAGCGCTGGACTCGAAGTTTCGCCGGTTCCCTTTGCAAACGACAACTCGCCGATCTCTGCTGCAAACGGCAACTCGCCGATCTCTTCTGCAAACGGCAACTCGCCGATCTCATCTGCAAACGGCAACTCGCCGGCCACGTCAGCAAACAACAACTCGCCGATCCAGGCGAACGCGGCAATTCGCCGATCCACTCGAAAAGCGGCAGCCAGCCCGCTTCACCCACAAAAAGCGCATCTGCGCCTATGACGAACTTCAATCCGCACTCGCCAGATCTCCAGGAGGCGTTTTCTGGTCTAGAGTCAGGTTTGGATTTAACTGTTGGAGCGTTCAGTTTTTTCGTAAACAATGTTGGCATGCAGGACTTGACAGAATCGCAACAACTCGCGCGAGGCGCACCCGAGGCTCCATCGACTGCGCTCGCCCCGTCATCGATTCCATAGGCTTGCTCACCCGCAACAACCATGTCGACTGGTGAGATCGACAGGTTCATGATGGGGGAACTCCAAGGCGAAGAGGCTGAATCAGCATACCGAGCAAACGACGTCAACCTCGACCACCCACTCGATGAGAGCTTCGACTGCGGGATCTCCCTCGACGATTTCTACGAACCCGCAATGCATAATGACTGTAACGTCGATTCCGAGATCTGCACCAGCATCAACCTCGACTCAGAGACCCATAATGGCTTCGACAACAACGAGATGAGCATAGTCGACGAGCACGTCGACAACAAGATTCGTCTAGAAGATCTACTCGATAAGCACGCTGGCTCTGACATGAGCCTGGACGATGACGTCGAGTCCATGACGGGAGTCGACAGTGCATACACGTGCCCACGGGTCACGCCCCATCAGGTCTATGTGGCCTTCTCCGCAGAATCATCCGCAGCCGCAGCTGTTCGCAGGCCTACACAATTCCCATGCACGGTGACCATGCCGGATGGGGTCACAACCTTGACAATCACGGAGGAGATGGCAGCAAAAGCAGATAAAGTAATCAAGGAGTGCACACTGATGCCAGCAAATTCAACTCCGGAGGAGATGTTGACCTACCAGTACTTTAACTGGCAAGAGTCAATTCGACTGAAAAACTACCGGGCGACACTCGAAGAGCGCAGGAAGCAGGCTAGTATTTCGAGTGCACGCAGAAGGGAGCAATCTCTCGGATCCACACAACAACAAGCTCCACGACGAGGGTCGCGTATGGCAAGCCTTCCAGAGCATGAGAGAGCACAAATCACCCGCACCCTGTCGTTCATGACAGAAGATACTGGCGGGATCCCAGTACCCAAGACAGCCGAGGGTGCATTATTCTCCGTGGGCGCTTATCTCAAAGCAATACAACCCCCGGCGGACGGTCCTGGGGCGGCCTTACATCGTCAGCAGCTAAAATCATTGGCACTGGCCGCAAAGGCTTTACAGCCAGCAGACAAAATTCCAGGAGGGAGTCGAGATCGCCAGGTAGCAACCCCGCGACACGCAACTCATGATCATAGCAGTCGCAGTCGACACTCGGAAGATGGAAGAAGCAAACACCATCACAGGTCCAGCAGAAGCAAGTCTCGAAGGTCTTACAGCAGCGATTCATACTCTGATCGAGAGCCAGAGCCATGCGGAGCTTTATGCTTCACCCGACGCATTCGCGAGACGCGGATGCCCAAAGGATTCAAGCTCACAGGTGAACAACCCAAGTATAATGGCCGCCAGGAACCTTCCGGGTGGTTAGAAGATTACAGGCTCGCTGTGGCATGCCAGCGCGGCACGAACACCACAGCGATGCAGTACATACGACTGATGCTCGAAGGCACAGCCCGCGACTGGCTCAAGGCGCTTCCTCCATCATCATACGACTCGTGGGACGACTTCCGCCGCGATTTCATCAAAAACTTTGAGCCTCTTTGTGAGCGCCCGAAGACATTCGAAGAACTAAGAGCATGCAAACAACGATCAGACGAGTCGTTGAGGTCATACATACGGAGGTGGACCGAAATACGTAATTCGGTTGGCATGATATCAGAAGACAGGGCCATGGACGCCTTCACAGAAGGTCTACTCAGGAAGGACTTCAGAGAAGCACTAGGCCGCGAAAAGCCAAGTTCTTTGGCTAAACTCATAAAGATGGCGACTGAGTGGGCAGATGGAGAGGATTCTGTACGCAGATCCCGTGCTTCCCCCCCACGCGACAACCACGACAGCAGCAGTCGAAACCGCAGAGACTCATACAGAGATGATCGCAGGCGCAAACGCTCCAAACGTCCTTACGACGACGACAGACCCGAGTTCATGGCGGCTGGTTACACGCACTCCCGTGAAGATCAGGACAGAAGCAATCGGCGCTCGGATGATCGACGAGACAGTCGAGACCGTGATCAGCGGGGTGATAAAAGGCAGGAGTGGCGCAAACGCAGCGACGCAAAACCTGAGCGGTCATTCGAAGAAAAGATGGATGACTGGTGCAGATTCCACCTCTTCAAAGGACAGGACGGAAGGCTAATCTCCAACCACACCTTAAGGAATTGTAGGGAGTTCGACCAGCTGGCGGCTGATTACATGGCACGAATGAGAAGACAAGCACCAGCACCCGCCCAAGCAACACCTGCACCGGCGCCGCAGCCAAACGCCGCGCCTGCTCTCATGGCACCGCCACAGCCACCGATGCCACCACCACAGCCTGCTCCAGGCGGACATATAGCGGGTGCCATACAACCCGTGTATCGGATGGAAGAAGAACAATATCCACAGCCCCGCGGGCAGATGAACATGATACAAAAGGGTCGCCCCTCCAACAGGCAGCAAAAGCTCATTACTCGACAGGTAAACATGGCAGTCATGGCGCCCCCTGCTGTACCTGAGTTTCTGAAAGGATCGGGAACCACCATAAGCTTCAGTCAGGAGGATCATCCTCCAGCTGTAGTTCGACCAGGGCACGCCGCTCTGGTACTCGACGCGCAAATTGGAGGCTACGCCATGACCAAGGTCTTCATGGATGGAGGCAGCGGCATAAACATCATCTTCTCAGATACGCTCCGCAAAATGAACAGGTCAGTCGAAAATTTGCCAAAATCTTCAAACACTTTTCATGGTATTGTTCCAGGAAAAGCAATCAGCCCAGAAGGCACCATACAACTCGACGTTACGTTCGGGGACAAGAGCAACTTCAGGACGGAGTCGATTGAGTTCGAGGTCGTCGACTGGAAATCGCAATACCATGCTATTCTTGGGCGCCCGACGTTCGCTCGATTCATGGCGTGTAACATCCCAAGTTTTTCAAAAAAAAAAGTTGAAAAATCAGAAAAATTTAAAACTTTTGAAAACTATTATGTATTTTGCTTTGAAAGGAAAAATCATGCATGCATTCATCATCATATAGCTTTGTTTGTATTTTGATATTTCAAAAGTGGGAATAATAATTCCACTTGAAAACATATTTAAGAAAATATATTAAAAGGACTATCTATGTCCAATATATTATTTTGAAGTATTGTGGTATACTTCTTTGAGTGAAATGTTTGGTTGTGATTTGTTTGTATGTATTGGAAGTTATTCTATTACTTACCTATTCTATACTTTCAAGTTTAATAGTTTTGTTTTGAAAGAAAATATTTATTTGGATTTTAATTTGAGTTTTGATTTCATTTTAAATTATCAAACTCTTTTATAAACAAAATGTTTTAGCGCGCAATTATCTTATTGAGTGATATGGAATATGATTACTCATATTTTGTTTTATGATTACTCATATTTTGTTTTGGATTTTAAATATAAAGTTCAAAAGGAATTTATAAAATCCTACTTATAAAATTTAGCATAAAGGTCTAATTAAACCTTTATACATTATTTGAAATTTGAATTTTGAAATGTTTTGGAAAAGTGTATTTGAAAGTTCTAACAGACAGGTTTTGTTTTTACAAATTTTTAGAAATTGGATTGAAGTCTTTTTGAGTTTTAAAACAATAGTTACGAAAGAAATAAGAAACAAGAAAAGAAAAAAAAAAGAGAGAAACGGGCCAACCGGCCGGCCCAACAAGAAGCCGAGCCAGCCAGTCGAACCAACTCGGTTCACCCCGATGAAAATTCCAGGAAAATTTAGGTTTTCCAAACCCTTTCAACTTAAACACGAATATCTTGACAAATATAACTCCAAATCTGGATCCGCTTGATCCTACGCGTTCATAACTTCGAGCCCAATCTTTTCCACTGACCCTGGGCCTATATAAACCCCTGTAGCCGCCGGCATCTCTGTTCCCCTTTTCGTTCCACCGAAACCCTAACCAGCGAAATAGTATTTCGTTTATTTATCCACCAAAACGATCTCGAATCGCACCGGAGCCTGAAGCAATATTGTAGATATGTTCAATATCTTTCCATCCCAAGAAGCCTCAACTCTTTTCATCAACCGTGGAGAGAGAATTTCGACTCGCAAAACTTCAGATCTGAAGTCGTATTTCTTAGATCTCTTCGCGCTCGGTTCTTCAAATCGAAATTCCTTTGGTGAGAAGTCAGATCTAACCCTTACCTACAACTTTGCTATCAAACTCTTTTGATTTTGACGTACGGAATTCTCTGTACAATACAGATTGCTTTTGACGATTTTCGGAGGAGAAAACAATCTCAAATCTTCGGGCCGTAGTTACGAAAGTTGTTCCCCTGATCAAGATCCTTCTTTTGCCCCAAGCCTCACCTCTTTTGGTTAAGCGAGCTAGGAGATTTTCGAGTTTGAAGTTTCGGATCAGAAAGGTAATTTGCGATTTGTGCCCAATCTATTCATCCACTTATGATATATTTGTGATAGTTAGAAAGAGCACGCAATTCTCTACAACTCTCATTAAGCATGTTTTTCCATCCGAGCAACTTTATTTTTGGTCAAAATTCGTAGTCAAAGCCCAGTCAGCCTGCCACGTCAGCGAGTCAATCTCCACGTCAGCGGTCAGAGTCAACAGTCAACCGAAGACCGGCAGTTTTGCAGAAAAACCCTAGAACTTAGATCTATCACTACTTTTTATTGGTTTGGCCAAATTTTACAAATAAAATATTTTTGGAAAGCTTATGACACGTAGAAACTTTTGGCATAGTTAATTTTATGTTTTGCCGAATTAATTTTGTTTATTTTCAAAAGTGGCTTTATTAGTATTTTGAACATAACTTGTTTTTAAAAATTGATTTTGGAATAATTCCAATTGGTATATTTTTGTTTAGTTAATATTTGGCCGTAGGATTACTCTATCATTTCTGTAAAAGTATTTTTTTTGTTTTTCGTAATTAATATGAATTAAATGCTTTTAGGTGGTATTTTAATAATTAAAATTGATTAAAATTAATTTTCTTCATATTTTCGACTAATAAAATGACTTAGTCATATTTTGATCAACTTAGTTACAAAAGTACTTAGAAATATTCTGCCTCTCCAAATAAAGTAATTCTTTCTTCCTTAGAAATTTTTGATAAATAACTTTGGCAACACTTTTCCTTAGAAATTTTCAACATCTTATTAATACTAAATCTTGTCCTTAGAAAATTTTAGCATCTTAAAAATTTAGTTGCTTCCTTAGAAAATATCCTAAGTACGTGATATGACAAAGGTTTGTCCTTAGAAAATTTATCAACTAATTGTTTTCATACCTTTTCCTTAGAAATTATTTTGCACTTCTTATTTTTGTGTACTTTCCTTAGAAATTATTTGGACTTGATGCGTTAGCTTTAGTCCTTCGTTAAATTTCGACCCTAAGTGTTATGACCTTGGTCCTTAGTCATTTTTGGACCATCTTACTTGTCTTGCATTTCCTAAGCATTTTTCATAAGCATGGCATGCATATTAAGTCCTTAGTATTATTTTTGTACTTCTCACATGACTTTCCTCCTTAGAAAAATTGGGGATGCATGTTAGCCCTTTTGACCCTCCTAGTCGAAAACCACTAAGTTAGAATTAGTGGAAACCAATGAAAGACTTAGCCAAGAAAATAAGACTCCAGTGAAGACCAACCACCTACATTTTCTAAGTCTTCTTTCCTTTCCCTTTTCTTCCTTCTTCTATTAGACTTCATGGTGGCTAAGTTACATTCAAGACCAGCCCTGGCGATGCCAAGATCAACAAGTCTGCGGAACCATCAAGTCTACAATTTTTCAATGAAATCAACACATCAAGGAAAAGCTACAAGGAAGCAAGGAGTCGAAGGCTCGAGTATAGATTCCCTATGCTCATGTGAACGGCCGGCCCGTAGATCTAAAAGGATCCATAGGCCTGACCGGAAAGTATGTTTGTCCACGAAACGTTCATGAGACCTCGAATTCCCACGTTCCAGCCTGCATTATGCCAGCAGGTCCCACCCCCAATTTATTGAGTAACCCTTAAAAGGACGGAGTCTATCTAGATCATAGGATCACTGTATTCAGAGGTCAATTCTCTTTCTTTGACCTCCCACCTTCTTGGAAGACCAACTACTCCATGTTGTCTATCTTTTCTACTTTCTATTTTGTCTCACTTTGGACGTCCTTGATGTTTATGACTAAGTTCCTAGAGTGCTAATTGAAGACCATTGAAGATGAATGAAGCTACAAAGGAGTTGAAGATTATTTGAAGACCAAAGTTGTGAAAAACTAGAATGACCTTACAACTTTTCAAGTTGTTTTATCAAGTTTACTTTAGGCTCAACCTGGACCTTGCCTTAGCTAAATGGGATATTGTTATTTATGTCTTTCCCTTATTTTGTTTGCATGTCTTTCATACCATAATTATTGTGTCATCCTGCATCTCATGCATATCATATTTTTCTAAGTGTTGCATTTATGATTGTGTGTTTATTTGTGATTTATTTGACTTGTTAGAAATTCCGGAGAGAGACGAAAGTGGTTGCAACTGCTACTACTACACTCCTGTTTGCCAAGGCAAGTGGCACACCCCTCATGAATTTCCTAAGTATTTTCTATGCATGACTTAGTATATTTCTTTATATGCATGTGTAGGATAATATTGCTATGCTGAAACTACTATCTCCTTTACACAGTTGTGTCTAGAATCCTATTGATAACTTAGTAGAATTATTGATGCTATGCAAAAGTGTTTTCTTGAAAAGTTAAATTCTACTAAGTTAATTTATCACCTGGGTGGATTTGGGCTTGCATGGCTGTCAGAGTTGAGTGTTTATTCACTTGTGGATTGCCACCCAGGATTAAAGGGACCAATGTTTTGTCTAAGTGAAGATGCTTCCAGTGCAGCCACTTGGTATTATGGCTCTGCCTTGACTAAGTAAGTTCTAGGAACCTGATTCCGGCAGGTCTCAGCGGATGAATGTCGTGTATGGGTCTGCCCAGAGGAACAGGGGACTGTTTCCCAAAGGTCTCGTCTCAACTCTCTCCTTTTCCTTAGCACAAATTGAGTGCTTGAGGATAGTTTGGGTTTGTTGGGTCTAGTGGTGAAAGTGCACAACCTCTCGAGAGTTAAAATCTAAGTACTTAGCCGTGTCCCCGGTTACGGACAATTTGAGCAGCTGATCAAGGACGACAATGGAGGCTCCCAGCATATCAATTTCTTAAGTTAAAATTTTGAACAAAGGTAGACAAGAGGATGGTTTTCATGCCATACCTGTTTTGACAAAAGAAAAGTGTTTCATAAAGAGATAGGAAAAATTGGCTTTATGCAAAATAGCCTTGAACTCCACCAGCCAAATATGCATATAGGCTATAGAGTTATTCCATTAAGTGTCCACATAGTGTCACTTGCCAGATCCATTTTTAATGGTGTCTGACCCACTCTGTTGCAAATTTTTATTTGTTGCAGATTGTTCTGACGACGAGTGAGTTTTCGTTAAGGTTTCGAGTCTACAACCAACATGTTTCGCCTGTGGCACATGAGGATGATGGAGACGCACTGCTACTTTTATTTCCGCTCTTTACTCTTTCAAAGCTAGCTTCGTGCTATGCAATTTGTAAAGGATATTTTCCTAAGTACTGGATCCACGTGTAATAATTGATACAATGTTGTGATATTTCATCTTAGACTGTGTGTGCAAATGAATCGATCCAGGGGTTTGCACTATACACAGGTACCTTGCCAATTTCTAAGTGCAGGTGCGCTACAGATGGTATCAGAGCACTGTGTTGCCTGTAGATTCGAGACCCTAGACATGGATAGAAATAGGTTTGACCATAGGATTAAAATCTATTTTTATTCAGGTTACTAAAACAAAACTTTTCATTTTACCTTTCTAGTACTCTCATCTACTATCAACCTTCTAGAAAATTCTTATTTTATTCTAGACGACCTACTTCTTTGTATCCATGAAGACATGTTTGGTGATGACCAAGAGTAAGTCTGATATTTCATAGAGAAATGCTATGACTCAACATGAAGCCCTACCTGCATGAAAGATCATTGAAGAAATCAGATTATGAGCTCAAGCGCTTAGAAGATTTTGAAGAAAGTTGAAGAACTTGAAGCTCTCAAGAAGGTGATAGACTAGAGACCACCACTTAAACCAGAACAACGACACCGTGTTAGGGTATTGATCATACCAACTTAGGTTGTATGCCAATACTATATTTTTTTTTTTTAGTTTTTGAACCTTGTGGCATTTTTTTTGGTTAGATGTTGTTGGTAAAATGTTTTGTCTGAACTGCTGTTTTGGGTAGGATTATTCCTTAGCATCTATCCATCTTTTACTCATCTATGCTAAACCCAAACAGATGCCTCGCCAAAGCCCCAACATTGATGTGAAGACAATTGCAAATCAACTATTAGAAGCACAGAATCAGTTGAGCTTGATAATGAACCAAAACAAAGAAGACACCAAGGACATTCCAGCACCACCTCCACCTCAAGTAGATATGCTGATCAAATTCTTGAAGCTTCGACCAGAGAAGTTCTCAAGAACTAATGAACCTATTTTGGCTAATGATTGGCTACGTTCAGTAACTAAGGATTTAGTGGCCACCGGATGCACAGATGCTGAGAAGGTTAGAATCGCGGCACATCTACTAGAAGGACCTGCAGCAGACTGGTGGGACAGCTACCAAATCACTTACCCCATTGAAGAGATGACATGGGATTTATTCCAAGAAGGATTTCGTGCTGCACATATTCCATCAGGACTGATGAAACTAAAGAAGGAGGAATTCCTCGATTTTCGACAAGGTGACCGAACTATAGATGAATACATGAATGAGTTCAATAACCTAGCGCGTTATGCACCGGATGATGTTGATACAGATGACAAAAGGAGGAAGAGATTTCTAAATGGTCTGGATGGAAAATTATCCATTTACTTAACAATTGCCCATGCCCCTGACTACCAGTCACTGATTGACAAAGCTATAGTCCTGGAAAGTAAAATGAAGCAAAATGCAAGCAAGAAGAGAAAGCAGGAATTGGAAAACCATCACTCAACATCACAGCAGGAATGGAGCACTTCACATGAGGAACATGTTTGTTTTGAGTTCAACCACCATTGTCGTAACAGTAATGAACACGACTTCCATGAAGAGGATGACCACCACCTCAACCATGGTCACCATAGCCCTGCTCATACTGAAGAAGTTTATGACCTCGAAGATGAGCACCTTATGGAGGAAAACAGTAGTCAGAATCTCCACCCAAAACCCAATAAGAAGGACCTCAGTCAGGTAGAGTGTTTCAAATGCAAGAAAATGGGACACTATTCCCGAAGCTGTCCAGAAAGGAAGATTGGTAATGGGACCAAACCAATTCAGTTTCGAAAGGGGCATGTGTTTTCTATAAACATAGAGAGAGTTCTCAAGAAACCAGACCCAGTTATTGAAGGATTGATGATCAACTCTTTTCCTGCCTTAGTACTCTTTGATATTGAAGCAACACATTCATTCATATCAAAAGACTTTGTGAGTAAAAATAAGATACCCAATCGTGGACTTAGAAGACCCATCAGAGTAAGCTCTACAGAAGGGAAGAGGCCAGCAAACACTGTATGCCAAAACATGACCTTGGAAATTGAGACACACAATTTTCCAAGCGAGTTGTTTGTGCTGGACCTACAAGGCTTTGATATCATCATAGGTAAGGACTGGATGTCCAAATATGATGGTCAGATTGATCAAGCCAACAAAGTGATCATGCTCACCACACCAGATAAAAAGCGGATCAGATATCAATGTAAAACCAGGAATGAAGGCACCTAGAGAAACTTCAGGAGAAGTTTAGCCAAGTAGGACCAGAGTCAATGTAATGGTGATAAGGTTGTAATTTTGGCCATTAGAATTTTAATACCAACGCAGATCTGTTTTAAGGGTGGTAGCCACCCAGATATCCCAGTCACAACCTTTTGCTAGCCTTCCCGAATCTCGGGGACGAGATTCCTTTTAAGGGTGGTAGTCTGTAACATCCCAAGTTTTTCAAAAAAAAAAGTTGAAAAATCAGAAAAATTTAAAACTTTTGAAAACTATTATGTATTTTGCTTTGAAAGGAAAAATCATGCATGCATTCATCATCATATAGCTTTGTTTGTATTTTGATATTTCAAAAGTGGGAATAATAATTCCACTTGAAAACATATTTAAGAAAATATATTAAAAGGACTATCTATGTCCAATATATTATTTTGAAGTATTGTGGTATACTTCTTTGAGTGAAATGTTTGGTTGTGATTTGTTTGTATGTATTGGAAGTTATTCTATTACTTACCTATTCTATACTTTCAAGTTTAATAGTTTTGTTTTGAAAGAAAATATTTATTTGGATTTTAATTTGAGTTTTGATTTCATTTTAAATTATCAAACTCTTTTATAAACAAAATGTTTTAGCGCGCAATTATCTTATTGAGTGATATGGAATATGATTACTCATATTTTGTTTTATGATTACTCATATTTTGTTTTGGATTTTAAATATAAAGTTCAAAAGGAATTTATAAAATCCTACTTATAAAATTTAGCATAAAGGTCTAATTAAACCTTTATACATTATTTGAAATTTGAATTTTGAAATGTTTTGGAAAAGTGTATTTGAAAGTTCTAACAGACAGGTTTTGTTTTTACAAATTTTTAGAAATTGGTTTGAAGTCTTTTTGAGTTTTAAAACAATAGTTACGAAAGAAATAAGAAACAAGAAAAGAAAAAAAAAAAGAGAGAGAAACGGGCCAACCGGCCGGCCCAACAAGAAGCCGAGCCAGCCAGTCGAACCAACTCGGTTCACCCCGATGAAAATTCCAGGAAAATTTAGGTTTTCCAAACCCTTTCCACTTAAACACGAATATCCGCTTGATCCTACGCGTTCATAACTTCGAGCCCAATCTTTTCCACTGACCCTGGGCCTATATAAACCCCTGTAGCCGCCGGCATCTCTGTTCCCCTTTTCGTTCCACCGAAACCCTAACCAGCGAAATAGTATTTCGTTTATTTATCCACCAAAACGATCTCGAATCGCACCGGAGCCTGAAGCAATATTGTAGATCTGTTCAATATCTTTCCATCCCAAGAAGCCTCAACTCTTTTCATCAACCGTGGAGAGAGAATTTCGACTCGCAAAACTTCAGATCTGAAGTCGTATTTCTTAGATCTCTTCGCGCTCGGTTCTTCAAATCGAAATTCCTTTGGTGAGAAGTCAGATCTAACCCTTACCTACAACTTTGCTATCAAATCTTTTGATTTTGACGTACGGAATTCTCTGTACAATACAGATTGCTTTTGACGATTTTCGGAGGAGAAAACAATCTCAAATCTTCGGGCCGTAGTTACGAAAGTTGTTCCCCTGATCAAGATCCTTCTTTTGCCCCAAGCCTCACCTCTTTTGGTTAAGCGAGCTAGGAGATTTTCGAGTTTGAAGTTTCGGATCAGAAAGGTAATTTGCGATTTGTGCCCAATCTATTCATCCACTTATGATATATTTGTGATAGTTAGAAAGAGCACGCAATTCTCTACAACTCTCATTAAGCATGTTTTTCCATCCGAGCAACTTTATTTTTGGTCAAAATTCGTAGTCAAAGCCCAGTCAGCCTGCCATGTCAGCGAGTCAATCTCCACGTCAGCGGTCAGAGTCAACAGTCAACCGAAGACCGGCAGTTTTGCAGAAAAACCCTAGAACTTAGATCTATCACTACTTTTTATTGGTTTGGCCAAATTTTACAAATAAAATATTTTTGGAAAGCTTATGACACGTAGAAACTTTTGGCATAGTTAATTTTATGTTTTGCCGAATTAATTTTGTTTATTTTCAAAAGTGGCTTTATTAGTATTTTGAACATAACTTGTTTTTAAAAATTGATTTTGGAATAATTCCAATTGGTATATTTTTGTTTAGTTAATATTTGGCCGTAGGATTACTCTATCATTTCTGTAAAAGTATTTTTTTTGTTTTTCGTAATTAATATGAATTAAATGCTTTTAGGTGGTATTTTAATAATTAAAATTGATTAAAATTAATTTTCTTCATATTTTCGACTAACAAAATGACTTAGTCATATTTTGATCAACTTAGTTACAAAAGTACTTAGAAATATTCTGCCTCTCCAAATAAAGTAATTCTTTCTTCCTTAGAAATTTTTGATAAATAACTTTGGCAACACTTTTCCTTAGAAATTTTCAACATCTTATTAATACTAAATCTTGTCCTTAGAAAATTTTAGCATCTTAAAAATTTAGTTGTTTCCTTAGAAACTATCCTAAGTACGTGATATGACAAAGGTTTGTCCTTAGAAAATTTATCAACTAATTGTTTTCATACCTTTTCCTTAGAAATTATTTTGCACTTCTTATTTTTGTGTACTTTCCTTAGAAATTATTTGGACTTGATGCGTTAGCTTTAGTCCTTCGTTAAATTTCGACCCTAAGTGTTATGACCTTGGTCCTTAGTCATTTTTGGACCATCTTACTTGTCTTGCATTTCCTAAGCATTTTTCATAAGCATGGCATGCATATTAAGTCCTTAGTATTATTTTTGTACTTCTCACATGACTTTCCTCCTTAGAAAAATTGAGGATGCATGTTAGCCCTTTTGACCCTCCTAGTCGAAAACCACTAAGTTAGAATTAGTGGAAACCAATGAAAGACTTAGCCAAGAAAATAAGACTCCAGTGAAGACCAACCACCTACATTTTCTAAGTCTTCTTTCCTTTCCCTCTTTTCTTCCTTCTTCTATTAGACTTCATGGTGGCTAAGTTACATTCAAGACCAGCCCTGGCGATGCCAAGATCAACAAGTCTGCGGAACCATCAAGTCTACAATTTTTCAATGAAATCAACACATCAAGGAAAAGCTACAAGGAAGCAAGGAGTCGAAGGCTCGAGTATAGATTCCCTATGCTCATGTGAACGGCCGGCCCGTAGATCTAAAAGGATCCATAGGCCTGACCGGAAAGTATGTTTGTCCACGAAACGTTCATGAGACCTCGAATTCCCACGTTCCAGCCTGCATTATGCCAGCAGGTCCCACCCCCAATTTATTGAGTAACCCTTAAAAGGACGGAGTCTATCTAGATCATAGGATCACTGTATTCAGAGGTCAATTCTCTTTCTTTGACCTCCCACCTTCTTGGAAGACCAACTACTCCATGTTGTCTATCTTTTCTACTTTCTATTTTGTCTCACTTTGGACGTCCTTGATGTTTATGACTAAGTTCCTAGAGTGCTAATTGAAGACCATTGAAGATGAATGAAGCTACAAAGGAGTTGAAGATTATTTGAAGACCAAAGTTGTGAAAAACTAGAATGACCTTACAACTTTTCAAGTTGTTTTATCAAGTTTACTTTAGGCTCAACCTGGACCTTGCCTTAGCTAAATGGGATATTGTTATTTATGTCTTTCCCTTATTTTGTTTGCATGTCTTTCATACCATAATTATTGTGTCATCCTGCATCTCAAGCATATCATATTTTTCTAAGTGTTGCATTTATGATTGTGTGTTTATTTGTGATTTATTTGACTTGTTAGAAATTCCGGAGAGAGACGAAAGTGGTTGCAACTGCTACTACTACACTCCTGTTTGCCAAGGCAAGTGGCACACCCCTCATGAATTTCCTAAGTATTTTCTATGCATGACTTAGTATATTTCTTTATATGCATGTGTAGGATAATATTGCTATGCTGAAACTACTATCTCCTTGACACTAGTTGTGTCTAGAATCCTATTGATAACTTAGTAGAATTATTGATGCTATGCAAAATTGTTTTCTTGAAAAGTTAAATTCTACTAAGTTAATTTATCACCTGGGTGGATTTGGGCTTGCATGGCTGTCAGAGTTGAGTGTTTATTCACTTGTGGATTGCCACCCAGGATTAAAGGGACCAATGTTTTGTCTAAGTGAAGATGCTTCCAGTGCAGCCACTTGGTATTATGGCTCTGCCTTGACTAAGTAAGTTCTAGGAACCTGATTCCGGCAGGTCTCAGCGGATGAATGTCGTGTATGGGTCTGCCCAGAGGAACAGGGGACTGTTTCCCAAAGGTCTCGTCTCAACTCTCTCCTTTTCCTTAGCACAAATTGAGTGCTTGAGGATAGTTTGGGTTTGTTGGGTCTAGTGGTGAAAGTGCACAACCTCTCGAGAGTTAAAATCTAAGTACTTAGCCGTGTCCCCGGTTACGGACAATTTGAGCAGCTGATCAAGGACGACAATGGAGGCTCCCAGCATATCAATTTCTTAAGTTAAAATTTTGAACAAAGGTAGACAAGAGGATGGTTTTCATGCCATACCTGTTTTGACAAAAGAAAAGTGTTTCATAAAGAGATAGGAAAAATTGGCTTTATGCAAAATAGCCTTGAACTCCACCAGCCAAATATGCATATAGGCTATAGAGTTATTCCATTAAGTGTCCACATAGTGTCACTTGCCAGATCCATTTTTAATGGTGTCTGACCCACTCTGTTGCAAATTTTTATTTGTTGCAGATTGTTCTGACGACGAGTGAGTTTTCGTTAAGGTTTCGAGTCTACAACCAACATGTTTCGCCTGTGGCACATGAGGATGATGGAGACGCACTGCTACTTTTATTTCCGCTCTTTACTCTTTCAAAGCTAGCTTCGTGCTATGCAATTTGTAAAGGATATTTTCCTAAGTACTGGATCCACGTGTAATAATTGATACAATGTTGTGATATTTCATCTTAGACTGTGTGTGCAAATGAATCGATCCAGGGGTTTGCACTATACACAGGTACCTTGCCAATTTCTAAGTGCAGGTGCGCTACATGGCGGTGCCACACTACGCGTACCTCCTGCTGAAGATGCCAGGGCCAAAAGGAGTCATCACTATCCACGGCAACTTTCAAAGGTCTGATGCTTGCGACCGTGAGTTCAGCAAAATCTCCGAGACGTTCGGTGTAGAACAGACATTCGCCGAGCTGTCGATCTCCAATGACCGCACACTCCTTCCGGAGCACAAAAAGTTGGCAGTCGACAGATCCTTCAACGCTACAAACGACACAAGGGCGCATCAGGTACATCCGACTGACCCGTCCAAGACAGTCAACGTATCTTCGAGTCTGCCTATCGCATAGGAAAGCGCGCTCGTCAAGTTCCTCCGTGAGAACTGGGAAATATTTGCGTGGTGTCCAGCCGACATGCCAGGTATTCCCAGGGAATTTGCCGAGCACTCTCTCCAATTATTTCCAGATGCAAAGCCAGTCAAGCAAACGATGCGTCGCATCTCCGGCCCAAAGCGAACCGCAGTCGAATCTGAAGTCGACCGGTTACTCGCAGCAGGATTCATCAGAGAGATCAAAAAATCACACTGGGTGGCCAACCCCGTACTTGTGGAGAAAAAGAACTCAGACATCCTTCGGATGTGCGTGGATTTCACGGCACTGAATAAGTGCTGCCCAAAGGATCACTTCCCATTACCTCGAATCGACCAGATCGTCGACTCCACCGCCGGATGCGCTCGACTCTCCTTTCTGGATGCCTACTCGGGCTATCACCAGATAAGGATGAAGCAAGAAGACGAAGAAAAAACGGCGTTCATAACCCCACTCGGGGTCTACTGCTATACAACTATGCCCTTTGGGCTCAAGAACGCTGGTGCAACATACCAGCGCATGATGCAAGACTGCCTCAAAAAGCAAATTGGACGCAACGTCCAAGTCTATGTGGATGACATTGTTATTACCACAAGGGAAGAGCGCACACTACTCGATGACCTTAAGGAGACATTCGATAACCTCAAGCGTTTTCACATCAAGCTCAATCCCAAGAAGTGCACGTTCGGCGTCCCAGCCGGGCAACTCTTGGGGTACCTGGTCTCTGCCCGCGGAATCGAAGCAGACCCGGAGAAGATACAGGCCATCCTTACGATGCAAAGGCCTTCAAAACTTCACGACGTACAGAAGCTAGCAGGTCGAGTGGCAGCGCTCAGTCGATTCATCAGTAAACTTGGCGAAAAGGCGCTGCCGTTCTATCGATTGATGAAGAAGGCGGACAAGTTCGAGTGGACGCCAGAAGCTGAAGAAGCCTTCACAGATCTCAAGCGGATCCTCACAAACCCTCCGATCCTTGTCGCACCCACGGAACGGGAGCCACTATACCTGTATGTCTATGCAACAAACAGGGTGGTGAGTACCGTGCTGGTAGTCGAAAGAAGGGAGGAGGGGCACTCCAACAGCATACAACGTCCAGTCTACTACCTCAGCAAAGTTCTTTCCATATCAAAACAGCGGTACCCGCACTATCAGAAGCTGGCCTATGCCATGTTCATGTCCTCAAGGAAGTTGACGCACTACTTCACAGAGCACCCGATCACCGTGGTAAGTAACTCCGCAATCGGTGATATTCTCACAAACCCCAATGCAACGGGTCGAGTCGCAAAATGGCTCATCGAGCTAGCACCAAGGGACATCAAGTACGAGCACCCGAAGGCTATAAAAGCACAGGTCCTACCCGACTTCACAACCGAGTGGATTGAAGCCCAGCTGCCTGGAGCACCAGATGTGTCCAACTCCTGGACTATGTACTTTGACGGGTCCAAGAAAAATGAAGGCGCAGGCGCAGGCGTCATCCTCATATCACCAAAAGGGGACAAGCTCCGCTATGTCCTGCAGATGGGATTCAAACTACCCTCCAACAATGAGGCTGAGTACGAAGCCTTGATCCATGGCATGAAGATGGCAAAAGCACTTGGGTGCACTCGATTGATGATCTACGGCGACTCGAACCTTGTGGTGCAGCAAACAATGAAGGCCTGCGACGCCATAGCAGACAACATGATCGCCTACCGCGACGTATATAACACACTGGAGGGCAGCTTCGATGGCTGCGAGTTGCGGCACATAGGAAGGAAAGTAACGAAGAAGCAGACATGCTGGCCAATCTTGGCTCGACTGGCGCGCAAGTTCCACCCGGCGTCTTCCTCGAGCGCATCGAGCACAGATCCATAAAGGAGAAACGACCACAAACTGCATCGACTGCACCAGTCGAGAACAAAACACCTAGCACAGAGGATACTACAGTCGAGGTACTCCTCATCGAGCCAACTTGGACTCATCCTTTCCTGGCATACATACTCCGCAACGAGCTACCAGATGACATAACCGAGTCCCGACGCGTCACTCGGCGGTCCAAGGCATACACCGTCATCAACGGCGAGTTATACAAGCGCAGCATCTCAGGTATGTTCCAAAGGTGCATCGCATTCGAAGATGGACAAGCTATACTTCGAGATATTCATGCAGGTACCTGCGGGCATCATGCCAGCAGTCGATCACTCGTAGCCAAAGCCTTTCGAGCAGGTTTTTACTGGCCTACAGCGCTCAAGGACGCAGAAGACATAGTCAAAAGGTGCATCGGCTGTCAAAAATTTGCATCAAAACCGCACGCACCCGCATCGGCATTGAAGACCATCCCATTGGCCTGGCCTTTCGCCCAATGGGGGCTCGACATGGTGGGGCCACTCAAAAAATCATCGCATGGCGGGCATACTCACCTCCTGGTGGCAGTCGACAAATTCACCAAGTGGATCGAGGCGGTCCCCATAACCAGTTCGACTGCCACTACAGCAGTTACTTCATCAAGAGCATAATCTACCGCTTCGGTGTTCCAAACAGTATCATCACTGATAACGGCACAAACTTCACGGCTGAAGAATTCAAGAGCTTCTGCAAAGAGCAAGATATTACGCTCAACTATGCGTCAGTAGCGCACCCGCAATCCAATGGCCAAGTCGAAAAGGCCAACGGACTCGTGACGAGCGGGATCAAAAAGCGCCTCCTGGTGCCACTCAAAAGGGCCGCGGGGGCTTGGGTCGAAGAACTTCCATCTGTGTTGTGGAGCCTACGTACAACCCCCAACGCTTCGACCCAGTTCACACCATTCTTTATGGTATATGGCGCAAAGGCAATCCTGCCATCAGACGTGCGGTTCAATGCACCGCGAGTTGAAGCATACAATGAGGACGACGCAGAAGAAGCACTCGAAGACGCAGTCGACTTGCTCGACGAAGCACGCGACACGGCCTTAGCCCGCACAGCTGTCTACCAGCAAGATCTACGCAACTATCATAGCCGTCGACTGCGCACCAGGTCTTTCGTTGTTGGCGACTTGGTTCTTCGACTGAAGCAGAAAAAGGTGCACAAGCTCGCCTCCCCATGGGAGGGACCTTTCATCATCACTGAGGTCCTTGGTGGTGGCGCATATCGACTGAAGCACGCGAAGACAGGCGAACTTTCACACAATCCATGGAACGTAGCGCACTTGCGCCGTTTCTATGCTTAGTAGTGCTCTCAGTCGAACAATGTAATAGGCGATATGTCGGATGGCTGCAGGTTTCAGACGCGCTCTTTTCCTTACCAGGGTACCTAAGGGGACTGGAAGGTTTTTAATGAGGCGGCCTGCAGCCTAATATTCAAAAGTGGAATATAACCAATGTTCCTCCTACTCCTCTGTGTTTACTCGCATAATTCATAACCTAAACGCACTCGATTGACTCGGGGGCTGCGTTATCAATCATAAGAGCCTTTGCTCCTGCAAAAACATCATACCTTAGCCGCGCCCGATCACTCGGGGGCTGCGTCCTAAGGACCCCAATCAAAAACGCAACACAAAACTTTGCAGCCGCACTCGGATACTCGGGGGCTGTATCGTCAATTCTTCATAATCACTATACATTTCATAAACCCCACTCGTTTGACTCGGGGCTGAGCAAGTACAACTATGGTCAAATCATATACAAAGAGTCAAAATTTACACTCGGGGGCTGTCCCCTGGAAAAAAGTTAGTACTCGCAAACTATTCTAATCCTCAGGCTCGTCCTTTACGGGCAGTTCAGGACCACAAAGCTGTTCGCGAGTGCACTCGATTAGGGTCTCCGCAGCTCGGATGGTATCGTCCAAATCTCCTCGTTCAAGAACTTCTCCGGCTGCGGGTGGCTGCAACTGCAATCTTGGTTTTCGCCTGCGCACATACGCCATCGCTGCGTTGGCTCCAATCACAAGTCTCCGGGTCAGCAACTCTCGAATGGGAGTTGTCTGACGAAAGATGTTCAGCAAAGCGCGGATTCCTTGTGGTTGCGGCCCAGCAGGGAAAAGAGTCTCGTTCAGGCGAATAAACGCCATCCGGCACAACTCGAGCAACTCTGCACTTCGCCAGGCGCGATCCTTCAAGGTGGCAAGAATGCGAGCGTGATACCTATCAAGCCAAAAATGTTGGCGCCCAGTCGTGGGGTCGTCACGCGAATTATCCAGACGCTCTTCTACGCGAATTTTTTCAGCCTCAAAGTTGTCGACAAAGCCTACAAGCACGGGCACACCAGTCAGACCAAAAGGACAAGCTATGCAAAACATTGGTAAACAGGGCAAGACTCGAACTTACACTCAAGTTGCCTGTTCACAAGGTCCATCTCACCAAGCACATATTCCTCGCGTTGGGTGGCCAACGCGGGCCTCGCCCTCAGTCGATTCAGCTCATTCTGGGCATTTGTCAGCTCCTGCTTCATTTCCATATACTTGGCTTTCATATACTCCAACACCTTGGTGTCGTTTATCACCTGACCCTGTGATCGGGTGGTGGCTGGGGCCTGTGTGGAACCAGTCGCAGCAGCAGATTCTCGTGACTGTTCAAAGAGCATCAATCACACGCATAAACTTTGTATCAGAAACAGCAACTCGAATCATCAGCATACAGCTCTTCGAGCATAAGGCATACTAGCAAAAGACTATTTGCATAAATAAGGTAGCACAAGCAAAAGCGCATACTCGCGCAGTTCAGAGGTCTCATTACAAAGGCATATAAACAAAAAGGGGCGCGGCTACTCTAAGCCTAGCAAGCCTACTTCTTCTGCTGCAGGTGCTTGGCAGTTTCGACTGCCCGGCGCTCCATGGTATTCATAAACACATCAGCCAAGCGCGACGCGGCTCCACTCACCCCCCTCAGAGACATGGGCTTTCCATCTGGCTTTCGAGGGTATTCAGACAGTGCGCCCTCATAATTGCAGACTATCCCGTGACCCATAAGTAGCTTCAGGGTGGACTCGGATCCGCGTACCGTGTTGGCGCGAGCGTAATCCACCATGGTAGACGTCCCAGGACCAAACACATCAGCAAAGCCGTCTGCAGTCGATGGCACCTCGCCTGCTGGGAACACCACCTTGTACACAGCACCAAGTGTGCTTGTCGATTTCGCCAGTGCATCTTTCGCCTGGTCGCACATGGCGCTTAAGCCACCTACGGCCTGTTCCAGCGAAGGGTTGCCACTCGCCATTTCTTCGGAGGCCGGTGCGCCAACAGTTTCTGCACAAAGGGCAAAAGGTCATTCTATGGCATTCGAAAGTTATGTCAGCTAATCAAAAAGAAGAGAAGCAAATACTTACCACCCATGGCTTGCGCGAGTGTTGTGAGTTGGTCAGCATACTCCCGTTCGCGCGCAGCGGTTGAATTTGTGGCAGCATCCAGCTGTTTCTTCGCCTCTTCACGCTGCGCGGCGAGTGTATTCTCCAGCTCCTTCTTCTCGCCTGTCTCAGCAAATCACATACATGCTCGACAGCGTTAGACATCACAAAAGCAACTTCAGTATATAACAACAAAAAGGAGAACTCACGACTGAGCCGCTCTAGGTCGGCGAGCAGGGTGTCCCTTTGCTCCTCCACCTGGACATAGGCCTTGGCGGACTCCGCCAAGGTGAGGTAGAAGGGCTGCAGGCGCACAAGTTTAGCAAAATTCATACACTCGCGTAGTTCTAAGCTACGTGGGTCAGGCAAAAAAGTCACTTACATGGTTCATGAGCCGCGAGTGGTGTCCCAGCTTCTGGAGTTGCCACCTTGGACGTCTTCGCGACCCCGGTAATTACTGGTGGCGAGGCCTCGGGTGCAACTGGAGAGTTCTTCGGGTGTTCTGGGGTTGACACCCTCTTGGCTGGAAAAGATATGGGCTGATCATTTTCAGCGCTGCGAGTGATTCATAAAAAGGCAATCAGCACACATATGCAACAGCAGAAAACTTTCAAAGCAATCGCAAAAAGATGCATACCTTTGCTCCTCATCCTCCTCGTCGGAGTCGCCAAAGAGAGGTCCTCCAAATACTAGGGCACCACCGAACGGGCAGGGAGAGTCGAGCTTGACGAGCACACTCGCGAGGGAGCAGCTCTGACAAGAGGAGGCGAGTCTGAATCCTCATCGTCCTCCAAATCCTCCCTTGCAGGACCAAAGGCAAGAGCCTTCTTGGCCAGTCGACGGCGCTTTGTAGGCACATCATCAACTTCTTGGTCAGGAGAGGCAATTTCTTCAGTCTGCACCTCCTCGACTGCATCAACGTCTCCCTCCTCCACGTGTGAAGTGTGGGCGGAAGGGACTGGAGATTGATCCCCTTTCCCCTCTTGCACCTGGGTTTCCTCGGTTGGGCCATCTTCAGGCAGAGGAGGGTAGGTGGCGGCAGTCGAGTGACCCTTCATAGTACACATCACAAAAGCAAGGTTAGAGGCAGAAACAATGAAGATTGCAAAACATACGAGTGACAACTCTTAAAAATGCAAGCACATCAAAAGGGTACACATACCTCAAGCAAAGGTTTTCCAACCCATACGGCTCGATGGGGCAGTCGACATTGCAAGGGTCGGCTGCCGTCAGACTGGTGATGTGCCGCACATACGTCACCAGCTCACCCTTTGATAGCTCGTCTGGGCTCATTCGGGTGAGGTCACCCGCGCCTTCATACTCCCACATAGGGTGCGCCCGGGCACGAATGGGCCACACCCGTCTCTTCACAAACGTGGCAATCAGGTGGATGCCTGTGACTCTGTCCAGCATCTCGCCGATTCGAGTCAGCAAAGGACGGGCTTCTGCCATTTCCTCGACTGAGAGCTGGTGGTCCCAGGCTTTGGTCTTGACGAAAGCCGCAGTCGAGAAGTTGGCGACTCCATCCTGCTCCACCTTCGCATAAAACCATCCCTTTCTCCAGCCTTGGGCGGAGTCGACAGCCTTCAGTCGAAAGTAGCGGATGTCGCTGCGAACTTGGATGCCGCAGCCGCCCACGGGGTAGGTGCGACCACCACCTCTGTTGGGCCGCACCATGAAGATGGTCTTCCACAGCGCCCAGCTTGGCGCAATTCCCAGGAAACACTCGCATAGGGTGATAAACACCGCTATGTGCAGGCAACCGTTTGGGGTGAGATCATGGATCTGCACCCCGTAGGCATAAAGCAATCCACGCACAAAGTCGTGGAGGGGAAGAGAGAAACCCCTAGCCACAAACTCTGCAAAGCAAACACGCTCGTTGGCGCGTGGTTCGGGGAGTACCTCCTTGGGCGGTGGCGCACGGACGGCAAGCTGCTCCACGGGCGGCAGGCATCCCTGCTCGCGCAGCTTCATCAGGTGGGCATCCTTGACAGTGGATTTCGCCCAATCGCCGCTGCCCTTCTTCAGGGCATTGTCAGTTGCAGACGGGCCCGCCACGGTTTTCTTGCCCTTGGCCGCGTCGGTCGTGGCGGCGGTGGCAGCGCCGCGCTTGGATCCGCCTTTCGCCATTGCTTGGGTGAAGGGCACGGTGCAGAAAAGCTTGGAGGCAAAGGGCTATGGAAGCACGGCGCGAGGAAGAAGATGAAAAGGGCAGGGGCGGCACAAAGAGCAAATGGCAAGTAAAAAATCTGCCAGCGCCGTCCCCCCTATTTACCACAGTTCGCAAAAAACAATCAGAACCGTTTAAACATATCCAAACGCTCAGCGCGATATCTCACCGTACACGTGGCAGCCGCGGAGGGCAACCGTCGCCGGCCACTCCGCCCACGATGCACGGGAACCCAGGGCCATAATCACGTCCCGTGAAAATCGCGCCAGAACGGTCATATCAAGTCCACGCGGCGTCATCCCTGGTCAGCGCTGCAAAAACGGGCCCACAAAAGCAGGGTCACGTCTTGTCAAACATTACCAAGCACGCCACCGCTTGTCAGAAGTGGCAGTCGCAAAAACACGTCAGTGATGACGTTCTTTCCTCTCGCACACTGGCATAAAAGTCACTCGATGATACCTTCGAGTGGTCTCTCACAACGATATCGAATGGACATCCAGCAAAATCATAGACGCTAGTCGAATGGCTTTCGATTGACACATCATACTCCCATCGGGAGCGTATCAAAAATTTCTTTGACTAACAAATGCAGGATAAAAAGATTTTGAGATTATCCTCCATTGCAAGCAATAAAGCACAATCTCGGGGGCTACTCCCATCGGGAGCGCTGTCGCGCACCCGATAGAATACACAGCAAAGTGACGGTCGACAAGGTTTCGACTCAGTTCATAAACAAAATCATACTCGAAATATTCCCGAGTTGATCCGACGATCCTTGGATGCTGCATGCATAGTGCAAAGGTAAGACCCGCCGATCAGTCGAGCTGGGCTAAGGATCGCTCCAGCAGCGTAACCCTTAAGTGTTCCGTGTCAGCAGACACGATGAATAATCCCCGACGGACGCGTTGGGTTGATTTCAAATTATACTGCAGTTCGATTCTGTAAGACCTCAACGGCCGTTTCGAGTCTGTCCAGTCTGTTCCAGATTCGTGTCCGGGGACTCGAGTTTGATTGAAAGCTAGTATGGTTTTGCCACGAATGGTAGTTAACTGGCCCCGATTCGTCGTGTGTGCCGGGCCTGCTAAGCTAATATCCCTTGATTATCATAAGCAAAAATCATAGTCGATGAAACACTCGACATAGCCATCATGTGCTATTTTATACAGAATCAGAATCATATGACACAAAAACAAAGAATGTAACATGTTCAGATGTGTGAGTCCATGCCCGACTCTTCGAATCAGACAAGTACTCGGGGGCTACTGACATGGGAATGACTATCGGGTACCCTACCATGAGGGTACCCGGTGCATCTATCGAGGCCCAGCAATCAGAGCCTACAAAGAAGCCCATGAAAGAAGGCCCAAGACGAAGAAGTGTCCTTCAAGATTAGTAAAAACATAGTCGGTTAGGCTTTCCATATATGTAATTTGAGTCGGTTACGAATACCCGAGACCCAGCCTATTATTTAAGGACTGGGAGGGCCTCGAACCAGACCACGAAACACCAGAGCCACCAAAACCCTAGCGAGATCGACATCTCGCTGGAACCCTTGTAACCCTCATATTCGCAAAGCAATAACAGACAGGCAGGACGTAGGGGTGTTACCTCCACTCGAGGGCCCTGAACCTGGGTAAAATCCTTGCCTCGCTTGTCAGCCGACGATAACTTCCAGCACTACCACGTTCTCTCCCTCAAATTCACAACCCAGGGACCTCGACTATGGGTCTTGATGAGTCTACCCCTCGTCATATAACTTTTGTATTCTCCTAATCAATGCTAACATTGTTTTATATTTCTTTTGTATTAGTTAAGCCCAATGGATGACTTCAACAGCAGACACCTTGAAAGCAGACACCTTGAAAATGAGGTGTTCGACATTTTACGTGAACCCGTGGGGGGAGCAGAAGCCGGTGGAACAGAAGATGGCTCCGAATTTTTGAACGACTCCGGTCCGGGAATGGAGGAGGAACAAAGAGACGAAGCGCAAACGAGCATCGAGTGCAATGACAACTCGCTAATTTGTGCACCTCCGCAGTCTGGCGAGGTATATTAAGCCTCTGTTGATCAGATGGAATAATTGATTACTATATGTATGTATTAACACATATTTTTTTTAATTTTTAGACCTCCGCATCGGCCCAATCTGCAACTAAACGAGGCCATGCCAAAGGGTTGGCCGCAGATGCGCATCTCATAATTGAGACCGTCGATGCAGATGGCAAACCTACGGAGCCCAAGGCGAACGCATCTAAGTTTGTGCATCAATGCGGAGTTGTTGTTAGGGACAATGTTCCGATCAGCATTCAGGAATGGAATGAGCCAAAAAACTTAGAGGGCGCCATGAAACCTAGTTGGGTCAGCGTCAGAACTAAAGATGTGCTTTGGGCCAAGCTCATAGCAAAGTTCACCCTACCGCTGCTCGATACTACCGAAAGGACACAAGCCATGACGAAAAAAGTCAAGCATTGGGCTCTGAAGAAGATGGCTGAACAGTTCAACAATTACAAGAACAGATTATACCGTGAATGGCAATCGAAACAGAAAGCTCCAGATTTCACTGGGACACTAGAGAGGCAGCGGCCTCACTGGAAGGCATTTCTGGAATACAAGGATTCAGAAAAAGCTAAGGAAAGATCGAAAAAGAATAAGGAAAATGCAGCGAAAAAGAAATATCACCATAAGATGGGTGCAGGTGGCTACATAAGTGCCGAGCCTAAGTGGGGTAAGATTGAGGCTGAGCTGCGCAAAAAAGGGCTCACTCCAATTACAGATGGATGGCCCCGCAGATGCAGAAATTGGATTCTTGGGCATGGGGCGGAGTATGACATGGAAACAGGGGATCTAATAGTTGATCAACAGAAAGAAACTCCTATACCCCGGCAGCAAATTCTTGATGCAATCACTGATGCTAAAGAGGGAAGGTTTATTCCCGACCGAGAGTACGACGAGCTGACAAAGGTTTGTTATAACTATATATTTGTTTCGTTTCGTGTGACATGGAAACAGGGGATCTAATAGTTGATCAACAGAAAGAAACTCCTATACCCAGACACCTCAGCCGTCTCCTCCGCGGTCTCCGCCCACTAGGAGCAACCAGTCGACGAAGACCGTCGTTTCGACACTAATGGGTTTCCGTCGCGACCGATCGCCGGTACCCCGACAAGAGCCCCTCCCAAAAGTACCGAAGGTTCCTCCCCCGAGACCTTGGGAAAGGACTGTAGAGGAAAACGCGGCGATCGTGGCAGCCGACGTTAAAAGACAGTTGGCACCGAAAAAGCCCCCGCCGAAGCAAGTATATACGGGAGATCAAAAAAAGTGGGCTACGGAGTTTCTTAATCATCCATCGCAAGAAGATATAAATAGGAAAGATGACTATGCACGCTGTCTGGGTAAAATTAGCTCCAGCAAGAAGACAAGTACTAGTGGCAGCGGGAAAAGAAAAGGAGACGTTGCCCAGCTCGGAGCACAGTCAAAACAGTCGATCTCCCCGTTTAAGGTGACCACTGGTAAGGGCTCCGCGCGCGCGGCGAACACTGATGAATTAGCCTACCGCGCGAAATTTGCTGCAGAAACTGGTATGTCACTTTCTCAACTGGAGGCGGAAGACGAGCTCCCTCTACCGTCGCATGTTGATAAGTGGGTCTGGGAATACGGGAAGTCTCTAGTGCCACGGGACCAGATCGAGTTTCTACCAACACAAATGCGAAGACTGCATGACTGGTACATGGATGTCACAAAGAAAGGTCTAGCGGCGCTCGCTGTGCAAGTTACGCAAGAACATTACATAGGTAAAGACGAGATAAATCTTTATCTTGAAGAACTCTATCAGTTATACCAGTTTGACTCCCTGGACTTGAGTATCGTCAGTATCTATTGTCTGTAAGTGATTCAATTCATTTAATTATTTCTAAAATAAAGTCTATAGCTCAACTCGGTCATTGCTTGTTCTAATTATGCTCACTACGCTATTATGCAGAATGAAGAGTGATGAATGTGACAGAAATAGGATGTTTGACTTTGGGTTCGTTGACCCAAGGCGAATTAATGAAAAAATGTTACGGGATTACCCCGGGGAAACGAAGACCAACTTGTTTAGGTTCATACATAGGCAAAATTATAAAAGCAAGATATTGTTTCCTTACCACCTCAGGTAATTAAGAGTGTTACTGTCTTGTATACATTAATTTTTGCTTACTCGATGTTAAGTGTAACTAATTAGTTACTGACATCTATAAACGTGCGCAGCGACCATTAAATTCTGCTAATCATTCAAGTTGATGATGCAAGAGTTGACATCCTCGACTCATTGCATTGGCCCGAATAGAAGTACCAATTCATTAAGGATGTCCTCCAAAGGTATTTTCTATCGTACTATATCGGTCTCTTTAATTTGTTCAATTCCTGAGATATCAAGTAACTAATTAATAACTCATTTATTCATTTGTTTGCCGGGCAGCATTTGGAAAGAATTCAGAACGAGGACAGTAGGTGACTTTAAACAGGTGCTTAGTTTTTATCCTGACATGGTAAGTAGTACGAGCTAGGTTCGCGCATCTTTTTAATTCAAATTTCAATACCATCATACCATGCTTGATTACTATTTGATTGAAATCCATTCTCATAAAGAAATGTGAGAGGCAGCCACCGGGGACCAATCGAAGCAGGTAAATGGGGGTACCCCAAGGGGCTCTCTCAGGCGTTTGGATCCCTGGCCGTCGGATCGAGAGGTCGTGGCGCGATCTGGAGCGTTCGTCTGCGGTGGCGGCAACAGTGTTTTGCTCCGCCGTCGTGGTGTGCGTTTGCCGGTGGCTGACGGTGGGGCGAGCGCGTCGCCGGTCCCTCGCCGGTCCCGCTCGACAGGGGCACAGCGCGTCGATCCGTCGGTGCGCGTCTCCCTCCACAAATCCGCCGCGCGGCCATTTTGCAGAAAACTGCCCGCAAAGGACCGTATCGTAATTCTCGGAAAATTCGAGGACTTTTTTGCAAGAGTACCCGCAGAGCTCGCTCTCCTTCCTCTTCCTCTCTCTCCCGCGACGGCCCGAGGCCGCCGTCGGCGCCGGCGCGCATCGCCGCCGCTACGCCGCTCCCCGCTCGCACCGGAGACCACCACCCGAACCGCCGTCGCCGGATCCGCCTCCTGGCCGAACGCCGCGTGCCGGGAGGCCGCGGGCTCGCCGAAATCGCCGCCGCCTCGCCGCGGAGCATCGCCGCCGTTTTACCATCCCTACGGCCGCTCCGGCGACCAAACGGGGGCGGCGCCGCCGCCAAAAACCCCCCCGCGACGAGGCGCATCCAACGCCCCAAGCCACGCGTCTTGGAACGGCGTGGAACGCCACCGGCGAACGCCGCGCCGCCGCGACCGACCACCGCCCCGGTGACGTCGCCGCTGACGTCGCCACGCGGCTGAGCTGGGCTGGGCCGCTTGATGGGCCGGGCCGCCGCGCTGCGCCTAGCTCGGCCTGTGTTTTTTTTTCCCCTCTCCCTTTTTCAAAAACTTTAACATTTTTTAAAACGCAATTTAAAACCAGTAAATTTTGAAAAACAGTTCCAAATCCACTCAAACCAAATTACAAGAAAAAAATGCCAAAATAAAGAAAGCCATTGCAACTACTTCGCGACATTTTTAAATTATTTCAAATTTTAAACAAATCTTAAACAATAAGACGGCCTGCTAGCTGGGCCGGGCCTGGATCGGACTTTTTTTTCTGTTTCCTTTTTCTATTTTCGTTTTTTGTGTAAATTACAAATTCAAATCAGTTCAAAACAATTTCTACAAATTTTTACTAAATCAAAATCATCATTTCAGAAACTTTGGGACCCTTCCAATGAAAGAAACGAATCTTGAAAAATTCAAATATTACGTAAGGCCTCATTAATAGATTAAAAAAATCACCATAATTAAAAACTTTCAAATTATTAATTACAATGATGCAAAAACATACATACAAAATGCACACGAAAAAAAATACTTTTTTTTCTAAGTTCGCAAACATAATGCAACAATTTACATAACTAAAATCTTCAATTTTATGAATTACACGCACAGAAAATGCATTTCCTCAAAAAAAACATTCTCTCCAAAATATTCAATTTCTTTCTAACTCCTAACGTGGACTTCAAAATTTTACAAAAACTAAAAACTTCTAATTTGCTAATTAAAATATTGCAAATGATACATGCAAAGTGCACACAAAAAAAACCCCAAATAATTCTTCCTCCCAAAAAAAGAAAAAAACACAAATTTCAATTACTTTCAAAATAGATTCCAAACAAGATTTGTTGAATTTTCTAGCAACAGATATCCCCCCCCCCCCCCCCCCCCCTAAAATATTCTGCAGGTTTTTTTAAAAGACAATTTTAAAAGCTAATATAACTTCCTATATAAAATATAGCAAACATATCAGCATGAACACAAAAATAAAATCGACTATTTATGGCGTATGATGAACTTCCAAATTTCAATATCTTGAAATTCCAAATTCATTTCAAATCTGAGCATTTAATATCTCGGTGCCATGATCTTTTGGTTCGTTGTTTGATGATGTTTTATCAACGTTCATGTACACTGAGTTATATTGTGCATCTGATTCCCACATGTGTAGTCCATCATTTAGAATCTCTCACAATTTAACATTTACATGACGGTTCTCCATGTTTGAGAGATAAATGAATGATCTGTATTAATGTATTGTATATCTCTATCATAATTTGCTGATGTCAAGTTCAGTTGTTTCACACTTAGGTGATCTACTTGAACATATTTTTTCATCAGCTTATGGTTCAGACTGCAAAATGTTGGTTAGTGGGTTGTGGCCTAAAATAAGTTTTGGTTAGTTCTCCTTCTTGGCATTTTGATAAGATGGGCAAACTACAAATATGGTCAGGCTCTCAATCCTGATTTTTGTTTTTTGGTCACTTTGGTACAAAAGAATTAGGTATGCAAGGTTTAAAATAGGACTTTCTTTGTTTTTGGTAGCAACTTCCGTTTACTGTCTTCATATACTTCTATATAAATACTGCCAAACATTCACCTACTATGGCCCATGCACTTTTTTTTCAGAACACAAGATTTTGCCTTTCGGTCTTGGTCTCCTCTAGCCTAAAGGATATTTATCTGTTCATGGAGCTTACCTGTGATGTGTCTATGGGCCAATGCATGTATTGTGTTATATTTCTCACATTTTATCGTACTTAATTTATTTCATATGGATATACGCTCATGATACATGCATAATATTTTAATTTGGACCATTCTATTGCTTCTTTCTCCTTTGCCTTATTTTCTGAACAATGAGTACATGGGTCATATATAGAATGAAACGTAGAACGTTGTTAATAGTGTTTATCATAGCGTTTTGCACACTGCATACCAGTGTCATCGGCAGGTGGCGCGCGGCAACGCCGCGCCGGGGGATCTAGTTTGTGTGGATACTTCGTGTGCTAGTGGATTCGCCAGGAGGTCTCTGAGCGGAACCCACAGAAATTTCTAGACGTAAGTGAACAAAATATATTCACAGTTTTATTTTATTACCATCAATTGTGTTGAGTGTCTAATTTCTGTTATGATGATTGATATTCGCATTGTTCTCCTTTTATAGATGGATAGCATGCGGAGGAACCTGGAACTAAAGGACAAATTTCGACCAATTCAAGAGGAAATTGCGGGATTTTTGGTCGACCATGTCCTTAACCCAAAGGGAAAATACAATCATTAACTCAAAGGGAAAATACAATGCCGTCGACTAGTCCCGGTCGACCTCTATGTAATTAGTACACGGGCTCGAGTCCCGGTTGTAATTAATCGAATAGACAGGATCTAGTCCCGGTTGTAATCGAATAGACGGGCTCTAGTCCCGGTCGAATTCTGATAAATATTTCTTTTATGAATATTTTGATATGCTATATTTATTTTTCTGATTTGTAATTAATTAATTAACCTTATATATACAACCCTAAACCCTAAACCCTGGAGAAACAAAAAAGCCAGAGGCCGCCACGTGGGGACCCTCTTGTCCCGGGTCGTATTACGGCCCGGTACAAGAAGTCCTCAGCCAGGCGCTCTGCCACGGCCCCCACGTGGACCTCTCTTGTACCGGGCCGTAAGCAAACCGGTACGAGAGGGGGGAGCCTCTAGTCCCGATTGCCGCGTCCCGGGTGGCCAACCGGTACCAAAGGTCCTTACCACCCGGGACGAGAGGCCATGTTTCCACTAGTGACCATTGTGTCCGAACGCGTGCGATGGAGCGTGTTGCACTAGACCATCCCGGCCAACTCCCGTGGCCGCACTGACAGGGCGTACACAAGCGCCTACGTCGTCGCGACCTAGGATTCAAGCAGTGTAACAACCCGCGCAACCAGGAGCAGGAGCCTCAGGCACCACCGCCGTCGCTTTCCCCTGCCACGACGAGCTACCGACGGATATGGCGGGCATGGGGGAGCTCCGGCCATGGGTGGGAGAGCTCCTAGATCTTTGTCAATGTGCTCGAGGTCGGCGTCCTCGACGCACATGGAGCACCACCGGCGTGTACATCCTTGCCACATGTAGCCGCGCCGCTCGTTGACTTGGGTGGCGGGGCTCTGCCGTGAATAGGGGACAGCGGAGTGCTATGTGCCAGTTAACGAGTGGCCGGCGGGCGGTGGCACGAGCGCAAGCTTCGGCTGGATGTGGAGCGCATGCACGGGCGTCCGTCGGTAACCATTCCCTGTTCGCGGGAGGAGTATTATGTATTTGTCATGTAGACCCGGCAAGTGGGACCGAACCGGTGAGAAAACGGTTTAAACCGAGTAATTCACTGAATCAGTATTGTGTGTCAACGATCTCATTTGCCTCAATGTGCGGTGGTTTTAGTCATTTTAATTTAGGGTGGACGTTCTCTAACGTGATTACCCAAATTATGAAAAGTTTAGGGTGGTTGCTGCTTTTCAGTTGGGTTTCCTGAATTTGCCCACGGTCCGTTGGTTTGCTGAATTCGTCAAGCTATATTTGCACTTCTAGCTATATTCACGTGTCACATGATGGCTTTAAACCAGATTCAACTTATCATTTGCGTTGTGAAATCAAGATCAATGGGATGAATCTACTGTGAGATTGAACTGTTGTTTTTGTATCAAAAGTCAGCCATTCCAGTTACGATAAAAGGCCATACGTTCCATTCCAACCCAAACAACTTGACATTATCTCGAGGGTAAAGTACAGCTGGTAGCTGAGTAGCAGCACGTTGCACGCATCCATTCCAGCCCCTTTTGTCAGCGCGCCCCTACCCTTCCAAAGGCAGCAACCAACTATTTGCAACCCACGTGGTTTTCCCATTGTCAACTCTGAGATATCACTGATTCAAAGTTTCAAACTACGTACTGTATTTATATGTGTCCGCTTAATATATATACTATTCAAAAAACATTTCTTACTACACTTCCATGCTTCTCTCTTTGAGGGTAAGAGCTTGTTCTTCCTCGTCAACGTCCTCATAGTTACTCCCAACAAGGAGACTGAACTAAGCACATGCAACCAATGATTTACCAAATAACACTTAGGATCAAGGTACGTAGATACTAGTGCAACTGCATCCCCACATATAAGGAGCACAGATGAGATCCGGGTCATCGCAGGGAAACAGGGGGATCGGGGTTGACTGCTTCAGCTGCTCATCTTTTGTGGTTCGATCGAGAGAGGAGATGAAAGATGGAGCAGTTCCGAGCATCCTGTGGTTCCATGAACACAAGGGGAAAGTGACAGAATAGACAGAAGGGGTCATAATACGCCTTGTGTATTATAAAAATAGAGGGAGTACACCTTGTATAGCTTTCAATGAACACAAGTAACACCATTTGGAGTTACAGTTATCTACACATTGGCTGTCTCCGGGCGGCAATACGTAAGCGTCAAAACTATTGCTCTACCCCTTCCAGCAATCCAGTAGCATTATATGTACAGATCTGTTCGGCATACCTTGTTCCTATGGAAAAACCTATATTATGTACAAGGGGAGAACGAATACTACACAGAGGGTGCCCAGGCCACGGGGAGCAAAACTTTGCTGCACCAGACCCTGGCGTCAAACAAAGGATCAGCTGGGATCAATGATGCCTCCAGCTTGGTTCACTGGGTGGTCTCGTCCCTAATGATGGAGATTTCTCAAGATGAGAAGCCCTTGCTTGTCGCGTCGATTCCGCTCTCTCGGATTTCACAGCAAACAAGATGCCATACACAAAAAGCTTGCTCAGTGGGTATCCTCCAAGAAGTTGGAAGGACTGCATGCGCACTTCGTCCTGTCCTCTTTGCCACCGAGAATCTCTGAATGATTAATGGCAGGACAATCACCTTCATTAGGGCAACCACAGTCTCATCTGACAGCACCAGAAAGCATGACCTGATTCAATTCAAGTTTCAGAGACACCCAAAAGAGATAAAAGGCGAATAGTTTCATCAAACCAAGTAGAAAAGGTATGCAGTTTAACCCATGTGTTTTTATGCGAAGCATGTCCATAGACAAAGTAGCATTAGAGAAGTCAGAACTTACCATTGAGTCGTAATGTAAGATGAAAACTATGACTTCCTGGGTAATCAAGGCTCTGGGTGGAACGGCTGAAGAGAACCCCAAGTTTTTCCGACCTTTATTTTAGTACGTAGAGGTACTGGAACAAGAAACAACCAGCAATCAGTCTTCAGCTTTGAAATGAAAATCAAAAGACAGTTCAGCGCAAAAATGATACCCAAGAGTGAAGCTGCAGTTTCCATGCTTATCTGTAGCAGCTTTCCAGCCTCTGCTACCATAGACGGGTCAACTTCAAGCACAAGTTCATCATGCACCTACAAAATGCAAAACATAATTTAAACATATCTACAATTTTAAAAAAAATAGACAGAAGTCCAGGAAAATGGGTGATGACCATACCTGCAAAAGAAGGTGACAGTGCCCTCTGATTTTTGAAAAGTTCTGCATAAGCCCATCCATGGAATCAACTGCGCTACTCCCATTGGCAATTACAGAATGAAGCCTAAGCATAGCCACCTTGATAATATCAGCAGCAGAACCCTGCATATAATTGTGTGTTAATACAATACCCTAGTAACTAAAGCACGATAGCACATAATAGTGTGCTAACCTGGCAAATAGAATTAACTGCTTGTCTCTGTGCTTTAGCTTTTTCTTTGCTATTTCCAGCGGTAATTTTTGAAAGAAAACGTCTTCGTCCCATCAAGGTCTCCACATATCTGGAAGATATTACAATTCTGATGTTACCTTCAGTAAACATTGATGCACAGGTACTCAAGAAAGTGAAGTGGAGAATCCATATTCTATAATGACATGCATGTGAATGCAGAAATATGTTGAGAAAGCACATGTGTCATTAATTTTGGATATAACCAGGGGTCATAAAACCAGTGGCCGGTACTATTGTTTTTTGCCTAAAACAGTCGGTCCTTCCTTTGAAATTGCTCAAAAACGCTTCTAGTATCTACTCCAAGTTTCAAATGACTAAGATGTTTTGAGCACTCTCAACGACCAGAGAAATGGTCCTTCCTTTGAAACTGCTTCAAACGACTAGGCAAAGAAGCAGTTTCCTGAAGCCTCGATAGAACTACCTTATCATCCAGTAGGTAGGTAGACTACCCCATCTTTGGAGACAAGAAATGGTATTCCTAAAATAAGATAGGCACTGATGTGATGCAATATATGTATGGAAAGGGTTTCACATAAGTACTTGCAATATCAGATGACATCACAGGAACCTTTGAAGTTATATTTTACAACATCAACCAAAGTTATCATGGAATATTCTCAATTTCCCTTGAAAGTTGCCAAAGAAGGCAGTTGTATGCTAATGTTAGAGAAGTAATCAAAGATACATGTGAATGCTTAATAAACATGTTTGGAGTAGTATTATTTTCATTGACCTAACAAAAAATTCTGAACTAGCATCAACAAAGAGAACATGTATCAGATATTACGAGCAGAAACTCTGCTGAAAAACAAACTCACCCTTTTTGGCGACATGATGCCACAGCTTCTTGTAGCCACGAAGAAACGCCAGGAAAGAATCTCTTAAAACTCTGAATTTTCTGCGCAGCTTCCTCTGGGCTGCATTCAAGTTGTTCTGCAAGAGAGTTGGCGCCCATTCCATAGAGGATGCCATAAATAAATCTTTTTGTATTTTCTCGATCCTTAGAAGAGATCAAGGACTCTGCTTTGCCAATCCATCTTGAAGCAATCATAGTAAACACATCCACATCTGGTTTACTTAGAAGCTCGATCAATACAGGATCCTTAGAAAAATGTGCCATAAAACGCAGCTCAATCTGTGAGTAATCAGCTGTTACCAACAACCAATTATCCTATTACAAGAAACAGAGAGGCCATGAGATCATCATTATGGCTGTTTTAAGAGTATTCCACAAGAAAGCAATGGTTGAATGAGCAATACCTGAGTGGGAACAAAAAATTCACGGGCATTGATTTCATGATGATCGACCATTGACATGCTTGTGAAATCTTTATCATTCTTTCCTGTTGTGAAATCCACCACATGCTCAACACACTACAAATGATCATTCACAGAGTTCAGTTATTGGTAGATAAATAAGAAAATCAAACCAAACAGAACAGAAAGTAACCTGGAGATTTGGCTCTTCCATTGATAGACGACCAGTAGCAGTTGATGTTTGCAGCCAATTTCCGTGTATGATGTACCTTTGAGATTGACTGCACAACTGAGCCCGTGAACAGATGGACCCCAATGTGCCATTCAACAGTTTGGCCAATGTTCTATGTTCCTTAATTACTGAGATAATTGGGTGCAGATCCCTGAAAAAAAATTATATTAAAAAGGGATCTAAGTAAGGTGTTAAACATATTTAGCCCATGAACAGATGGACCTCCTATCTCACAAATACTGGTATAACAGGCAAGTTCAGCTAGCTACTCTTGTTTACTTTGCCAAGATTTTGTTGTAAAGTACTCTCCCTCTATTCCAAAATATGTTGCATGTAGATTTTTGTCCTAAGTCAGACTTTGTAAAGTTTGACCAAGTTTACAAAAAAATCAACATTTACAATACTAAATAAATACAATATGAAAATAGATTTCTGATGGATCTAATGAAAATATGATATTGATTTGGTATTATAGGTGCTGATAAATTTTTCTATAAACTTGGCAAAGTTTGACTTAGGACAAAATCTATATGCACTATATTTTGGAACGCAGGGAGTATTGAGTAGCTGCAGGTTGACATAAAAACCGAGGAAACAAGCACAAAGTGCCACAAATCAAATGAATGTGATAGACAATAAAAGAAGGTTCTCCCTGGCTTTCTATCTATATTTTAAGCCTAGATTATCATGGCTTCGTAGTCAGCTAGTACCATTCCCACCCCACACCCTCCACCGCGCCGGCCTGCCTCCCATCCAGGAAACGCCGTAGTGGGCCACAAACGCCAAAGGATGACGCGGTGGCTTGGGAGATGTCTGCATTGCTGCCGCCCGCTCTGATGCCACTGATGGTGCAGGCCAACCCACAACCATGAGGAGGTGTGGCCTCCAATGACGGAGAGGCCAATCGCGCCTCTGAGGTGTTCGATCAAATGTCCATTAGGTAAATTATTTATTTATTCCTTCTTTCTCAATTTCTTTGTGATGTATTGCAATGTCTAGTGTTTCTTTGGAGATGGATTTTGCACTTCGGATTTCTTTGTGAAAGTCCCGAACTGGAGGAGATCGAGAAACATATCGCAAAGAAAACAAAGTCTACGAACTACAAGCTCGAGGAGGATAAAATTTGTGCAATGCTTGGATGAGCGTCGGCGCGTCAAGGTTTCGTCCAAACGAGGAAGGTTCCTCTTAGAAGACGATTTCAGGGTACTATGCAAGCAATGTCCTGGTTTCTTCCAACCGAACTCAAGGTTCTCTCATTCAATGTTGGAATGTATTTCAAGATTGTTTCAACCAGTGGTTGGATTGAATTGACCAAGTGAAAATGGAGAGTGCAGCTACATCCATCTTCCAAGTGCTATAGAAGCAAAAGAACAAGAGAAATGGGAACGAGCCCTTCACTTTGATGCATTTTTACACGATGCTCAAAGGAAGTGAGAAGTCGAGAGCCTTGTGGTAGTGGTGGCTTTTGATTGAAACCATATGTTGCTTTAATTTATAATTTTGTTAAGTTTATGCACTTGAATGTTCTATATTATCAATTTGGACCCTAATGTTCAACTTGAATTTTCAATTTGAAACCAATGAATTTGGAATGTTGTTAAATGTGTGCATTAGAAATATCAAGGTTAGAATTAATACGTTGGGAAAATGGAGATTATGTATGAAAAAAGGATGAGAGAAATACCAACAGAAATCTTATTGGGAGTTAAGTCTAGGGGAAGGGCTAGGTGCAAGCCTCCCAAACCCCTCAAATTATTGGAAGGGCTAGAGATGCTCCTATGAACTGATTCGAGAGAGATTGGTATGCTCCCTAACGATCGGTAACTCATGCGTAATTTATATAAAATATAGTGTAGATGCAAATTCCTCTAAGACTATGACTAGTGTCTTAGCCTGAAAGGATTCACAAATTCACTTTAGACTGACAAAAGAATCATCAGAATAACAGTTATCAAGCACGAAAAGCATCTCACCATTCACCAACAATGAGAAAAAGAAAAAAAACATTACCTTAGATGGTCTAGACACTGCTTGTCAGTGCTAGGATGCAACTTCCCTTTCTCACAGCCTTTTGGAACTGGCAGTTTCAAGTGTGTAAAAAGAATGTCAGCTATGTCAGCAGTTGCATTTAGCGAGAAACTCTTGCCCGCTAATTTGTATGCTTCTTTCTCTAGTTCCTTCAGTTTTTTAATTATAATATGCCTCGCATGGAGACATGCATCCATGTCAGCACCAATTCCCCAGAGTTCCATATCAGCAAGAACATTTACCTGTCCAAACAAATGTATCAGTAGTATTAAAGCATTATGTAATAATTTTTATTAGGCAAGGGTACAAAATATACCAATGGACCCTCGACTGTTTCAACCAAATCATTGAGCTTTTCAGAAACAAGTAATTTCCTCAAAGTAGAACCCAGTGCTCTTGTCTGCGCAGCACGCCTACAGCAACCATTGTGAGCTGCTTTGTGCATCTGATTTCTCCATCTGCCATCCCGATTTGCTGCTGCGGCGGCCTCACTAGGTAGCCGCCTCTTCACCAACTATTTATCAGAAATGAATTAAGTGGTGGAAAAACGTTTGAAATAGCTCAGCATTAAAATAAGAAACAGTTGAACAAATCAGTTTAAAAACAATATGGAAGAATGATGCAACATAAAAGGAACTGCGAATCACAACATAAATATTATACCTTCTCAAGGTTTGGTGCTGTTTTGCTTTCCTCATCTGGCCAGAGAATCCATGCCACCAAGCATATGTCTAATCCATTATAGACAAAGATTGGTGGTAGTAACACATATGTGCTGTCAAGGACATCAATGTTGTTTAATCTTTTATGGTCAAGGTGAAGCCTAGCAAGCCGTTGACAAGAAACACAGGGAGATTTAAGTGCCTGAATCTGGCTTTTCAAATTCCATGTCATTTTCTTGACACACTTTTGCTGCAGGATGCCAATTATTCTACTCCATCTTCTCTTAAATTCTTCCCACATTTCAATGGACTCATTATTACCAGTTGGGGTTAGGTCTTTCGGGAAATTGCAGTAGTAGACCGGTGAATTTTCCCAACAAACAGCCAACCCAAGAATTTCAAAAACGGTCAATGATAGTTTGGTTGATCTTCTAACAAAATGAAGATCAAAAGAAAAGTCATTAACAGATGACCATTGATCAAGGAAACTATTGAACCCTCCAGGGAAGTGACATGCATTGACAGGACCTTTGTCTGCCACATTTCTGCTTTGCGACTTATCAACTGTCGATAAAGGTGATGCTTCTTCTTGCATAGTAGCAATGTTGACACTGTTCACTATTCCTTCCCTTTCTTTTATTTGAATGGAAAAAACGGGGTGCATATCCTCCCGTACAATCTCTGTAGAAGCCCTTTGAGCAACATAATTAGAGCAGATGTTCCTTTCATCACCAATATGTGTCCCTAAAGCTGACTCGTGGCCCTTAGCATGATCTTCGACAGGAGATACCATGACATCTCGAGGTGGAGAGTCCTCACTAGCTGGAGTAGAGGTGTGGTAAACTGAGGAACTTCTACCCCAAGTGATTTGAAAGCTGAGAATGCTGCTATTCTGGCTGCTTCTGCCTCCTCAAGAACAATTCTGCGAGCTCCATTTTTTATTTTCTTGGCTATACCAAATTGCATTCGTCGTAAACCATGATCATCTAGTGAATAGAATAAAATGTCATAAGAGAAGGCAAATGCACCTAATATAGGTAAATGATGGATACCGTAGTTTCACCCTGAACAAATCAGAAGAGACTACGTAACAAAAGCAGATGAAGTGAATGCTACTAAGGAAGTACATTTGAGCTATATGCAGGCCATCTCCAAGACGCAAAAGGTCCAAAAGGTCCTATGTTCCACAGAGTAATTTGTGAGTTTCACTAAACTGCCATTGCTGATTAAATAGTACTGTTACTCTGTTATTATCACACCACCACTTACCGGTACTACTGTTTACATAAGATTCGGTAAGTAACATGAGAAGGTATACCAAAAATATTAGAAGGCAAAGGCTCAAGTATAGATGGAGCACCCACCTTGACCAGACCAAGTAGATTCGAAAATAGCTTTTGCGATTTCAGGAATAGACGCTTCAGCAATGGTAACAGGGGTACGCAAACCAGAGTTATAAAGAGCCCTTGCCCGTGAGCCCTACATCCATGTTACATACATAAGGTAAAGCATATGCAGTGGAAAGTGGCAACACTTGGATAAGTCATCTATGCATAGTGACACAACAAACCTTGACGAATGGAATTGACGTAAGTTCTGCGATCTCTGCCCTAACTCCAAAGGAGACACGGTTTTGAAACTTGGCAACAAGGCCTTCTAAATCATGCCAGCCAAGTCTCTGACAAAAGGCAGAAACCATTGAAGCAAACCTGCCAGCATTTTCCTGCAAGGATTGAATTGTACCTCTGGCAACTTTAAATGATTCACAAACATCAGTGACAGAAATCTCCTGAAAATTTCAAAGTTTTAAATGCATTAAAACTTCAGTATTAATCACACTGTATATGCAAATGCAAAAGGACTCCGAAACACAGCTATATCACTTGGCTAGTACAATATATAAATTTGTAAGCTACCTGACAAATAATCAACTACAAGTTGAATTATACCTGAGCAAGCCTGGATGTCATCAACGCCACATAAAAACGCTTAGATACTCTAAGCGACTGATCATTAATAAGAGCATTTCCACCAGACCCTCCACTGGTGTTTCTCTTAGGCCTTCCACGCATAGGCATTGCTCCTCCATGAGCCATGTGCATCAGGAAAGGTTCTATTACTCCAACTCTATTGCCAACTGACTGCATTTAAGATTTCAAGAAAAAACAACAATCCAGAAATTAAAACAGAAAAGCACTATGTGAAACTAAATTGCTTAAGTGCGCAAATGTTTGATTTGACAAAGTATGCACCAATCATTGTTATTATGCTGAAGCTGCTATTCAATGCTGCTGCCAAGATAACACCACCCAATAAACCCAACCACGCTAGTTTTCCTCCTTTTAAATGGACAAAAAACTGATATTATATGATTTGGAAAAACAATCTGGATACAAAGGAAAAAGAACCTCTCAATACCAGCTATACTGGAACCTTACCCTAACTAATCCAGAAAACCATAACACGAGTCTTTGGAATGATAGAAAATTTGTGACGAAGCTGTCGTTAGATGGTTGCTTGGCTGGTGAAATGCATCTCAAATTGTGATAGCTATGGGCTGCAAAAGCAAGCCGAGCCGTGGGGGCCGCGATCTGGGAGTAGGCGGTGAATGTTCGGGCAGCAGCCTCGCATGGCGATGAAAGCCGACTGCATAGGGCGAAGTGCTTTAGGTGTGTACCAGGACGTGGTCCCGGGATCAGCGAGGTGTCATTGGGCGTCCGTTACGGCCTTTTTTATGGTCGCAAGTTGTGTGGGTGCAGGGCCATCCAGCATTCCAGCCTACATCGGTGCAGGTTGGACTGCAGTGTGCTGCGTTTCGGATACTTCTCGGAAGTTTGTGGTGTGTGTGTCTGTATTTATGTAATGTTCATAATGCTGTTGATACGTGGGGCCAGTTTGGCCCTTTGCATATGGTCCTGTTTTACTTTAAAAAAATGGAACCTAGCTTGTTCTAACAGAATCACAGCGATCCTGCCAAGTGTTTCAAAAAAAAGTTACCCACAGTTTTAACACTAGCTGCTCTGACTTGCCATGGTTCACCATGTGATGTGCTACCTTTCAACTGCTTATACTTTCACATGCAAACCAAACTAAGGAAGTTTAGCAGAGCAAAAGATAAATTAAAATGTCCCAGTCAATTAAATGAATTTTTGGCTGTTTCGGAGGGCTGATGTGCAGCAAGCTTAACTGCCTGCTAGTCCAACAGCCATAACTTTACAAGAGAGAACTTAATTCAGAAAGAGACCAAAAGGCAATCTGAAATTTCAGATTCGGTTAATATACTGGCCTAACTGGAGCACTATCTTTTAGGGATAACTTTCACCTATATTTGTCTTCTCACTAGATAATGCAGATTTTAATCATGTCTTAAAGTGACATGAATGGGATTATCCAAATCCTCAAGGCCACACATTGAATATTATTTCACTAAGCTTTGTCATTCACATTAGTACCAATTATAATTTAAATCTAAGGTTGCTAAGTTCGCCTAGTAGAGTTGCAGTAATCAATCTGTTTACTCCTGTAAATACTGGTGTTGACAGTGATGTATGTTTGCATTTCACATCCCTCCACCAAAAGTAATTAGCTGACAGGCAGGTTAATCTCTCAGCGATGTCCACCTTGGGGTTTTGTCAATATGTAATATAATTAAATTTACGAGTCTGCTATTTGTAACTTTTCTAATTATTTTATGGTCCAAGTCAAATGTTCTGAACATATGTATGGAGATTGGTGTGGCACATGAGTGGAACCGTTTTATTACTTCAGAGGTAGTGTGTGAGCATTCAGCATTTCAGGTATTAGTACAGTTAGAAAGAAAATCTTTCCATTTGTCCAACGCAAACAAGTATAATTCAAAACAGCCAAAAATTCATTTAACAGAAGATCAAACCAAATGTTAGAATTTTGTAGATTCAACGAACACATGTGTACCTGCTCAAGAGTAGACAGTTGCATGAACCTCTCGTAATATAATTCCCAATCAGGTTCAACATCTACATTTATTGGGGTAACCAAGTAGACCAAATGCAAATCAGATGCTAGAACAAAACCTTCTCTTGCCCTTGAAAGATCATCAAGCACAACCTGTAGTGAGAAAGAACGATTAGTAACATTTAATGGAAAATAAAGAAAATACAACAAAAAAAGTAACCTACCAGTGATTCCTCAGGATTAAGAGAACTGCCAAAAGATGCTCGCCCAAGTGGAGTGGCGGAGTATATTTTGGTTTCATTATTCCACTCAACAAACCTTTTGTGGCATAACCAACGAAGGGAGTCTTGAGCAGACTTGACGACATCGTCAAAAGGTTTGGTAGAGTTAAGCAACGTACACCTCACATATCGATGGATATCACTTGCAGTTTGTACGATCCCACCAGCAACAACCTCCATGATTGCATGAGTCATTCCATTTTTGTCTTCCGAGAGGCATGACTGCAAGGCAGGGCAATCACTTTTAACAATACCTGTTATCCTCTTTACATCTTCAGGCCTACATACAAGTATCTGCATTTCAAACGTATGTATCAGAACGAACCTTGTGTCCACGAATCAAAAAATAAGAATATTTCCTAGTACATAAATGAATAGTTACAAACTTAAAATGCCAATGTAGGTTCTATAACTTACACTCTCTCCTTTTGTGTCTATTCCAGTTCGACCAGCGCGACCAGCCATCTGTCTATAGCGAGTCCCATCAATGAAATCACGACCTATCCTAGGTTGCCTGAATATAACTCGTCTGGCAGGCAAGTTTACTCCAGCAGCTAAAGTTGATGTGGCAGTCAAAACACGGACAAGACCTTTACGGTAGCATGTTTCCACAATGTCTCTCTCCTCAACCTGACAAAAGAGCAGGTGTAGCAGTCACTAAAGACAGAACCAGATATAGATTATGAACTCGATTATCAGGTGGTGCATAGCATGCTCATAAAAAAAATATGTATTTGCATTTGCACTGAAAACTGAAAGAGAAAAATTGCATGGAGTCATAAGAGCAACATTGTCAACGACAGCAAAAACTGGCATGCAAATGCCCATAGCAGTGATAACAGCAAAAGAACAATATCAAACTAAATATTCACTGTAAATTATATCGTTGTTGTAGACGATGCAGATAAAATGTTAATGTACAAATAAGTACCGTGAGACCAGCATGGTGGTAGATGATGGAAATGAAATGTTAATGTAAAAGTAAGTACCGTGAGACCAGCATGGTGGTATGCAACACCAAATGGAAGGGTTTCTTCCAGTACAGGATCTAACCCAGCAGGACACCTCTTCAAGGCTTCAACTGCAGATGCGGCATCTTGGAACTCTGAGCCAACTTCTTTTGAGCAACCAGAAGCTACTTTCAAGTACTTCGCAATATGTCTTGCAGTTGATTCACAGCCTTTTCTGCTGGAGCAAAACAAAAGAACAGAATGACCCTCCAACACAACCTGAAGGGGAGAAATGAGTGGGTTATGCTCTTCCAAACTATAGTAGGAAACTGAGAACGACTAGAGAGTGCCTATTGAACTTTACCTCATTACACAACTCAACAATATGGTCTGGATCCTTACCACCAAGATCAGCTACTTTTGGAAGCACGCGAACAATATTCATGTCCTTATCAAATATTTGATTACCAACTTTGATAAACTCCTCCAGTGGGACAGGTCGAAAGGAAGTTTGATAAAGTGCAGCCTGATGTTGCACAAGAGACATCAGTTATCGAGAAGTAAGCTTGCAATGAAGTATAATACCACTTCGTACAGGCACTAACTTTTTAAGACCTCACAACAAACATTCCTTGCAGTCTTGTATTGTATAGATCCTCACAAATTGGGTTTGATTACAGTGAATAAACAATAGTGATCGAATCCCATAGTGCAGCAAGTTAGAGTCAAGTTGATCGCAGGGCTAGCTCCTAAGATTCACCAGAAATGAATATCACTACATAACACCACTCGTTGCTTGGTTATTTAAAATGTTTCTTGAACAATTATTCCAAGGTAATGGACAATCACATAGCAGACACTGAATAATTTTAAGTTGACCACTGATAAAAATAATGTATGCATAAACTCTATTTGTTGAATTTCTGCTCTTTTATTATATTTGTGCTATAATGTGCACTGCATGTCCACTGTCTGCTGGGCCGCCGCCTAGGCGCTAGCTGCCGTCTACTTAGCACCGAGGCCTTTTGAGAGCAATGAATCGTACGAGCAAATTCATCTAGTAAACATCGCTGGATTATTACATTGCATGCCTGTTTAAGGTAGACAACAACATTGACTAATAGTAGATATGTACGAAAGTAACAAGAGAGTTCTCACTTGAAGCCAATCAGCTACGGCTCCAACGTTGGGCATAGTAGCACTCATACCAATAATCTGCAATCCATGAGTGGCACCCGTCTTCCCACTGCTAGAACTTGAAGTTTCGCCACTAGATGAATCTGAATTTCCTTCACCAGCGGCATACCGAAGCTTCGTCAGCATCAGCTCCAAAAGGTACCCTCTATGCTGATCACCAACCTGTAACACAGTTGTAGATTAGAGAAACTTTACATGCGTAAACAGGGAAAACTTTACATGTTCTTTAACAACGAGGAAGTCAAACGAAAAAGGAGGATAGAACTACTTGAGATGACAAGAGGGGTCTGGATGCAATAGATAAAGATGCCCATCACAGTATAATGGCAGCTTTAAAGGCAGTTATATATATTACTTGGGTGCAGCCTTGCACAGCACCTCGTCCCCTCCGCCAAGGAAAGGCACGCCTCTGTGGCTGTCCCTCTTATTGGCCCGAGCTAACACAAGCAGCTAGCTGGCAAGACAGCATTTGGAGGAACCCGCGAACGCTGTGATCAGGATCTCAGCAAGGTATGTTCCTCCCGAGGAGTCACTGACCTGCTACCTGAGAAGGACGACACGGCGCCCTAAGCTGAAGCTGCTGCACTGGAACAAGGAGTGCAATAGCTCCGACCAACTGACGTTGTGGGATCAGTCAGAGATGGATGCAGAGAGAGCAAGAGAAGACAGGGGAGGTAATGACTCCACAGCCACCAGAAGTCCTTCAGAGGGGGGAGGCTATCGGAATTAGAAGGGGCAAGCAGAAGAGAAGATGGGCGTGGGTATGACCGTATGAGGCACTTGCCTTAACGGAGGAGATTGAGAAGGAAATTTGAAGACAAAGACATAAGAGGGATGTGAAGTGGAGAAACATAGATCTGCCTACTTCCCATGCTTCGACTGGAGTGGATTGGAGTGGAGTGAAGGAACATGGAAGATAAACTGGAACTAAGAAACCAAACAGGTCAAAGAGGGGGAGTTCTGTCATTCTCAAAAAATCTGACAAGATCCAACCATGCAAACTAACAGATTCTCACAGCAGTGGCATGAAAAATTGATTGGTGCCTTTGCAATGGCATAGAAAATAAGTGCCTCTTTCTAGAGGCACGAGAAACACTGCCAACTTGTGAAGGGAGAGAAAAGCTAGGGCATATTTGCAGGAAGTGTTACCGGTCATGTCAACCGACTATAAGTTTTGATTGTACAAACAAAGGAAGATTTGACACTACTATAGCAACAAAAGTAATGAAGGATATGTAGGAGGAACAACATGTATCATTAACAGAGATGGAATGGAGCCCAAATTTTAAGTCCACGGGTACTTGAATCCGCTTGGTGGCATTGTACGCTACGCCATTCAGGCAAACTTCCTACAGCTGAAAAGAATAGACAATAGAGCCTAATCCATGCCCTTACCTCACGATTGAACTACACAATTAGTTAGATATGATGGCTTGCCTATTTTGAATGGTGCTACAGTATTGTTACTTCTCAGCATACAATTTTACATCAGTTTTATTGTATTAGTCAAATCCCAGGAATACTAGATGTGATTTTGTCATGTGAGTAAACATAAAGAACAAAAAGGTGAACCGATACAGATCTTGAGAAGCATACTGGTTTAGATTAACTTACCATATGAAGCTCATCTATTACAATTATACCAAGTTCAGAAAGGCGACCATCCTCTAACAATTTGTTTACCAAAGAATTCGCCTTCTCTATGGTACATACAGCAACTGATGTATCTTTAGGAAGTGACCCTCCCCCCTGATTTCCATAATAGCTACGGACATGCCTACCCAGTGGTGCAAGAAGTTGCTCGAGATGTTCAGCCTACAAAAAAAGTTAAATAGCCAACTAATCATAAGAGTCCAACACGCAAGTAATGATCAGTACAAACACCGCCAAGCGCAGCAAAGATATTTACCTTTTCAGCACATAATGAAACATAGGGAAGGACTAAAATTGCTATCTTTTGACTGGACAATATCCGTCTCAACATCAGAACTTCAGCAACAAAACTTTTACCAGCGCTGCAACATAAGAATAGCATGATGCACACCGGTAGATATAAAAATCAAATGGAACAGGAACTGTTTTGGCTTAATCATGATTCATAGGAAGTATATATTTTATGGAAGCAAAAATATACAGAAAAGCAACAAAATCAGGTTAAATCATTGGGTAATTAGAGTAATCAACAGAAAGAAAGCATGTAAACATCCAAGTACCTTGTCGATGCGCAATATACAAGATTGCGTTTCTCCAAGACACCATCGACAAGTAAACATTCCACCTGAAATAGACACGGAACGTAATGAATAAATAATAACAGTAAAAACAAGTACGCAACTAATAATCAGTGAGCAAGAGTATCATGTGTACATTAACCCAACCAAACACAATAAGAGTAAATCAGCAGATGTAACAATACCATTGATTAGGGATTATTACAGTTTGCTTATTAGATATTTCTTTTGGATCTCTCATTTAGATGTACGTTTAAAAAGTTCTATCTTTTAGGTTCTAGAACTACTATATAAGGATGTCATTAATTGCTTATGATGGTCCAATGTACTTCATAAGAAAAGTGCATCTTTGGACAAGCAGAAGATAGGTAGTTTTAGATGAATCATTTGTTCTCCATCAATGGACAACAATTGGTTTTGCCGTAAGATAACCATAATATATCAACCCGCTGAAATACATGGTTTTTAGAGTGACATATACAAAAGAAACAGAAAAAACATGCATAACTATGACATATACGTACTATGCACCGATAAAACAAAGAGATGTGTAAATCTCAAGAAGTGAAAATACTAAACAGCAACATCAGTTTCGTAGAGCGTAAACTGTGGTGGTACCATTGTAGTAAATAAAAAGCTTCACCATAAGAATCATTTGCATAGTGTAGAGAAGTAGCTCATCCCATGCACACCACCCAGTATACAGAATGTTTAGGAAATATGTAGTTTGCGTGTGACACGAAGAGCATAAGTTATGGGTTACGACATAAGTTCCTAAAATAGTTTTTACTAAAATGTCTGAACTAACAGTATAGTCATTCACATTAAAAAAATAACAGTATAGGCACACAAATTTAGTAACTAAAAGCAGCGTAGTGGACATGGTTGGTTATTGTAGAAAATAATGCTTGATTCGGCTGCAATTTTATGTTGAACTCCTTGCTGGAGAATGTATATGACATTTGAGTGAAGAAAAAAAAGTACAAACTGACCTGCCATGAATATAGCTCTGATATGCCTTTTTTCATATATATAGCACAAAGCTGAGGAGGGAGCCAGGTTGAGAGCTTGGAGTGGTCTTTTGGAGGAACAGAGCTAGTAGGAGTGCTAGCTTCCACTCTTTGAGAAGCAAACATACTCTTGGTATCTCTGTTAGGCTTGCTACAATTCGAATTTGCAGCAAGCAATCTAGTGTCACCATGGGTCAGTGTATTGAGGTCACTCCCTGCAGTTTTTGACTTGAACAAACCTTCACCAGGAATCATGACCGGAGAATCAGTGTCTGGATCAGAAGTAACTCTCTTCATGTCATCTACAGAATGCATGAGGTTTTCCGTCCTATGAAAGCTGCTCTCCGTCATTAGACCTTGGTTCACTTGTACACTTCCAGGAACAGTGCCACCTTTTTCTTTACCTTCCAAGCCTGAAACTTGAATCTCGTCCTCATGAAAGAAGTTCAAATGCTTCACAGGCAAAGGAGAGTTGTTTTGATGCTGTGCCGGTAATTCTGCCGTATTTGGGAACTTGTCTATCTGCTTCATAGGATTGCTGCCTACAGTATTTTCATAGTTAAATTCATCCTTTCCTGACCTAGGAAGAGTCTTAGAACCCAGTGCAACTGCACAAGATGACCTGTCCTCAGCCACAATACACTGTGGCCTTTTAGGACCCTTATCAGCCAGAGCAGAGACGCCATCAGCAAATTCCATTGCGGCATTCCAGAAGTCCTCCCCTGGTGATATCAGGGAGGATGCAGACTTTGGGGTCTCGCCAGAAAATCCAACCTTTTTCTGTGCAGTATTTGGGGTAAAGCTACATCTTTGCACGGCCGCAAGCCCCTCACCGCTGACCTTTGCCCCCTGGCCCAATTCCTGTAAAAAGGAACATCTTGGAATCATGAACAGCTATTAAAACAAGGAATTTTACTCCAAATGTGATGGATATTTTGGATCCACCATACCTGGAGAGACTCTGAACCACCGTGATTAGCGACGGGCATGTCATCGCCTAAATCCTGCAGTGCAGATCAAACAGTCAGTTACATATATAGTTCCTGCATCGCCACCTTCAAAGGATAATCTTTCGCCTTACCTTAACATTGGGAACGCACTGCTTCTTGGCAGATCTCTCGTCGCAAGGAACCAAGAAGGAGTGGCATGCACTCCTCTTGTGCTGCTTCTTGTCTGGCTCGGCCTTGGCAGCATCAGACGTGACAGGCGGGATAGCACTGCAGCAACAAGAAAGATTACGACCTGAAGAAATCTCACGCAAGACTGATTCTTGGCACCGAAATTAGAGCTCCCACGTGAACGAATAGCCCACCTGCAGACTGCAGTAATGGGACAAGAACTCCATCGTGAACTTCTTCATGTCCGTGTCGTCCCCGTAGCCCGCGGAATCGTCGACATTCATCGCCGACGCGGAATTGTCGACATTCATCGCCGCCGTGAGGCTCCTCCGGGCGCGTGCGTCCCCAACCCCAGGGGAGCGAGCCGGGGCCGCCGAGGACGCCGCCACGGCGGCGGGAGGGGACCGCACAAGGTACGGCGCCAGGGACCCCTTGGCGGCCCCGGGACTTCCATGGGTCGACGAAGGCTCGCCCTTGCGCGAAGAGGGCCTCCGCTTCTTGGCGGAGAAGAACTGGGGAGGGACGGATCCGGTAGAATGGTTAGGGCTTGTAGGAGGGAGATGGGGAAGAACTAGGGTTAGGGCTTTACCTGGTCGACGTGACCTCGGGACGAGCCCGACGCCATTGCGACGGGGGGCGGCAGCGGCGCAGAGGCGGTGTGCGGTGGTTTTGGTTTGAAATTGGGGAATGACGGAGTAGTACTGTGCGGCGGCTAGCAGAGGACCCTCCTGAACTCTGAAGCGCGGATGCGTCCCGACTCCATTTGGCAGCTGGTCAGGCAAACTTCTCTAGCATATAACCCTTAAAATAAAGGGGATTTCTATCTTTAGAACGGTCGCTACGTAGCCAAACTCGGCAGTTCGCTCGTTACCGTCCGATCTCCTCGAAAGCGAACGGTCCAGATCGAAGCGGGTGGGCGGTGTCCGTGCGCGACGTGGGCTTCAATAGTTGCGTGTCGGAACCACGTGGGGGTCCGTCGGGGTCCACCTGTAAGCCAGTTCGCCCTTTCTCCCCCGCAGCGCGCGGAGAGAAACGGCTCTCTCCCCGCTCCCTCTCCTCTGCTCCGTCACCGATTTCCGCCGTCGCCGCCGTCCTTCCCGTCGATTCCGGTGTAGATCCGCCTTTCCGAGCTCGTCGCGGAGGCCTCCCCGTATTACTGCTCCTCAGGTAAAGCTACAGAACTGGTGGATTCGTGTTCCTCTACATTTTTCCATGCGTGAGTGCGTGAGATTTTTTCACTGTAGATTTTCCGGTGTGTTTTGTTTGCTGTTCTTCTCCACTGGTAGATCTGGTGTTTCCGTCCACATGCGCGTTCATCGTAGTATTAGAGCTCGTCAGATGAAGGACGGAACCGCTTTTTTTGGGGTTTAGGGTATGCTCTATTTTGAATCCGCTCCAACCTGCTTCAGTAAACTAGTATGTTAATGCAGGTTAAATCGAAATAGGTGAGTTGCGCTACTTCAATCTCACACCGATTTCAGTTATCCCTTGTTTTTTCACTTGATTTTGTGCATTTATGTTCTGTCCGAAGTAGTTCACCATGGAAATGTTTGGTTTCAGTTAGATTTTGGAATTGCTATACCAGTGTTTTGTTGTAGATTGAACTGCTAAACTAGGTTTTAGTCTGATTCAGATTTTCTTCGATTTTTTATGAGGTCAATTCATCATGTATTTGGTTTTGATTTCAGTGTTTCTGAACTTTTGTGTTCATTTATTTTTTCTATAGCTGTATTCTCATGTTTGTTCCGTAGTAGTACTACTGTACCACCATGTTGTACTGACTAATTTTTTTGTTCGCATATGTGCTTAATGTTGCTTACTAGTTACAATGGTGAAGAAACGGAAGGGTGGCGATGGTGACATTGTTAAGGCACGGAAGCCTCCTGGTGCCTTGTCGAAGAAACGGAAGGCAGCTGATGCTCTTGGCGGTGACGTTGCGCCACGTGCTAACAATCGTGTGCGTAACAGGGCATCGCCAATTGCTATTGTCAAGTTATATGAGTTTATGAATGATAGTACGATTGGTGCAGTGGTAAAAATGGAGATGCAGAGCCTGCTTGACATCAAGTGTCACTTTCTGAATTATCATGTGATCAAGTGGTTTGCAGGGACATATGACAAACATTCCCGTGAATTTGTGATTCCAGGACGAGGCAGGATTCCTTTGAATTCAGATTCAGTTTATCGTACACTTGGTTTACCTCGAGGCAGTGAGGCTGTTGTCTATGCTATGGATGCGGAAATTGAGGCTAGCCTTGCTCCTGTTCTATTCCCTGCAGACTGCAGTGCCCCCTTAACATCTAGAGTATTTGAGATTCTGAAGGGAATGAAAGTAGGTGACCAGGCTTACAAACAAATCTGGATCATGTACATTGTTTCTACAGTTCTTGCTCCTTCCACTAGCACCCAGTGTAGCAACAGATGATACCCTGTGATGGTGAGCTTTACACCCCCCCTCCATCTTTGTATTTGCATAGTCAATTCTTTTCAGTTCGCTGGGGTAATTTCAGTACTTTTTTGTGGGTAATTTCTATGTCCCCTAGTGGGCAACTTATGTGCTGTTATGTGGGTAAGCTGCATTTGTTCTGTGGTGATTTGTTTTTATACATTATTGCTACTTGGTATGTATGCTCACAACCATATAACCTTTTTTCCACAGGCAAACATTGACAATGTGCACAAATTAAATTGGTGTAAATTTGTTGCTGACCGGCTACATCATGAGCTATCTTGTGGCAAATTTTCGCATGAATGCCTTTTCCACTTGCAGGTAATTTCAATTTGAATCCTGTATACCTGTTGTTTTGTTTTAGATGTTTTGTTTTTTGTTACCTTATGTTGTTAACTTTGTATACCTGTTCATAACATCACAGTTGTCATACATCGACTCTCTTGATGTTACTGGTTTGGATCTTACCTTGCCTGATGGACGTTTTGCTGTGAATGTTTGGTCTAAAGAGAATATTGATGCTGCTTTGTTAGCTGATAAGAAACCCGATGGTACTTATGGCAAGCTCGAGGTATTTCTTATATCCTCATTTTTATGTGTGGTAACTTATATGTTTACGGATGGATAAATATTAGTACATATAGTGGGTAATTTTTTATGATGGTTTTCTTTTCTTTTGATCCCGCAGCTTAAACGTGAGTTCGGACTCAATTTCTCCCTTTTTGGTGGTGCTGCTGGTTATGACAAGTGGTTTGCCACAGTCTCTGATCCGTCTTGCACAGAAGAGGTATTAAACCGTTAATTTCTTTTTTTTACTTCTGTTTTATTCGTGCTTTATTTCATACTGTTCTCATTTTTGCATCTTTGTTGTTACAGGACAGGGAAGAGGTTTCTAACATTTTGGCCCCTTTCGCATCTGGCATGGTTGGTTTAATGGGATCTCTCGTTCAAAAGTGGACAAAGTTGCATAGGACAGCCAGAGCTGAAATGTCAAACCAGTTTAGTGAGGTTGCCAAACAATTTGTACCTGGAGGAGCTACCTCTAGTGGCCCTGGCCCTAGTGCTCATGATGTGAGGGCTACCCCTGGTCCTAGTGCTCATGCTCCGAGGGCTACCCGTGCGTCCACTTCTGGACCGAAGAATTTACGCACTTCTCTTCCTGAGGATAAGGTGTTCATTAATTCTGAGGACAATGGGAGCTCTGATGGTGACTCAAGCGACGATGATTTCATAGATAATTATATCCGTGCCCCAAGGGAAGTGAAAGAAATGGGAGGTGGGCAGTCATTTGCTAGTGGCGAGCAGGATGTTTCTCTGGATGATAATCGCCATTCTATTGATGCTGACGAACCTGTCGATGCTCACAATGAGGATTCCCAGTCTCGTGATGGCCATGAACCTGTTGTTGCTCGAAATCAAGGTTCACACTTTGTTCTTGGCGACGATCCTGTTGTTGGTCACAGTGTAGTTTCCCAACCTGGAGGTGTCGATGAGCCTGCGCTTGCGCATGCGGCTGCTGAAGTAGCATCTTCACAGACATCATCAATTGCTGCTGGCAGTGTGGGTCAAAGAACCGTTGGTTCAGAAGAGACCAATCTTGCTGAAGTTCCTTGTCTTCGTGTCTACAAAAAGAAGAAACTGAAGACTCTTGGGGAGAAGGATAAGTTTATCAAGAATATTGTTGTAAAAGAGCTCAATATCACGGCTGAGATGATTCAATCAGATTTGAATAGAGTAGGTCCTAGAAAGAAATTGAGTCCCAAGAGGTACAAGCTTTTCCCACAAATAATTGTGTGTTTTGCATGTTTCTCTTATTGTTGGTATCTGTATTTTTGTGTAATAGTCTTTTTTGGTTACCTTTTGCGGTAATCATGTGGGTAAATTCATTTATTTTCATGTGGATAAATCAAGCACCGGGTCGTGGATAACATATGTTTCTTTCATGTGTGGTCATTAGTTCAATTTACTTTAATGGGGGAACTAGTTCACTTTCTGGTGGGTAAATCCATTAATTCTGCAGGCTAACTGTTTCAATTTATGTTGGGTAACTATTTCACTTATATAGTGGGTTTTTTGTTTTTCTGGTAAATGAGCTCCTATTTTTTGGGGTTTGTTACTAAATTTCAAGCAATATTATGTTAGCTTTTTCATTTTCTTGTTTGAACTACCTACAATGCTTCAAAGTGTGTCATCTATATTGCTTACATTATCTTGTGTTTTATGTACTGATGTTGTTATCATTTTTGTTTACAGGAAGGCTGCTGCTACTAGGTCATCCCCCCGTCTGGCGAAGCTGGGTGCTGCAACTGGTGTCTCCAGTTTGAAAGTCACCCCAACTATTGAGTTGGAAGTCACAGCTGAGATGATTCAATCAGATTTGAATAGAGTAGGTGCTAGAAAGAAATCGAGTCCCAAGAGGTACAAGCTTTTCCCACAAATAATTGTGTGTTTTGCATGTTTCTCTTATTGTTGGGTATCTATACTTTGTGTAATAGTCTTTTTTGGTTACCTTTGCGATAATCATGTGGGTAAATTCATTTATTTCATGTGGATAAATCAAGCACCGGGTCGTGGATAACATATGTTTCTTTCATGTGTGGTCATTAGTTCAATTTACTTTAATGGGGGAACTAGTTCACTTTCTGGGGGGTAAATCCATTAATTCTGCAGGCTAACTGTTTCACTTTATGTTGGGTAACTATTTCACTTATATAGTGGGGTTTGTTACTAAATTTCAAGCAATATTATGTTAGCTTTTTTCATTTTCCTTTTTGAACTACCTACAATGCTTCAAAGTGTGCCATCTATATTGCTTACATTATCTTTGTGTTTTTATGTACTGATGTTGTTATCATTTTGTTTACAGGAAGGCTGCTGCTACTAGGTCATCCCCCCGTCTGGCGAAGCTGCGTGCTGCAACTGGTGTCTCCAGTTTGGAAGTCACCCCAACTATTGATTTGGAAGTATGTTCCCCAGTAGCGTCTCCTTCCCGTGAGCACGGAGTTCCAGCTAGCGCGACGGTTCATGTTGAGGTTGATGAAAGCGCCAAAAATGCTGTGATTTTACCAGCTGTTGATGCATGTCCAGTGTCACGTTCAGCTTCTTTGGGAACTGTACCTGATGCTGATGCATTTCCAGCAGCACATTTGTTTACTGCATCTGGTGTCTCAGAACCTGTACCTGCTGGTCATCATGTCGCATCTGTGTTTTCAGCTGTCCCTGGTGGTCTTGCGCCCGTTTCAACTGATACTGTCCTTACCACTACCGCCAAGATTAATGACACCGTTCGGTCTGATGTTCGGCGAGATGGTTATGTTGATGCTAAGGGAAATGCTTTCGTAAATGGTTCAACATTGTTCAGAGAGCTGCTAGCAGGAACCAGTTCAAATGTGCAGTGTGTTAATAATGATCCAGTTGCTTTGGAAGATGAAGAGCCATCTGGGCAGGCAGTTCATGTTGAGGTAGATGCAATATGAAGAGTAAAGAGGCAGTTCATGCTCCTGCACGGACAGTGGCATATGAAATAGATGAACCTATGTGGAATTTTTCAAGCCAGTCGCCCGAAGTTGTTCCGGCAAATCCTCTACCTGCTTCTGATCGTGGTGCTTCTGGTATGGGCTATACCACAGCTATTACAATTGCAGTTCCTGCGGCAGCCGCATCTGGCACGGGCTATACCACAGCTATTCCAACTGCAGCTCCGGCGGCAGGTGCTTCATCTAATGTGCCTTCTTCTGACGATTTTTTTAATAGCTTTGAAGCTGATGATCTGTTGCTGCCTTTGTCTTGGGCAGGCCCTGGTAATGTTACAATCCATCTCTATTTTAGTTTTTTTGCAACATCGCGCGTTCGTTTATTTTTATGCAATCTTAGTTCGGATGAGCTGTTTTTAGAACTTTTTGTATAGCATGGTAACTTATTTTTTGCTTTTCTGGTGGATCATTTTGTATGCTTACTTGTGTGTAATTTTATATGCTTTTTATTTTGTGTATATCTGCCTTGAACAAACATGCAAAAGTTTTATTCATATGTGTCCTTTAATTGAAGATCAAGTTATGTCAATTTTTTTGTCTAGTAGGGTAACTTATCTGCATTTTAGTGGATAATTTGTTGCTCAAATGGGGGGTAATTTGTGTACTATATTTTGGGTAATATACTTTATCATAAATGCACAAGTTTTTTGTTTGCGAATGCCTTCATTGAACAAGCTCTGTGATTTTTTGTTTAGTGGGGGTAACCTATATGGTTTCTGTTGGATCATTTATCTGCTCACTGTAGGGTAATATTGTGTATTATTGTGGGTATCTGCCTCGAGCATGCATGAACAAGTTTTGTGGGTAGCAATAGTTGCCATGAGTAAATACTTATCATTTAGTTTATCAGTTGAAAAGTGTTCTTTCTGTAGATGTTTTTTATAAAAATTTATTTGCTGACAAATGTGTTTTTGTTTCCTCCCCTTCTCTTCTTTTTGTCTTTCTATCTGGGACACTTTCTTCTTCTGCAGATGTAAACGTTCCGATTGTTATATCGACCCCACCTTTATTTGGTGCGGCAACCACGGATGTTGTGAACGAGGCTGACGATGCATCTAAATAAACTTATATGGACTATGAAGTTTCGTACGTATCGGAAGAAGATATTGTTGGTGGGGAGTCATGGGTTGCGTGGGTCGGATGTTGGTTATCAGTCTGCGAATGGAGTTCTCACTTTTGTTTGTGTCGGTAGCATTAGTTTTATGTAGGGGTTTAGGTTTATCGTGGTACATTAGCCTTTACCTTTTGTGTAATAAGGTGTGTTTTGTACATTTTATGACATTATGTCCGTGCGACAGTTCTAAAGTATCAGTACTGTTTTTTGGTTTATATTCCCAATCCTACTTGTACCCGGTTTTGTTATTATTTTTCTGAATCATTTTTCTGTTTATTTTTCTGGTCATAAACATGTGGTACTTTTTCTCCACGTGGGGGCAGCCATTTTCATTTTTCTTTTTCGATATATTTTTGTAGCTAAAAAAGAAGTAGTTGATACTGATGAAGGCAAAATGCCGGTCAAAGATGCATCTGTAGTCATTACTCTTGATGATTTGTTGACTGAGAAGACAGAAGGTCAACCAATTCACATATCAAGTACTTCTACTGCCAAAGGTAATATGCAAATTATTTTTCATGTACTATGTTTGTCTATATTTATATTACACATATGACAGGTTTCCTTTTTCTCTCCCCTGTTTTTGTAGATAATTTTGTTTTCTCGACACCGGCAATTAACCCTCCTGCACCCATTGAGGATCCTGTTAGCTGTACACCGATTAGCCGTCTTCGCACGGTCAGAATTATCCAGCCCTTCCTGCCTCCATTTTCATGTATTACGAGCTCAAAGCACCAAGACTCCATTTATGAAAAGGTTATCATACATCACCCAGATTCAGAGTTCTCGAAGCTTAAAGGGTATAGCATTTTTTCAGTCCTGTTATAAATTTTCACCCTCCTATCCATGCTGGGTAAATTCTGTTCTTCCTGGTGGGTAAATGTATGCATTAACATGGGGTAAATATACACTGCATTAACATAACTTGTTTACAATTTTCACCCTTCTATCCATGCTGGGTAAATTATGTTCTTCATGGTGGGTAAAAATATGCATTAACATGGGGTAAATATACACTGCATTAGCATAACTTGTTTTAAATTTTCACCCTTTTATCCATGCTGGGTAAATTCTGTTCTTCCTGGTGGGTAAAAATATGCATTAACATGGGGTAAATATACACTGCATTAGCATAACTTGTTTTAAATTTTCACCCTTTTATCCATGCTGGGTAAATTCTGTTCTTCCTGGTGGGTAAAAATATGCATTAACATGGGGTAAATATACACTGCATTAGCATAACTTGTTTTAAATTTTCACCCTCCTATTCATGCTGGGTAAATTCTGTTCTTCCTGCTGGGTAAATGTATGCATTAACATGGGACAAATATACACTGCATTAACATGGGTAAAGTATGCACTGCATGGTTGGTAAAGACATGCATTAAAATGGGTAACTTATACACTTCACGGTGGGTAAATGCTTTTTCACAAATTATTGCTTGCGGGGGTGGGCAAGTTGTATCATCTTCTGGGTAACTGTCCTGCCTTACTATGGCTAACTATTATGTGTTTTGTTTGTCCCAGCACTAGAATTTTGGACATTGACCAGATGTGGGTAACAGCGGGTGAACTTGCTGAGAGCATGATGCCAGGTGGTGAGATCTCAGGCACTGTTGCTGACATTGGTATATCCGTCCTGCGTGAAAATATGGGAGAAAAGAAGGTCATATTCCCATTCATTGTGACGGCGTACTTGCTGGACCGCAAATTCGAATCAAATGTCCTCAAGAAGCACTTCAGGAAAGATAACTTATACAAGCTTAGTCACAAAGATATGGTATGTCGATCGTGTACATTTTTTTTTAATTTCTTGCTGTTTTATAACTTTTTCAGTTTCTGATCCATATGTCCCCATTGTTTTGTTCTTTTTTGCATTCACTTGGTGCAGCTTTCCTTCGCTGTGCTTCAGAATTTTGGGTCTTATATGAAGGGGAAGAAGAGGAAAACAGTGGGGCATTGGTATGTGCTAACGGTAAACTTCCCAGCTAAAAGGTTTGAAGTTCTCGACTCCCTTCGTGGCGATAGCGACCCTGGATTGATAGAACATGCCAACCGGTTAGTGGATGCAATCAAGACAATGTACAGGGTTAACTATTCAGATTCAAGAAGAAATATCGATACATATGAGTTGGTGTACATTCCTGTACCGAAGCAGATTGGCACGTTAGTTCTTGACTCCTGTTTTCTAATATTTTCTGTATTGATGACAGATAGATAAGTATTCTGACCTATCTTAATAATTGTTTTCAGCGTTGACTGTGGCTTTTTCATGCTAAAGTTCCTTGAACTGTGGAACGGCAGTGTGCTGCCTGCTATATCACAAGAGGAGATTCCAGCTCTCAGGAGAGTGCTAACGGCTTTGTGGCTGGAACATCCGGGTAATAAGCTTTCTGCTTGGAGGTATCTACTGGACAAACATTTCTTTTGAGGTAATGTTTATGATCTCCTATTTTTTGTGTAAATGGTTTTGAAATTGCGCTTTGCATTTGCATTTTTTATTAAAATCAGTGCATGTTTTTTATGTTTCCACCCTTTTGTGGATGAATTATGTGTCCACTTTTTGTGTGATAACCTTATTTTGGTGCTGTGTGATGGGATAACAAGCCATGGTAACTGTTTTCTTTTACATTCATGGGGTAACTTCATCAGTACTCCCTTGGTAAATTTAACTACAATCACATGGTAAATTCATGCCCCAATCATGGGTAACTTTCTGGTTTTTACCAGTGAGACATTTATAAACATGGTGAACAGATGTAAATAATACTTGATAATCAACCATAAGCAAGGGATCATAGTACATTAAGGGATCATAAATAATAGTACTAGTCATTTTATCACAGTGCATTACAATGATGTTTAATTCGGGGCTGCCTACAGCTTGTAGCCCAACAACTTAAGTCTCTCCTGGCATTTTCTTACGGTATGACCAGTGTCACCGCAGAAACTGCACTTCCTTGGTCTCTTCGCAGCAAGATCGAGAGGGTTTTTGTTTGCTATTTCCTGCGGTCTCCCCCTTGTAGTTGAGACTGGTGGGTTCTGCACATGCTGGGTTGATTGAATGTTGGATCCTGAGGTCTCAGTAGTAGGTACAAATATGTTGCTGCTTGTCCGTCGAATGCTTGAAGGGCCAGCTTTGACGGGTGGCACTGGTGCGGTAGTAGCGCTGGATGAGGGCATAGTAATGGCTTCCTCTTCAGCTTCTCTTACTTTCTTCTCTTCCCTTTTTCTGATCACATCAAGTTCTTGTTTCATTTGCTTTAGGTGTGTCCTAATTACTTTCCTCCCATCGGCATACTTGACTCCTACCTTTGCTACTTTCCTGAACTCATCTCTATAAGAAGCCAATTCCATCATAGCCCTTGCATCTTCTGGCATGCCTTGCTGTGGAGGATTAGCATTGCCATCTGGTTCTCCTAGCATCTCTTCTGCATCCCAGCCCCATCTTTTTAGTATGTATGCCTGTGGGATTTCTTTGATTCCAATATTTGTCATCACCTTCATGACATGGCAACACAACATCCCGTCTCGTTCAAATTTGCAGCATTCACATGAGTAAACCCCATCTTCCCAGTTTGGTAGGTTCTGTACCCGTAGTGTGGAACTGGAGGACCTAGGACTCTTAGTTCAAACCGGTAGCCATTGAGGTGTACACAGTGGTATGATTCTTTTTCCCTCATTTCTTTCTGAAATCTGTTGAAAATTTTCCTTGTGTATGCTTTCGCCATCTGTACCTCCATAGGGTTGCGACACCAGAAATCAGGATCTGTCAAAGCTGTCTCTGCGCGTCTGCCTTTCGCTCTTCATTCAGAATCTTATCTTGTAGCGACGTGTACTGCTGTGCAAAGTCGTAGATCGAGTTCTTTGGGCTCGAGTACCGTTTCAGTACTGCATTGAAGCCTTCGCTTCTCGATGTGGTCTGCAGGAAGGGGAAGAAATCGTGCATGAAGTAGGCTGGAACCCAGCACTTCCTGTGCTCCCAAATTGTGAACAGATCCACGTTGTCACGCACTTGAAACGTTTCTAGCATTGCGTCCCAGTTTTCCTCAAATTCTTGCGGTGTCAGGCTGCTGTTCACACAGTCATTGAATGCGTTGAGCAGATCAGGGTTTTTGGCCATGGAAGGGCCAATTCTCTCTGTTAAGTTCTGCATCACATGCCATCTACAGTTTCTGTGGACTGTATTGGGGAACGCCTCACTTATAGCTGATCGCATTGCAAAGTCTTGATCAGTGATTATATTTTTTGGGGCTATACCATGCATTGCCCGTAGAAACGCCTTGAACAGCCACACAAAGGAGTCACTGAGCTCGCTACGCACAAATGCACAGCCGAACTGCACTGATTTGCCATGATTGTTTATCCCGATGAATGGAGCACACGGCATTTTGTAGCGGTTTGTGAGGTACGTTGTGTCAAAAGATATAATGTCGGAGTATGCTCTGTATGATCGACGTGATGGACCGTCAACCCAGTAGATCATCTCCAGCCTGTCCTCTTCATCAAGTTTCATTGCGTAGAAAAAATCCTTGTCTTCAGACCTCAGCCTTTCAAAGTATGCAATGGTGTCTTGCATGTCATGGTGATGGTGTGATGCCCTCAGGTTCGCCACATCTTTGGATATGTATGGCACATCTTCAAGCTTCCCATAAAACTTTGCCATTAGCTGCATCTGTCGGCATGTAGGAATGTTCACGGCGTGCAACATCCTTAGGAACACCTTCTCTTCTGCTGGTATGTGGCGGTGTGCACGCAAGAATTTTGTAAGCGATGGTTTTATGATCAGGGGGTGGTTATGTTCATCCGAGGAGGATGCAACACGCCACCAGGCGCCTTTTCTCTTAACATACACATGAGCTTTGCATCCAGTCCTTGGATGTGTGTTTCTTTTCCTCTTCTTCACAGCTGGGTTTGGATCCTGGGCGTCTTCTTTCTGAACATAGGGCTTCCCTGATTTTGTGCACACAAAGTAGACCCTAGCATTCTCACCATCAGCCCCTTTTCTTGACCAATCAATCCTAATACCAAACCCTTTAGTAAATGCATATGCTCTGTAGTGTTCTTGTGCTGCTTCGAAACTGTCGAATCGCATTTCAGATGTTGGTATTTTTGGTGTGGAGATTGCATCAGCTGTACCATCATTCAAACCACCTTCATTTGATGCAGCTGTGTTCTCAGTTGGCTCTCCTATTGTTGCACCTGTAGCATCTTCCTCTCCATCCCTTTCTTGCATTTCTTCAATGCTTTCTGTACCAGTACGCATTTCAGTAGATGCACCACCTGATATGGAGTTAAAAATCAGCTATAATCTCATCATGGCACAAGTATAATGTTTTTTAATTTAAGTGGGTAACTATAGAACTATCAGCCTGGTAAATATTGTCTAATAAGATGGGTAACTAATCATCACAACAATGCACAAGTTCAAAGTTTTTATGAGGTGGTGGGGTGGGGGCTAACTATAGTGCTATCAGCCTGGTAACTATTGTATAATAAGATGGGTAACTAATCATCACAACATGGCACAAGTTCAGAGTTTTCATGAGGTGGTGGGGTGGGGTGGGGGTAACTACAGTGCTATCTGCCTGGTAACTATTGTATAATAAGATGGGTAACTAAGCATCACAACATGGCACAAGTTCAGAGTTAAAATGGGGGCGGATTAACGTACATGCTGACTGGTGGGTAACTTCTTTTCTTTTTATGGGTAGCTGCTTTCAAAATTTGTGGATGACTTTTCAAACAAACATGCACATGATTCTACAGATGCTGTACCTGCATTGGAAACCTGCACATGACTTTGTGCTTGTGACACTTCATCATCATCTTGTTGCACTCCCTGTTCTGGTTCCAAATTTAGATCTATATCCATGCTTGCTCCACCTGTGAATCAAACCATGTTTTTCTCAGTGAAACAGGTTATCAATTTTATACATGAACATGCAAGTTCCATATATATAGATTTTGCCTTCTAATTTTGTTCTATATGCAGGAATTTAACAGCAGTTGAAAGGATAGATGATGAACATACACATGATCATTGGTTATTGAAAGGAATTTATCAGCAATTATTTTTTAGAGCAACTTATTGAAATAACAGGCGGAACATAGACATGCTCATTTCTTACAACAATTACTACTACGCATAGGACCACAGATAAGAAGTTTATCCAGCACAGATGTATATGTTTTTAGTTGCTAGTTTATGCAACAGACATGTTGGTACCCCTTACACTTGTCTTTTTCCTGTCACCGTGTGTGTGCAAAAATTCAGAAATGCACTGATAGCAAACAACATCATATACCTCTTTTGTCAGTCCATGTGTTTTTTCCTACTGAAATTTTGCTGTTGTTCATCTATTCACATAAGTAATTCATGGTATTTTATACCATGCTGGGTAAATCTTATACTGTATGGTGGGTACTTATTACGCATAATTGTGGGTAACTTGTATGCTATCCGCTGGATATTTTGTTCATGTCGACACCTGAAGATCATCTACCTTTTTTCCAGTTCATGTTGTTCATCCTATTGAAGGTTCATATGTATTCCAGTCTAAAAAAACATGCTTTTTTGCATCTAGATTTTTCTGTTGCATATGGAATAGCAGGAAGGAATGAGGGTTATAGGAGGTGGATTATTGCTTTTGCATATGGAATCACAGCAAGGAGATAGGTGTTTTAGGAGGTTACCTGATCTTTGGGCTGGTTCCATGGTTGGCTCCCGTTTGTTTTTCTCAGATTTCTGGGCTGCAGAGCCACCTGTAGCTCCCCCGTAGATCTTGTGTTTTCTTGACAGGAGGATTCGAAGGTTCTGCTGGTCACCTACTTGGATTTACGTGGGGAACTAGTGGGTAATGGAGGTGGGTAAGTTCATGAGCTTTTGTTCGATCCAGATCTTGCTTCAGCTGCCATGTCGATCTGCTTTGTGTTCCTGTGGGGAGGAGGACGATGGGGCAGGTAGGGGGATGTGTCTGATTTCAGAAGATGCCTTGGATCCCTCTTCGGTGGGGTAGGTTTTCAGGTGCTTGTTTTCGTGTCGGAGATGGATTCGTTTGTTACCCAGGTGTGCGTATCTGGGCCCAGCACATTTTTTGGCATTATGTGGTTTGCGCGGGCTGAATTGGGGCGCGCGGGAAGGTGAGCACCTCTGCCAAAAACAAGTCGCGTTGAATGGGCGCGTTGAATTGGTCGCGTCGCACGTGGGCCTGTCGGGACCACGTTCTATGAGCACATTGACGTTCGCGGGAAATTAGCGCTGGGTGCGTGCGCGACCGCCGCACGTGCGTCGTCGGCTGTCGGAACGTTCTATATTTCACGCTAACCATAGAACGGTTGTTACCTAGTCGCGTCCTAAAATAAAAGGAGAAAAATTTGTGTTTGGATGTTGGAATTGGGCCTCGGAATAGTCTATTTGGAATTGGCAAACCAAATTCATCCGTTTGGTGTGGTCTAGGTATTGGGCCCTGGAAACACGCTCCAATTCTGAGCGAGCCCCGCGCGCACGTCCCCCGCTCGACCAAACTCTCCGAGCTCGTTCGCTCGGAAAGGCTTGGAAACATATTGCACCCGTCCCGTGTACCGCTCCGCTCGCATCGCTCGCTCGCGGCCTCGCTCGCTCGGGCGAAGACTGGAGCTAGAGAAGAACCGGCGACGACTGATACGTCTCAAACGTATCTATAATTTTTGATGTTCCATGCTGATATATACCAATTGTTACATGTTTTGCATCCACTTTATGTCACTTTTATATATTTTTTGGGACTAACCTATTAACAAGATGCCACAGTGCCAGTTCATGTTTTCTGCTGTTTTTCTATTCCAGAAAAGCTAGCAGGAAATATTCTCGGAATTGGATGAAATTTTACGGAGACACCTATTTTATCAGAACACACACAGGAGTCCAAAGGAGCAACGAAGAGGAGTCAGGAGGGCCCCACACGCACCCAGGGCGCGGGTCCCCCCTGGCGCGCCCTGGCCACGTGTGGGCCCCTCAGGGCTCTCCAGCCGCCGCCCTTTCGCCTACTTATTCCTCCCGACGCAAAAACCCTAAACACCCGAGCCATTATCCACGAAAAGTTCCTAGGCAAGTGAGATAAACATGGCTTTTACTAAACATATTACTAATGCTCTCATACAAGTGAGGGAAGAAAAATGGAAACGTGAAGTATCCATTCCTAGGAAGAAGGTTAAGTCACCTTATGATTCTATTGTTCGAACAAATTATAATGTTGATACTTCTTCACTTGGTAATACTTGATGCATGCTTTGTGCCTAGCTAAAAGGCGTTAAAAAAAAGCGCTTATGTGAGGCAACCCATTATTTTTATTTCTGTAATTTTTCTTTATTTGAGTCAAGGTATTGTTTACTTCCGTAGCAACTCGTTTGTATCTTTACTTTTTCGCATTGTTGTGCCAAGAGTAGCCTCTAATGTTAAGATGATGCTAAATTTTGATTGCTGCGCAGAAACAGACTTTTGCTGTTCACTGTACGAAATTCCTAAAATCACCAGACTGTTAATTAAATCTGAAAATTTTTGTGCGTAATCTTTATGTAATTTCTGAATCTTTTGTTAGTTCAAAGTTTTTCGATCTGAGCGTCGTAAGTGTCTCGAAAAAATTCATCTTTGCGGACTGTTCTGTTTTAGACAGATTATGTATTTTATTTTGCATTCTCTCTTTTACTAGTGTTGAGTGAAATTCGTTTTTGGGTGAAAGAGCTTCACATAACATCAGTGCCAGTAGCTAATGTTTAAAGTAACAAGTCATATTGCATCTTTATAGAACATGTGAGTTTTTGATTATGCACTAATCATCTAATGAGATTTGCTTTGAGTTTGGTGTGACGGAAATTTTCAAGGGTTAAGAGAGAAGGATGATATAATAGGATCAAGAAGAGTGAAGAGTTTAAGCTTGGGGAGGCTCTCTTGGATCTCCCCAGCATATTTCAAGAAGACTCAAACGTCTAAGCTTGGGGATGCCCAAGACATCACTTTCTTCATCGGCAAAATTATCAGGTCATCTCTAGTGAAACTATATTTTTATTCTTTCACATCATATGTGTTGTTCTTGGAGTTTCTGTGTGCTTTTATTTTCAGTACTTTATTTTCATTTTGTAATAAACTTGATTGGACCCTGGCATTCTTGATTGGGAGAGAGACACGCTCCGCTTTTTCATAAGAATACTCCTATTCTTCACTTATATTTGTTGCGTATTCATATCTAGCGTTGTTCAGCTTTTAGCTCTTATTTCATGTATCTCTTGTCAGAGCTATTAGTTTTTTTTAAAGAAAGTACTCTCTTACTTCACTTATACATGTTTGGAGAGTTATTGAAATAAATTGATTGGTATTTGGTTGGAACAAAAAAATGTTGCATGTGGTAAATGGTATAATGGAAAAACTTGCATATTCTTGTAGATCACTAATTTGGATAATTTGATACTTGTCAATTGTTTTGAGTTAACAAGTAGATCATGATTAAAACTTTTGCATCATGTAAGTCAAGCCCATTAGTGAAAAACTACCGTAAAGCTTGTTGAAATTTGGTTTGCATGAGTGGTATCTCTAAGGTCTAGATATTTTTTAATAAAAGGGTTTGGTTAACAAGGAAGACGGTATGAAGTCTTATAATGTTTGCAATATGTATGTCATATAAAACTTGGTGTACTGGTTGATATTCTTGTTTGCTTACATAACCTTGCTAGCCTAAACTTTGTACTGAGAGGGAATGCTTCTCGTGCATCCAAATCCTTGAGCCAAAATCCATGTCATTTGTGTTCACCATAACTACCTATATGTGGTATTTCCTTGCCACTCCAAGTAAATTTTTCATGTGCTACCTTTAAATTATTCAAAATTATTATTATTCCTTTTTGTGTCAATGTTTACTAGCTCATGAGAAAGTAGTGGGTTATTCTTTATTCGACTTGTCAAACAGACTTTACACCTGGACTAGTGGCATATACATCCGCTTATCCAATAATTTTGCAAAAAAAGCTGGCAACGGGGTGCCCAGTCCCAATTAATTACAACTTTAACCGCTTAATTCTCTTCACATTTTTGCCCTGATTTATCAGTAAGCAATGACAAACAGTGAAATACCTGCATGTGTAAACAAAAGAGAAAGAGGGATGATCTGCCTTGCTGGTAGAAATAACGTCCTTCATGGGAGCCTCTCTTAAAGTCTGTTTGATAGGGAGAATACTGTTTTCATCCGCTACCATTCGTTGACAATTAACAAACACCTCTCAAAACTTAATTTTTACTTTCTATATGATTTCAAAAATTAAAAAGCTCTATCACATGATTTAATCCCTGCTTCCCTCTGCAAAGGGCCTTTCTTTTACTTTTATGTTGAGTCAGTTTTCCTATTTCTTTCTATCTTCCACATGCAAACACTAGTGTAAACTTTGTTACAATATTTGTTATATGCTATATATTGGACTTATTATATTGCTTTGTGTTGACAATATCCATGAGATAAATATGTTGAAAGTTGAAGCAAATGCTGAAACTTAAATCTTCCCTTGTGTTGATTGAATACCTTCTGTTAGAATCTATTGCTTTATGAGTTAACTCTTATGTGAACCTCTGGATGCATTGTCTCCAAAGTATTATTCATGAAAAAGTTTAACTTGTGTGATTCATTGTTTACTCATTATCTATTTGATAGCAAACTATAGACCATTGACTTGGATCACTTCATTCATTTACATATGCCTTATAATATTATATGATCAAGATTATGATGGTAGCATGTCACCTCAAAAATTATTTTGTTTTATCGTTTACCTACTCGAGGACGAGCAGGAACTAAGCTTGGGGATGCTGATACGTCTCAAATGTATCTATAATTTTTGATGTTCCATGCTGATATTATACCAATTGTTACATGTTTTGCATCCACTTTATGTCACTTTTATTTTTTGGGACTAACCTATTAACAAGATGCCACAGTGCCAGTTCCTGTTTTCTGCTGTTTTTGTATTCCAGAAACGCTAGTCAGAAATATTCTCGGAATTTGACGAAATTTTACGGAGGCACCTATTTTATCAGAACACACACAGGAGTCCAAAGGAGCAACGAAGAGGAGCCAGGAGGGCCCCACACGCACCCAGCGTGCGGGTCCCCCCTGCCGCGCCCTGGCCACGTGTGGGCCCCTCAGGGCTCTCCAGCCGCCGCCCTTTCGCCTACTTATTCCCCCCCCCGACGCAAAAACCCTAAACACCCGAGCCATTATCCACGAAAACTTCTAGAGGCGCCGCCGTCGTCAACCCTAGCTCGGGAGGGTCCAGAACCTCTTCCCGGCACCCTGCCGGAGAGGGGAATCATCACCGGAGGCTCTACATCACCATGCCTGCCTCCGGAGTGATGCGTGTGTCGTGGGTCACTCTTCGAGTGTCCCACGGTGGGGATACCTGGGTCACGCCAACAGCCTTATGACGAAGGCCCAAGGAAGGCCCAACAAGGACGACGTGCGGCCCAAGATAGTCGACAGATAGGTCAAGTTATTTCCATCGTCTTGTAAGCGCCATCGGCACCGTTCACCCGAGACCTAGCCTATGATATAAAGGCTAGGAGGGTCCTTCGTCTAGGGTAAGCAAGCTCATAGCCGCCACCACAAACCCTAGCGAGATCGCCATCTCACCATTGTAGCCACTATTCGCCATCAATAACCAGACAAGCAGGAAGTAGGGTGTTATCCTCCGGGAGCCTGAACCTGGGTAAAACGCCTCGCTTGTCAGCGTCGTGATCACCAGCGCTCATCTCTCTCCCCTTCAATCAACCCGGGGTACTCGACCCAGGGATTTGCCGAGCCCTAAACTCGTCAATTGGCGCCTCTGTGGAAAGAACGAGCGCTGGAATCATGGTCGCACCGGCCCCATCGACTTTGAAGGCTGACGTCTGCATCACCGGGGAGTCCATCCGCTTCGGCTCCTTCGAGTTCACCTCCCACCCGCTGGCCCACCGTTCGGTGTACGCCAATCTGCATAAAGGTATGTGCATCACCTTCGGTACCATGCACTTCTTCGTGGACAGCTGTGGAGTACTCGGATCCCCGGCGATCGCACCACCCGCGGTGGTTGCACGCGCATCTGCCGCGACTGCACCAACCACGCCTCCACCCGCGGCGAGATCGCATCTGCTGCGACTGCGGCGACCACGCCTTCGACTGCTGAGAAGATCGCATCTGCCGCGACTCCCTCAGCCACGCCTCCACCCGCGG